>OX376181.1:7837500-8284619 GCA_947363495.1 Euzophera pinguis | reverse complement strand
GTCACCCCGAGTTTTCCGAGGCGCATTCGGCGTCTTTGCGACCCTCATCCGCGCGAATTTTTCGGTTTTTGTCTTAAAATTTCTGTTTTTTCCTCATATTTTCCGAATTTTCTTCTACGCTTTTCCATTTTCTTCGCTTTTCTTGTCCGTCTCGTCGAGCCGCGTCCGTCGACACCACTTTCGCCGGGATCGGACGACAGGAACCTGAAAAATTTCAAATTTTTATATCTTCCATAGTCAAAATCCACCTAAGCTATCGTATACCACGATATTTCATAGTTCGAAAGTTCTTAAAACTCCACTTATTCTTCATCGTATCCCTTGCTTATCACTAGGAAGCACCTAATATAACGAATCCACCTGTTTTTCTCCCGTTTTTCACTTAGTTTTTTGCCTTTGTAGATTTCTTCATATAAATTTTCTCGTAGACCCCTGCTACGGAGCTACTGCGGTACTTCGGAGCATCTGACACCTTCTAATTTGCATTTTTCTTATTCATTCCGTCACCCCGAGTTTTCCGAGGCGCATTCGGCGTCTTTGCGACCCTCATCCGCGCGAATTTTTCGGTTTTTGTCTTAAAATTTCTGTTTTTTCCTCATATTTTCCGAATTTTCTTCTACGCTTTTCCATTTTCTTCGCTTTTCTTGTCCGTCTCGTCGAGCCGCGTCCGTCGACACCACTTTCGCCGGGATCGGACGACAGGAACCTGAAAAATTTCAAATTTTTATATCTTCCATAGTCAAAATCCACCTAAGCTATCGTATACCACGATATTTCATAGTTCGAAAGTTCTTAAAACTCCACTTATTCTTCATCGTATCCCTTGCTTATCACTAGGAAGCACCTAATATAACGAATCCACCTGTTTTTCTCCCGTTTTTCACTTAGTTTTTTGCCTTTGTAGATTTCTTCATATAAATTTTCTCGTAGACCCCTGCTACGGAGCTACTGCGGTACTTCGGAGCATCTGACACCTTCTAATTTGCATTTTTCTTATTCATTCCGTCACCCCGAGTTTTCCGAGGCGCATTCGGCGTCTTTGCGACCCTCATCCGCGCGAATTTTTCGGTTTTTGTCTTAAAATTTCTGTTTTTTCCTCATATTTTCCGAATTTTCTTCTACGCTTTTCCATTTTCTTCGCTTTTCTTGTCCGTCTCGTCGAGCCGCGTCCGTCGACACCACTTTCGCCGGGATCGGACGACAGGAACCTGAAAAATTTCAAATTTTTATATCTTCCATAGTCAAAATCCACCTAAGCTATCGTATACCACGATATTTCATAGTTCGAAAGTTCTTAAAACTCCACTTATTCTTCATCGTATCCCTTGCTTATCACTAGGAAGCACCTAATATAACGAATCCACCTGTTTTTCTCCCGTTTTTCACTTAGTTTTTTGCCTTTGTAGATTTCTTCATATAAATTTTCTCGTAGACCCCTGCTACGGAGCTACTGCGGTACTTCGGAGCATCTGACACCTTCTAATTTGCATTTTTCTTATTCATTCCGTCACCCCGAGTTTTCCGAGGCGCATTCGGCGTCTTTGCGACCCTCATCCGCGCGAATTTTTCGGTTTTTGTCTTAAAATTTCTGTTTTTTCCTCATATTTTCCGAATTTTCTTCTACGCTTTTCCATTTTCTTCGCTTTTCTTGTCCGTCTCGTCGAGCCGCGTCCGTCGACACCACTTTCGCCGGGATCGGACGACAGGAACCTGAAAAATTTCAAATTTTTATATCTTCCATAGTCAAAATCCACCTAAGCTATCGTATACCACGATATTTCATAGTTCGAAAGTTCTTAAAACTCCACTTATTCTTCATCGTATCCCTTGCTTATCACTAGGAAGCACCTAATATAACGAATCCACCTGTTTTTCTCCCGTTTTTCACTTAGTTTTTTGCCTTTGTAGATTTCTTCATATAAATTTTCTCGTAGACCCCTGCTACGGAGCTACTGCGGTACTTCGGAGCATCTGACACCTTCTAATTTGCATTTTTCTTATTCATTCCGTCACCCCGAGTTTTCCGAGGCGCATTCGGCGTCTTTGCGACCCTCATCCGCGCGAATTTTTCGGTTTTTGTCTTAAAATTTCTGTTTTTTCCTCATATTTTCCGAATTTTCTTCTACGCTTTTCCATTTTCTTCGCTTTTCTTGTCCGTCTCGTCGAGCCGCGTCCGTCGACACCACTTTCGCCGGGATCGGACGACAGGAACCTGAAAAATTTCAAATTTTTATATCTTCCATAGTCAAAATCCACCTAAGCTATCGTATACCACGATATTTCATAGTTCGAAAGTTCTTAAAACTCCACTTATTCTTCATCGTATCCCTTGCTTATCACTAGGAAGCACCTAATATAACGAATCCACCTGTTTTTCTCCCGTTTTTCACTTAGTTTTTTGCCTTTGTAGATTTCTTCATATAAATTTTCTCGTAGACCCCTGCTACGGAGCTACTGCGGTACTTCGGAGCATCTGACACCTTCTAATTTGCATTTTTCTTATTCATTCCGTCACCCCGAGTTTTCCGAGGCGCATTCGGCGTCTTTGCGACCCTCATCCGCGCGAATTTTTCGGTTTTTGTCTTAAAATTTCTGTTTTTTCCTCATATTTTCCGAATTTTCTTCTACGCTTTTCCATTTTCTTCGCTTTTCTTGTCCGTCTCGTCGAGCCGCGTCCGTCGACACCACTTTCGCCGGGATCGGACGACAGGAACCTGAAAAATTTCAAATTTTTATATCTTCCATAGTCAAAATCCACCTAAGCTATCGTATACCACGATATTTCATAGTTCGAAAGTTCTTAAAACTCCACTTATTCTTCATCGTATCCCTTGCTTATCACTAGGAAGCACCTAATATAACGAATCCACCTGTTTTTCTCCCGTTTTTCACTTAGTTTTTTGCCTTTGTAGATTTCTTCATATAAATTTTCTCGTAGACCCCTGCTACGGAGCTACTGCGGTACTTCGGAGCATCTGACACCTTCTAATTTGCATTTTTCTTATTCATTCCGTCACCCCGAGTTTTCCGAGGCGCATTCGGCGTCTTTGCGACCCTCATCCGCGCGAATTTTTCGGTTTTTGTCTTAAAATTTCTGTTTTTTCCTCATATTTTCCGAATTTTCTTCTACGCTTTTCCATTTTCTTCGCTTTTCTTGTCCGTCTCGTCGAGCCGCGTCCGTCGACACCACTTTCGCCGGGATCGGACGACAGGAACCTGAAAAATTTGCCCCCCCACCCACCCTAGTCTGTATTGGATATATCAACTTTCCAGTACTGGTAAAATTCAAAGTTTTTAAACAATTATTTTTAGTCTCAGCATCTATCCTGAACTGTTCACAGGTTTTACGTTAGTAGTTTCAAGCCAAATCAGGTAGCTTCTGGCAGTTATTTCTGGTCTATATTGCACAAATCGTACACTTTTCAATAGTTTTTATAGAATCGCCTAAAGCAACATGGTTCTCACGCGGTCGCCCACTAGAAGGGCGACGGATCCTCCTCCACGGCCTCCGGCAACTCGAACGCCGCCGCCTCCGCAACCTGTACCACCGCCGGCATCGGTGCCTGCGTACTCACGTCTATACCCGAGGTTTGAAACCCCGAGTGCTAGCACGGCGACTGCACCGGAGGTTCCTCCAGCCCCGGATAGTGATGTGGCGGCCCCGGCCCCACCTTGCACCCCTCCACTGGTATTTGACATCACTCCTGAAATCATTGAACCTCTCACCCCGCAATACCCCATCCAACCTACTCCTGTAGCTCCCATTATTCCGGACTCGAGCGGCTATCAGGCTGTTATCGCGGCCACTGTCACCCCCACGCCCACTCCCGCCCCGAGCCAGCAACCCCCTGCACCGATTCCGACCCCAATTGAGCCTCAGATCTCCGAGGATGCAGACGAGATACCGAGCGGATACCGGGCAGCATTTGCTTCGATTGTAGCGTCGGCCAATGAGATCATAACAAAGATCACGGAGGGCAAGAGCGTCACTAGCGCCAACAAGAAGCGTATTCAGGAGTTGGCCAGGGGCATCGTGACGTCCGTAGAGACGGCCCGTGAGCAGCCCCCTCCGAAGCTCCCCAAAGCCGTCTCCGATACTCTGCTTTTGGCCATCCGCGAGGGTATACGCGAGGAGTTTAAAGAGCAGCAGTCCATCGCTGCGCCCGTGCCCTCGTCGCCTCCGCCGCCGCCTACCCCACTACCGATTTCCCAAAGGAAATCCTTCGCGGCCGCTACATCGGCCCCGCCCCCCAAGCGCTTACCCTCCCGCACCTTGCCCGCAATCATCATTAAGAGCAAAGAGACCGGTGACCAACAACCGGCCGTCTATGATGCGTGGCGAAAGAACATCTCTTTCAGAGACACCACATATGCGCCTACCAAAGTTCGCTCTCTGCGCCAAAATACGGTAAGAGTCGAGTTCGACACCGCTGCTCAGAGAGACGAAACTCTAAAGAAGGTCAACCAAATCCCTGGCATAAGGGCCGAGGAGGCCCGGCTCCGGCGTCCGCTGATCATACTCAAGGGTATTAGTAAGGAAGTGGAAAGAGAAGAGCTGATAGATATTGTGAGTCGCCAAAACGAAATCCCGGCTGCAGACCTTCGCCTCTGCTTCTTACTTAACAACCGCAATGAGCGCTTATACAATGCAGTCCTGGAGGTGGCCCCGGCAGTCCGACGTGCTCTGGTCGAGAGCGAGCGCGTCAATGTGGAGCACCAGAGGGTGCACGTGGCGGACTTCAGCCGATTTCTGCAGTGCTATAAATGCCTGCAATTCGGGCACACTAACAACAAGTGCAAAGCTGACTTCTACCCGTGCGCTCACTGCGGCTCCTCTGCGCACCACACAACCTCCTGCCCCGATCGCAAAGACCCCTCCAAGCTCTGTTGCTTCAACTGCAAGACGTCCAACGGTGTGGACACTAAACACTCTGCCTTAGATACCAAAACATGCCCGAAAATCATAAAAGCAATAAAATCCCTAGAACAAAGCACCGATTATGGTAACTAATTCACTTAAGATCATCCAGTGCAACTTACACCGTTGTTACGTCACGCAGAGAGAATTCTTCGCATTTTTCCATCAGGAAGAGTTCGATATTGCCATCATTTCAGAGCCGTATGTAGCGAACGTGGAGATGCAGCCCCCCCCGGGTATTAACGTTTACCAGTTTTCAAAAGGCTCCAGGGTGAAGGCGTGCGTCATGACCAAGCCGAATGTGGCGGCCCTCGGCATAACCCAACTGTCGTGTGAAAACCTGGCCGTCGTCCGAATAAAGCTGGGATTGAAAAGCCTTGATATTGCCTCGCTCTATATAGAGCCTGACAATGACAGAAAGCAAATCATAGGCAAGGTTGACCACTTTCTTCGGGCGACCGGGTCCTCTTTGCGACTTGTCGGAGGGGATGTCAATGGCAGCCACCAGGAGTGGGGAGAGGCTTCGGCGAACGATCGGGGAGAGGAGTTCGCGGCACTCATGGCGTCCCAAGACATGGCAGTTTGCAACGTCGGCAAGGAGCCTACCTTTGAAGCCATAAGACACGGTAGGCCCTGCTCCTCGATCGTGGACGTCACGTATGCATCCCAAAATTTGGCGGACTCAGTGCAGAACTGGCGAGTCGACTACTCGGCATGCCCTTCTTCGGATCATAACGCGATAATTTACACACTATCTCCACCGCAGAGACCCGAGAGGGTAAAGAGCAACTCCACCTTCAAGTACTCCACGCACAGGGCGAACTGGCCAGAGTTCCGAACCGAATTGAGCGCAGCTTTGGAACACACCGTGGCCAATACGGATTTTACCACTCTCTCGGAGGAGGGCTTAAATCGTGTGGTTAAGGATGTGACTGCGATCATCCGAAGGATCTGCGGCAGGGTGCTGCATCGACGGAGAAACCCCAACTACTTCAATCCCTGGTGGTCCGATGACTTGGAAAAGCAGAAGAAAGACTGCATTAAGCTCCATCATCGCCTCCACGACTTGAGAAAGTCAAACCGACCTATACAGGAGACTGTCAAAGCCTACAAAGAAGCAAAGCAAGCTTACGCCAAGGCCATTTCGGACCACTCAAAGGAGCACTTCCGACAATTCTGCCAAGCGCAGGGCAAGGAGGACGTCTGGGCTGTTACTAACCGAATTATAAAGGACGCCCCCATGCGTAAACCTCCGCAAACCCTCGCAAGCAATAATGTATATACCGATTCCGGTGACAGTACAGCATCGATGCTGTTGAATCGCTTTTATCCGGACGATACGCCTGACTCGACCCAACGGCAGCAGGAACTGCGAAGGGCTGTGGGCGACGTGCCTGACACAGAGGACGACATCCCCTTCACGACCGAAGAAATCAGAGAGTGCCTGAACCACATCAGCCCCAAGAAGGCCCCTGGAGCGGATAACCTAACATCTGATATCTGCAGGGAAGCCTTCGAGGCATGTTCGGGCTTCTTTACTGCGCTCTACAACAGGTGTCTGGAAGTGGGGTGTTTCCCAGACCTGTGGAAACAGGCCGTAGTCAAGGCGATCCCGAAACCCGGCAAACCCGCAGGCAAGATAGAGGCCCTTAGACCTATAGGACTAATCGACGTCTTCGGAAAGGTCCTCGAAAAATTAATAATTAAAAGACTCGAGCACAAGTCGGAACGCGAGGGAACTTTGAGCAGGAGGCAATTCGGCTTTAGGTCCCAAACGTCGACGACGGACGCGCTAGAGGAGGCTCTGGGAGTCATTAGAGGCGCCAAGGACGAGAAGCATCAGGTCGTGGCAGTATCCCTGGACATAAAAGCGGCATTTGATAATGCGTGGTGGCCCGCGCTGTTCAAGCGATTGCATCATATTCGGTGCCCTAGGAATATCTACAAGCTCATACAAAATTACTTTGCAGACAGAAGGGTCACCCTTAATTACGCCAACGGAGTCTCGTCCAAGACGATGACGAAGGGATGTGTCCAGGGGTCTGCATGTGGCCCCGTGTTCTGGAACTTAATCCTGGATGAACTCCTCACCATGCCTCTGCCAGAGAATGCGCACATTCAGGCATTTGCCGATGATGTGCTGCTGATAGTTCATGGGCGGACACGGGAGGAAGTAGAATCTATTGCCAACGGTCTCCTGCACGAGATACATTCATGGGGTGAACGCGTCAAGCTGCAATTTGGTCCCGAAAAAACGCAATGTATATCATTCACTCCGAAAACGCAACAGACTGACATCTACATGAATAGCATTAAAATCGCGATAACCGACCAAATAAAACTCCTCGGAGTTATCATAGACAACAAATTAAATTTCATTCAGCACACCAAGTACATCATACAAAAAGCAACCAAAATCTTTAAAAACCTATGCAAATTCGTGAGACCGACTTGGGGCGTTCACCCAGAGAATGTGGAGTGCATTTTCAGGCAGGTTATTACGCCAATAATAACATATGCCGCAGGAATTTGGGGCACTGCAACCAAATTCTACTCGGTTCGTCGAGCTCTCCGGTCTTTCCAAAGAACGTTCGCGATAAGATCAATCAGGGGGTTCCGCACAATATCCGCGGTAGCGGCGGAGGCGCTTGCGCAGTTCCCGCCACTACATTTGGTGATAGATGAAGTATACAAAACCCATCAGATTAAACGATCAGGCACCCTGGATGAACTCCCCGAAGATATCACGCTCTATCGCAGAACCAAAACCAGGGAGCTTCTTCACCCGGCGAAAAGGATCGACATGGCGTTCAAAGAGGCCAATAGTCAAGAGGAGGTGGATACCCTGTTCGACCCCGACAATCCCAATATTTTCACAGATGGCAGCAAACAGGAGAACGGCGACACTGGCGCTGCATTTGTGGTGATGCACAGGGGACGAGCCACGGCGGTTCGAAAGCTCAAGCTGTGTCGCACGGCGTCGGTGTTTATGAGCGAGTTGTACGCCATTGTCCGTGCTCTGGAATGGCTTCTGAACAGAGGTCACCCCAGGGCTATCATCTTCTCGGACTCAAAGTCGTCCCTGCTTGCCATCCAGGATAGAAGCAACACAGATCCCCTTGTGAACACAATTCATAAGACAATCTACCAACTAAGCACCCAGAATACCATCATCGACTTTGTATGGACCAAGGCTCACGTGGGCATCGCAGGGAACGAGATGGCAGATTTCACGGCCAAGCAGGCGGCTGTAAAGAAGACAGCTGCAGAGCTAAATGTGTTCCCGCTATCGTACGCCAAACGAGCCCTAAGGGCGCAAACCATGGAGTTGTGGCAACAGGACTACGAGTCTACCATTCAAGGAGCCGTCACCAAGAACTTCTTCCCTAAAATATCTGACATAGCCAAGTTCCGCGAGAGTCTCAAACCGTCTTTCCACCTGACACAGTTCCTCACAGGCCACGGATACACCAAAGCCTACCTACATCGTTTTAAGATTGTCGCGGAAAACACCTGTCCGTGTGACAACAAGTCGATTCAGGACTTCCACCACCTGATCATTGATTGCCCCATATTCCGAAACAATAGCGACCCTTATTTAAATTACTGTACAATCAAACAAATAAATCCATTAAAGTTAACAGAAATAATGAAACACCTAGAACTCACAGAAAAACTAGATAAACTTCTCACAACAATTGTGCATAAATTAAAAACAATAAACGGTACCTAAATCAACAACTCAAACCTAAAATCCCCTTTTACTCCCAAACAAAGATGCTTACGCACCTGTATCAAATAGCAGGCGTGTAAGTCTATCTCAAGAGCTGTACTACCATCTGTATAGCCAAAACAGTTGCGCGACCATCAGCGCAACAATAAAAAAAAAAAAAAAACCTAACCTAACCTAACCTAACCCAAAAAATTGTTAAAACTCGAAAATATTAGTAGTAAAATATTCTAAAACCATCTACGGACGCAGTACCACCTCAGCATATATAAAAGAGTTGCAGATCCGCAAGATCTTCAGCGATTAAGACAGGCGGAAACTGTTTTTCCGCGCGGTTTATCACTCGTGCCTATTGTATACGCATCAGCGTAGTTGGAATAGGCAGCGAGCCCGACGACCCTGCTGAAGACCAGCGTCGACGCAGCTTTTTAAATTAGGTGACATTGACGAGAAATTTTATTTTATTTTATTATTATCTGACCGGCATCGTCCACTGTGTTGTCTTGATTGTTATACAAATTTTTTTTTACAACTTCTACAAAGTTACATTTTATACTTGACACACTGACCACAAGATGTATCGCTCACCAATCCAACCTGCGAGAAAAATTGAAGAGCCTAGAACTCCCAGGAATGTATCATTCAGGGATCATTCTTGCGATAGAGATATAGGTAGACCCAACATCAAAATCTACCACAGTCTCCAATTATATAGAATGAGATCAAGAGCAGAGAACCTTCACCAAGATATTGTTGACCGGCTACAGGAGGCCAGAAACCTTAAGAACACCATCAAGGAAGAGGCCTTGGAGAAGATCCAGGCTCTGCTGGATATCATCCACGATATAGTGGATGAAACCCCTGACTTCCCCATGCCGGACCATATGTGGAGGCCACAGTCAGAGGACCTGGACGCCTCGCGGCAAACTGCGGAGGAATCTCGGCATCGAGTGATGGAAGAGTCTCAGGTGAACGAAGGAAGCCTTGGAGTCCTCCGACAGCTGTTGGAGGAAAATAGCAGTAAATTAGAGGAGAGTAATAGGAGAATGGACGAGCTGAATAAGAGACTCAACCACCACGCCGAAGTGGTGGAGAAGGCCACAGGAGACAGTGGTAGTAAGGGTAACCAGCAAAACCCAGCGATTCCACAACAACCCACCTTGCACTCCATAGTAGTGACTTCGAACGACAGCCGGGACACGGGGGAGCAAGTTTTAGAACAGGTGAGAGAAGCGGTAAATGCAAAAACGGGATGGATTAAGGTGGAGAAGATAAGGAAGGCTAAGAACCAAAAAGTTGTTATAGGCTGCAAAACAGAGGAAGAAAGGGCTAAATTAAAGGCGAGGTTAAAGCAGAGTAAAAATCTTCAAATTGAAGATGTCAAAAACAAAGACCCACTAATAATTTTAAGAAATGTGTCGAAAATAAATAATAATGACGATGTTGTGGAAGGACTGAAAAACCAGAACGAAAATATATTTTACGGATTAAATGACGAAGACCAGAGAATGACGGTAAGATTCCGTAAGAAAACAAGAAATGATGCACAGGAGCACATTGTAATGGCGGTATCTCCAAAATTATGGAATAGGTTGGTCGGGACGGGGACAGCACATGTTGATCTCCAGAGGGTGCCCGTGGAGGACTACTCCCCGCTGGTGCAGTGCTCTCTCTGCCTCGGCTATGGTCATGGCAGAAGGTTCTGCCACAGCACAGTTACCAAGTGCAGCCATTGTGGAGGCACACATAGGAGAGATAAGTGTCCTGCCTGGCTCGCCGGGGATACACCATCATGCTGCAACTGCGTTGCAGGTAAAGAAGACGCAGTGGATCATAATGCCTTCAGCAATAACTGCAAGATAAGGCAGAGATGGGACGCCCTGGCTAGAGCCGGCGTGGCCTACTCTTAAGCACGGAATGAAAGTCGGCGATAAAACTCCTAGAAGAAGTAAGCATGTACCCACCGCAAAAACTTATTGCAAGCAAGAAATATTTATTTGTTGCAGTGCAATACTTACGAGCCGGAGTAGTACAATAGCTTAAATACATTAAAGGAGAAATCCCTTTCGGAAACTTTGGCACGGAAGATAAATTATCTTCCGCATCAAAAAGCACCGGCATAAAAGGTACGCCATAAGAACATTCCACTAGTGTGCATCCAGGTGTGAAGTCGTGTAACAGTACGAGAGCAATAAACAGTGCAGTGATTGTGTATAAATAGTGTTAAAAGTGTACTAAAGTGTTAAAAATTAGCCAAGAGACGGGATCTTAAAGAATGTAAGTGATATTTGTTATCTTTTGTTTTATTGCTTATTTTGTTTTCTTATTGATAAAAATTTCCTTAAAACAATATAAATTAGAAATAGGTAGGGTCATTCACTATATTCATTAAAATTAAACAAAAGATTTTATTATGGAACTATGTATAGAACTGTGTACCTAAACAGTAAATAATTCAATGCTACAAAGCAATAACAAAAGCAAAGGTAGACATAAAATATAGCATATATTAAAATTTTAAGAGACTAAAAACTGACTAGAATAAGTAAAAATTATTGCAGGTAAACATAAATAAAAACCTGCAAACAAAACAAAAAAGAATTGACGGTACACATAAAACGCTAAGCAAATAGTGATAAATTTTAGTAAAAGTATAGATAGGTTAAAAGGGCAAAGTAAAATATAATACAGCCAAGGGAAGTAAAGTAAAAAACTAATGATGCAGGGTTAAAATAGGTGTTCTTGTCATCTTAATAAAGAATCTCTTCCTTCAAGATACTATTGAGGTCAGTAAAAATTAAAATAGAAACAAACAAAAACTTTTAAAATAAGTAAGACGATTAATCTTTATACGATTAAAAAAGTAAATGGAAATTGAAATATAAGTAATTATGGTCTTAAAAAATGTTAAAATTGTAACGAATAATGAATAAGGCACACAAATTTAAAGTAAATAGTTGCTTTAAAAAATTTTTCTTTGTGTAGAATTAGATATATTGTTATTGAACTAATCTTGATTACCCAACAGAGTTGTTTACCAATAAAACCAGCCTGTGTTGTGAATTAACATTGATGAAACGAATAGTTAAATGTTAAAGTATTTAGACGTTATTTTTGTATTAGATAAATTATGATATGAAAATAGTAATTAAAACGGCAGATTCATATAGCAAAACAAACAAGTAAAACTGCTGAAGGTTTTTTTTTTTTTTTAAGTAAACTGATAATAATAGATTAAATGTATTGTACTAGGTCAATGTACCTAAAGGGTTTATTGCCAGGGCTATTGACTATAATGTAATAAGATATATTAAAAGTTAAATTAAAATTGTATTAAGACATGATTAATATAAATGGACTAAAAATTCTGTGTGTAGCATTAACTTTGTAAAGTTAATTTTATCAAAGCTTTATTTTATATAAGCAGTAAAGAAAAATTTAAATTGTAATTGAAACATGTTTGTATTATATGTAATATGAAACTGTGCAAAACATTGTATGTAATATTGAGAATAAGAATATAAGGCAAAAATTAGAATTGTATAAGGTGCGAATAATTATAAGTGCAAAAAATTGTTAGCAAACACAGGCGCAAATTTAAATGTTGCGGTATTGGTGAATAAACTCCTCCTACTGTGGGGTGTACCACAGAGGAGAAAAAAAAAAAAAAAAAAAAAAAAAAAAAAAAAAAAAAAAACCTAACCTAACCTAACCTAACCTAACCTAACCTAACCTAACCTAACCTAACCTAACCTAACCTAACCTAACCTAACCTAACCTAACCTATTCGAATTTTCAAAAATTTTCTTTTAACATACAAGTGTGATACCTCGTTGGATTCGATAAATCGGCGCCATTTGAACGGTGCGCATGCGGATTTGTTTTTCGCACGCGCCCCATATAAAAATTTTCAAAAAACACATAGAATTTGCATTTTCGAATTTTCCAAATTTTCCAAGGACACTGGTTGTTCAAAATTTTATTTTTCCTAGTAGATTCCGTCGCCCCGCGTCGATTGAGCCGCTTCTCGGTCTCATCCGACTATATTTGGACTTGTTACGTCATTTTCAAAATTCAAAAAACAACATTTTCTTAGGAAACTTAAAAAATTTCCACTAACAATTTTCTATTTTTGGTATTATTAGATCCGTCTCGCCGAGACGCGTCCAGCGACACCTCATTTTTGAGAATCGGCCACACACTTTTTGAAAAATTTGCCCCCCCGCCCACCCTTATTTCATTTGGGATATCAACTTTCGGACAGGGGTCAATAACATTTTTTGAAAATCTCGTTTATTTTAAATCTTGACACGTAGACTGCGTGAGTCGCACCTTTTTCAATCGACCCCGCTATAGAAAACTTGTTTATAGCGGACTAACAAGAATAAAAACTACTTAAGTATCTTGTTTTAATGACATTGCAATTGTTGACTTGTAGGGAATATTGTTGATTTCCTTGCTGTACTCACGGTGTATGCTGGTGCATCTGAAACAAAAACAAGTAACATTAGAATTATAACATAATTCGTTGTTGACTCCGCCTACTAAAGTGCTACAATTTAGTATACATAAGACAGGGCAGGTGCCCACAAACGTGGTAGTTAGCTTGAGTAATTTTAGCACTGACAAAGTTTTATTGTATTAACATTGTTTACTATAAGTTGCACCCTATACATGCAACTTATAGCCTAAACTATACTATACTATAAATATACATTTTAAATAAATAGACTACTGTGATAAAAATAATTAATAATTACAAATTTTTTAACTAACTACTATTACATTATTTATTTACACTATTGATTTTACAAATATTTTAAAAAACTATATACAACTTTTACAAATTTACATTTTAACCGTGATTTATTCCAATAATTGACTTCCAAATTATCACATCTAATTAAACAAACAACTCGACCTATCAAGATGTTTCACACCCCGAAGCCTAAGCGGACGCTCGTATACTCTCCTGAGATGATATCTGACGTACATGCCGCGCCAGATAAAACTATAATAAAGATGAAAAAGCAAAGGACTGTTAAAAAATCCACAGATCAGGAAAATGACGTTGCTGGACCGGCAGAGAAGTCTCCTCGGGGAGTGACAGCGTCTGTATATGGTTCTTTGGAGGAGAGAGATACGGGGGATAAAAGTGCAACATCCAAGGCGTTCCGGTTGCTCCAAGAAGGTAAATCCCAATTGGAACAATCCGGTAATATAAAAACGTCTATAAAAGAAAATGTACTTAAAATACTATCGACTATGTTCGAGTTGGTTTTGGAAGTGGAGGAAAAGACGGAAAAGAGACAATCCTCGGCCAGCAAAACGAATAATGAAGTAGAAGGATGTTTGATACAAGAAATTAGAGAAAATAGGAACATATTGATAGAAAATAGAAAATATATGAAAGAGTTATCGGAAATGGTCAAGCAAAGTAAAGGAAAGGAGGCGACGACATACGCGAGTGTAGTGGCCGGTCCCCCAAAAGGAGAGCCAAGGAAAGGCGCAGCCATGCACTCGGTAGTCGTCGCCTCAAAGGATGACTTTGATACAGGAGAGAAGGTGTTAAATAAAATCAAAAAAGTCATAAATGCGACCGAGGAAGGAACCAGGGTAGATGTGATGAGGAAGTCAAAGGACCAGAAGGTGATAATCGGGTGTAAGGATATAAAAGAGTTGCAAAAAATTAAAGGAAAAATATTAAACGAAGGGAGCAACTTAACAGTGCAAGAGTTGAAGAATAAGGACCCGCTTATCATCTTCTGGAACCTTCTGGAAGAAAATTCCGATGAGACGGTGCTGAGGGCATTAAAAACTCAGAACGGCCATCTGTTCAACGGACTAGATGACCAGGAATTTCGGATGGAAGTTATCTACAGGAGGCGGACGAAAGACCCGCACAAGTGCCATAGAGTCCTCAGAGTCTCGCCAAATTTGTGGCAAAGACTAACCTCCGCAGGTGCTGTGCACATCGACCTCCAGCGAGTGAGAGTGGCCGACCAGTCCCCCCTCATACAGTGCTCGCGCTGTCTGGGGTACGGGCATGGCCGGCGATTCTGTAAGTTGGAGGTCGAGGTGTGCAGCCACTGCGGTGGTCCGCACATGAGGGCTCAATGTGCAGAACTTGAGGCGGGGGTTCCGCCCTCCTGTAGAAACTGCAAAGAGGCAAAATTAAGTGATCTGGTTCATAATGCCTTCAGCGCCGTCTGCCCAATTAGGCAGAGGCGAGAGGCCTTGGCTAGGGCCAATGTGGCCTATACATGACTAGACTGGACGGACAGACAGACACACGGATGGAATGATGGGAAGTCAAAGACAGTAATCGAGCACGTTGGCGCAAGTATTGGAAAAGAGCATTGATCAGAAAGATAAAAATTATCTCTTCTGATCAATGCGTACACCACGAAAGAAATATCTTGTGCCTCGTGGTCGATTATTGTCCATCAGAGCTGGAAAACTAGGTATTTATAATCGTTGTTATAAAACCGTAGATTTATTGGTAAGATAATAATAGAAGGACAACAATAAAAACAGTCACTCAAGTTTTGTATATATATATGTTTATAGATGTGTGCAATCAAAATAAGTAACAAATAAAAAGTAATTAAATATAATCGTATTAAAAAGTAAATACTATACAAGAGAAAGAAAATATATAGAAATAAACTTAAAAGACACAAAGTTAATTAAATAGACAAAAATTTTATAAACCAAACAATAGATAAATATAGCTAAATATAACATAGACTGAAAATAAAATTAAAGAAATAGATAAAGTACATCACAAAGAATAAATAAATGGAACTCTAATAGAAAGTAAATAAATAGAAATACAACAAGCAAAAATAAATTTAAAAGATATAAATAAATTGGATAACAAAAATAGATAACAAACTACATAAACACACACACACACATATTATAAAAAGATATACAAATAAGAAACATGTAGCCAAGGGCGCCTCCACCCGTAAGGCGGAAAAATAAGTACAATCATAATAAAAAAAAAAAAAAAAAAAAAAAACCTAACCTAACCTAACCTAACCTAACCTAACCTAACCTAACCTAACCTAACCTAACATAACCTAACATAACCTAACATAACCTAACATAACCTAACATAACCTAACATAACCTAACATAACCTAACATAACCTAACATAACCTAACATAACCTAACATAACCTTTTTTTTTTTTTTTTTTTTTTTTGATTTCGCAGGGGAATGCATTTACGCACGAAGTGTGGGACTCCTGGGCCGCTAGCCGGCCCAGACTACCCACTAAACCCCTGCGGGTGCCGTCGGCCGCATTGCAGGGAGGCGTCTCGGATCTGACTAACACAAGACGCCTCTGCGACTGGCCGGTTTCTCACCAGAAACCGGACTCACCACTCTCAGAGGCCCTCCGACACCTGGAGGACCTCTGCCGCCGGGTGGGACTGCTCCAGTCCCACCGCTTATGGGGGCGCTTCCAGGCGCGCCAAGTAGCGCCTGCGTCGCACCCCCCCTCTCCGTCGTCGGATCGGGTCCGCGAGGGGATCGTCCTCGCGGTCCCTTTCCTCGGCCTCCCTCTGCGACATGACGACCTCGCAGAAGGAGGCCATTGCCTCCCAAGCTCTGTCGCTCTCGAGCATCGCGTTGGCGACACTCGGGAGCGACAGGTCCGTCCCGCCAAACGCAGCGGCCAACTCGTGGCGCTGCCGGCTCCACCTGGGACACCGCTCAAGGACGTGTTGAGCGGTGTCCTGAGCCTCGCCACAGTCGTGGCAGCGAGGCTCGGCCTCCCTCCGGGCCACGCGGTGCAGGTACTCACCGAAGCAACCGTGCCCAGTGAGCACCTGCGTCATGCGGAAGGTGAGAGGCTTGCGCCGCCTCAGCATCCACTTCTCCAGGACCTGACGCAGGGCCTCCGCTGTGCGGACACCGAACGCCGCCTGCGCCAGGTCCGCCTCCCACCTCCGCATGAGTTCCGCCTGCGCTCGCAGGCGCACCCGCCGCACGACTTCCGCCGAGGGGCGCTCGCCGACTTCCCTCCTGTTTGCCACAAAGTGGTACACTTCGGCGAGCACCTCCGCCACCAATTCCCACGGCGGGTCGCCCGCGAGGGCCGTGGCCGCAGAAAAGGCTACTGTACGGTACCCCCGTATCACCCTCACCGCGATCACCTTCTGCGCCTGACGCAGAAGGCGTTTGTTCGTCGCGGTGAGGGCGTCCACCCAGATGGGGGCACCGTACATCGCCATGCTCCGGCAGACGCCAGAGTATAGCCTTCTCACTGCTTCGCTCGGTCCACCCAAGTTGGGGAGGAGTCGGCCGAGCGAAGCAGCCGTCCTGATGATCTTCGGCCCCAACTCGCGAAAGTGGGGGCCGAAAGACCATCGCCCGTCGAACCTAACATAACCTAACATAACCTAACATAACCTAACATAACCTAACATAACCTAACATAACCTAACATAACCTAACATAACCTAACATAACCTAACATAACCTAACATAACCTAACATAACCTAACATAACCTAACATAACCTAACATAACCTAACATAACCTAACATAACCTAACATAACCTAACATAACCTAACATAACCTAACATAACCTAACATAACCTAACATAACCTAACATAACCTAACATAACCTAACATAACCTAACATAACCTAACATAACCTAACATAACCTAACATAACCCCACCCAAAGCCCGGGGTTTATTTTGTTCATTGAAAAGTATATCTTTAAACAAGCACAAAACCATAGCGAGTTTTATTTTTAGACAACGCCATCTAGGGTGTAGTAAAAGTATTGCTTTAAGTAATACGTTTTTTTACCACTATAAGGTAAGATGTCGCTACTGTTAAATTACAGTTTTCTTTGATTTTGTCATTTCAGCTCCTGACTTGTATTTATTTTATTTATTCCTTCAGTCTATGAACTGTTTAGGATTGAGACGAGTGAGTGCAGGATACGAGGGATTACACATGGGGCGAAAGGACACTCATTGACGAGTTGACCCTCTCGGACGAGTTGGCCCTCATGGGCGAGTTAACACTCTTGAGCGATTTTTTTTTTCACACTTGTGGAAGAGTTGATACTCTGGGTCTTTCGGACAAGTTGACACTCTTGGACGAGTTGACACTCTGGGACGATTACCATTATGATCCCCTATGGAGGCATACAAATCATATAGAAACTAAGCGATTAGTATAAATTGTATATAATGAGGTTATAAGTTGATAGTGAATATTTTTAAGGTAAAAATTATTTTCTTCTTTTTAGTGTTTAAATAAAAAATAAACTTTTTTTTTTTTTTTTACTATTAATTTATTAATAAAAGCTTTTATTTAACTTGCAATGTATGTATGTTTCGGATGGAATCTTTGAACTCAATTTTGAAGTAGATATCTTCAAATTATTGAGCTGAAATTTTGTACACATGTTTAGTTTGAATGACAATACATGATATGATATGTGACGTCTTTCTAAATCCAATATGGCAGACCATCCAAGATGGCGAAATAGTTAATTGTAATGCATTTCTACAATATGGGTATCAAATGAAAGGGTTTATTGAGAGTAACTCGAAAAAAAAAAAAAAAAAAAAAAAACATATGGCATCATTTGCTGCTAATTGTATTATTTTGGGCTTGTACAGTACACAAAATGCAAGGTAGCACTGTCGACTACGCCGTTATTTACCTAGTCTCGAAGCTATTTGCTGCTGGTCAAGCATACGTGGCCTTAAGTAGAGTAAAATCATTTGAAGGTCTCCTTATTAAAGAGCTATAGACTGTTTAAAATTAACCAGCAAACGACCTTGCAACAATGATGCGTTGAATGAGAAGAACAGACTGAGAAACCTAGCCAGCGATAACTAAAAAGTAAAAAATAAATTAATAGTAAGAAACTTTTTTTTAAAAGCTTTTATCATATAATTAATTGCTTAAAAAAGCTTTTATTGACTTATTTATTTTAAATGTTTATACCGCAATAACTGCCGAACCGATGGTATGATTTTGTTGAAACTTTCAATCAATCAATCAATCAAATATTTATTTGCATAAAATGTAGGTTTTACAATGATTTTCCAATATAAATAGGTACCCAAATACATTTTACCTCTGTAAAAGGTGTGCAAAAATACATAATTGATAAAATAATACATTTCAAATTCAATTTAATTTCTAATGTCATAAAATGTCAAATTCAAGTTTAACAATCAATTAAATTAGTATCATTTAAAAAGTCGTAGGCATGTAGGAAATATCAATAGAATTTTCAAGTTCTTTGGGCATTAAAATAGGTTAAGTAGTTTAGAAAATATTCCTAAAAATGTCCGCGATTATATAGTAAACGAAACCATAGCGCGTTTTAAATTTGGATAGCGCCATCTAGGTGTTACTTAGGGAATTAATTGTATCAGAAATGTCGAAATCAGTTCTAAGCAAGCAGTTGTAGATGATTTAAAAGCGAATACATCGAAAAACTCAATATTATTTTTAAATCCGTTTAGTAGTTTTTGATTTAACTATAATAAAAATTTCTTGAAATCGAGTTGGGGCAAAAACACATTGTTTGTATGTATGTATGTATGTTTATACCGCGATAACTTTAGAGCCGATGGTCCGATTTCGATAAAATTCAAAACATGTATAGAATATTTAAGTTCGTTTGGCATCAAAATCCGTGTAGTAATGTAAAAATAAATATTTATTGATAACTCCAAAGCTGTAAGTCCAGTTTCGTTGATAATCAAAATGTATGTAGAAAACGTTATGATACATAAGATATCAAAATAAATTTAGTGATATTCAACCGACTTTAAAAAAAAAAAAAAAAAAGAGGATGTAATGTTTTTTTCGTATTTGTTACTTAATAACTCCGTTATTACTGAAACGACTGAAAAAACTATTTTTAAATCCAATAAGGCATACATAGTTTAGTCCAGTAAAATTTTTAAAGCTGTAAAACACCTAGAATTATAGTGTTGATGTCGTCGAAGTAAAGTAATCATCTTTTTTCCAACTCACAAAAATTATGTTCTTCTCTCAAATTAGTGGGGCCATCGTGAAGATATTTTGAAGTTGGGATATTAATCTACAAGGGTGGGAGTAGAAGGATCAGTGGACCTTATAGTCTAACGGACTAAAAATTAACGATAACAGAAGGAGGTGCTTTTTAAAGTAGATAAATCTCTCAAATATACAGGTCATTAAGAATTAATGGACCTACAAGATCCTTCCGAGATCCGAAACGAAAGAGGTTCTCAATTCGAGTGAATGTTGATAGCATAACTCTCCATCACAAACTCTCGTCCGGGCATCAACTCTAGCCTCTAAAGCTCTCTAAAAATAATAGCATTCCTAAGGAGAGTTGACGTCAGGCAGGCGGCCGGTCGTAAAATATTAGCCAAATTATAGGAATGGTTACAACAAGAAGGAATGCGTCTATAAATAGGGCGCCGCCACAAATTGTCTCTAGATATGGAGAAGACAGACAGTATAACTTCATAACAACATCATGTCTGAACCGATTTATTTCTGTTTTGTCTTAAAGGATATACTTACTTTCAATTAGATTCCATAGAAATTCCAAAGTCCGTACAAACAAACTACTTTAATAAAATCGTAGAAAAAACCATTTTAATACGGATTTTATAGCGTTTATTACTTACTAGCTGTATCCCGCAGCTCAGCCTGCGTCAAAAAGTAGCCTAGTTTGGACATGAAAGCGTAACAGACAGACAGGCAGACTTTCGCATTTATAATATTAGTATGGATATTATAGTATTATAGTATGGATGGATAGTACAGTATGGAGTATGGATTAATAAAAATAAAATAATTAATAACCACTCTAACTAAGCAGCTAAAATAATTTGAATTAGTTTAATTTAATGTGTAACAATCGCGAAAATATAAAAAATCATTAATTCGTAGAAAGTCAGTATGACTGGCATATGAAAGAAGGACAATACAATCATCCAAATAAACTCAATTCAACATTTTTGATCTTTCATATCCTGTTTGCCTTGGTCTCCTTATATTTATCTTCTTCGTTCAAGGGTATTTCCCAATCGCGTCCTGAGCTTACGCTTCGGAACGTAAGGTATGCTGTTTATCGTGTTCCTAGATTTGACAGGACGTTATTACCATAGATCGACTGCCTTCTGACCTTCGGGATGAACAGAAACGTGGTCAGAGGTGTTTTAGTGGTTGACACTGGCAGATTTTTCAGAATGCCTAAGGGCATCTGACACAGGATTACGATAAATCTCTCTCAGGTGTATGAAACTTTTGGGTTCAGAATATTTTAAATATGGCCCCAGTAAATGATGGGAAGATTTATTTTTATTTTTGTGGCTAAACTTTATTGTGTGAAATTCGCGAGGTCTATGTTCAAGGCGAACAACTAGTTGTCAATTTCATTTTTTTAAATACTGATAGGTAATCAAACCTCGCGGCAAAGCTTTTATGATCTTATAAATTGAAATTATAACATAATAAGGTTATAAGTTGATAGTGAACATTTTTAAGGAAAAAAATATTTTCTTTTTAGAGCGTTTAAATAAAAGGTTTTTTTTAAAACGTTTTTTACTATTAATTTATTAGTGTACATATTGTTTCGTATGCAAATATTGCCCAAGTATGAATACAGTCAAGTAGCCTATTAACAAAGTAGAAGGAAACTAGCAGACCTAATACTATTTAACTTTAATTTATTTTTGACTGGACGAAAGAAGTAATTATTGAAGAAGATAAAAAAATAGCAAAAGCCAAAATATTAAATCTAATCTAGGGCTATGTCGTCGATGGCTGCAATGCAGGCTGTACACTCTCGCCTGAGACATTTGCGGGAGAAGCCCGAGTGCGAGGCACACCATCTAATTATGATGTACTAATAGTTCTTTCTCTCTTTCATCTACACTCTATCTCTCGTTGCTTATTCGGGACAGTGAGGTTCGTTTTTTTCAGTTGCTTAACCGAGAGCATGGCCGAAAACGACGAACTTGCTGTTGATGTTTCTTTGTATTATTTCAGCTAATTAAATCAAATAACAATATTTACTTCCATACGAATATACTACATCATGGACCTAGTACTACATAAACAATAGGTTCATTTCACGTAACGCATGTGCGAAAAATAAATAAATAATGTTGATGTTGGTCTCGCCTCAAACACCGAGAGTGTACATGGGTGCACTCGTGACGCCTTGCGAGACATCCGCGAGGCCCTTTGGCTCGTGCTGATAATACCGATACCAGAGGGGGAGCGGGTGAGGAACCTCGAACGACCCCGAGATACCACGAGACGTCCCATGGACACTCTCGCCACGGCCTGCCTTGCCAATGTCTCGCAAGTGTGTACAGCCGGCATAAAAGACAATATACAATCTCATTAGCAAAATTAAATTTTTTTATTGGTTTTTAGTTAGTTTGATTCATGGAACTAAAGGTAACTAAAACACCCATAGATTTAGATTTTTTTGACTACGTCAATAGATTGGCTGATTAGTAAAAAAAAAACGAAACGAATTTGAAAACTGTTTATGTTTGCGTGTCATACATGTGGTGCATTGTTAAATAGTGCTGAGCCGAGCAATGTCGACATCACTATGATCGATTTTCTTAACGTGAGAACATTTCCAATATTTGCCATAAAGGGGTTTGAAAATTTTACTATGGAGCGTGGCATACCTACTGCCGCCATTTTGTTTTTTTTTTTAAATCTCAGCCAGCCATGAAACCTTTATAAATCGATAGCTGACATTAATACCAGCATAAAATATTAAGAAATCAATCCTCGTAAAGTGTCAGGTTTCTAAGTTATAAAGTGTTAAAGTTGACCACGTGATTTCCATTTCTTTTTTAAAAAGCAACTATAAACCCATATATTTGGAATAACAATGGGTAAATATTTATAACATTTACTTTGGCCATAATTGTTGATGACAGGGATACAATGTTGCGGCTACACTACGACTCCCTGTTCAAACAACTAACTAAATTCTAAACATCAACCATAGCTACCAAAATGTATTAACAACTACCTGATCCACACTCCGCTGCCGCTAACTGTCCACAATAAGATTCTCATTATTCTACACTAATATTATAAAGAGGAAAGATTTGTATTTTTGTGTGTATGTTTGTAATGAATAAACTCAAAAACTACTGTGCCGATTTCAAAAATTCTTTCACCATTGCTATATTCACCCTGAGTAACATAGGCTATATACCGCAGGCGGAGCTGCGGGAAACAGCTAGTTTTTATATGGAAAGACTAACTACACATAGGTAAGATGCAAAAAGTCAAGGGTGACGTACCCTTCATTGTTCATTTTTGTTTGATGCGTTGCAAGTAAGAAACAAAATCGTAGGTCATTTTTGCACATGTCTCGTTGGCAAAAAAACTTTAGGATGTTGTTTACACGTGATGACCATTATATGGTTCATGGCATGGGCAAGACATCAAGAAACAGTTCCTAACCCACCCGCCGGGTTTCTAGACCATGTGATAGTCCGTAATATTATTCATCCAAATAAAAATTTGTCTCACTTGTACACGAAAGTTAAAAAAGTGGTTTTTGTTACCGATGTGACGAATATGAATTTTATAAAAATTGTTTAAATTGTATAATAAAAAAATTACGCCTAAAATTGTTTGATAATGTATTTTAAAAATAAAAGGTTGCCAATGTATTTTAAAAAAAGAGACAAGTTTTTTTAACCAATAGTAACCACATAACCATCACACAATATAAATGTAACAAGTATTGTCAGTTGTATTTTAGACTGTTTGATTAATACCTATCTTATGTATTACATTGTTTTATATAATTATACTTTTCTTTAATTTACTCTATAACTGTCGTATTAATAGTTAAATCAAATGAAGATATTACATTCACACAAGGTTAGACGGTTACATAATAAGTTATTAAGTTCAAAGAGTAGATTATTTTAAAATTCTAAGGTAACACCCAAAGTTGCGAATTTAGCCACCTAGAAGCCAGGTCAAAACTAGTAACAAGTTAAAAAAACAGGTCCGCCAACTTGGTCTTTCTTTCGCTACTGTCATTTCCTTGATCCGTGTGGGATTTAGGTTAGTTTGTGTAATTTTACTATATTAAAATAATTTAAATTGTGTCAAATTGCAATAAATAGTGACTTTTGACTGTGATTTCAGAAATACAAAATGCAGAACGACGCCGGTGAATTCGTTGACTTGTACTGCCCGAGGAAATGGTAAGTGGCGTGTTGAGGTTATGTTCTCCCTCATGTTTCATGTATTTCGGGGCCTTCTTTTGATTGGAAACATTAATTAGGAAGTTATAACTATAACTAAGCTATACTTTGTAAATTTAGGTGATTCTGGTGTTTGTGTCCACTTTGTAGTCCCAAATAACTCTTAATCAAACTTGTCATTCCGTGCCACGCGCATAGTGTTTTGCCCCTTGTGTAAAAAGTTTTTTTTTTAGATTTAATTAGTCAGTCCAATATTAATCTATTTATTGAAATCACCTATTATTATTGTCAACATAATGATGGTGCTTTGTATCGAACACCAGAATTGTGGGCACCTGTTAATATTCCCTGTACTATTCTGAGAAACAACCTAATTTATCACCAGCATCACCGGCTTCATGCAAACAGTGAAATTCTAATCATAATGGTTTCTATGTGGTTTGACACAGCAGGGCGAACCTCAAAATATTCTCCACAGGTACCAATATCTAAATCAGATGGTCGCTTGAATAACAATGACAGTATTGTTGACCAACAGTTTGTAAATAAGGAAAAAGATATTGGTAGGAAAGCGCTGGATGCTACCAGTCATTCTGAAAATCTTTGGGAGATGCCTCTGCCTATCAGTGGACGGACTGCAGCTGAAATTATAATGTTTGGTGAATCCAAATTAATTATGTGTTATGTTGAAGTAGATCTTTAATTCTATTTAATTAGTTTCTTTTATAGTTAATATCAATAGTTTTTTCAATACTATCTGTTTTCCGCCACTCCGCCTGTGTCAAAAAGTAGCCAATGTTTGTCCCCGGGTCTTCAACTATATTGATTTGATACCAAATTATCAATAAGTAGAGTCCTCTCCTTTTATTTCCAAAATGACCAGTTGTAAAGCGGCCTGCATCCAGTGACTACCTACAACATCCAGGTCATCTGACCATCTTTTCAGTGGCTTAAATTGTAATTTCTGATTTCCAGCTCGGCCAGCAACCGCCTGATCCACGCCAAGGACCACGCGTCCGTGCAGCTTGTGATCGCGGACGTTGACCCCGCCACCGGCCGCGCCTCCGACGCCGCCAAGATCTACGTCATCTGCGGAGCTATTAGACGTATGGGAGAGTCCGATGACTGTATCGTCAGGCTTACTAAGAAAGATGGCATATTGACTAAGTAAGTTCATGTAGATTACTTATGTTATGGTGATTGTCATACGTTACATTAACGTGTGTTTATTACTTCTTTATTTACACCTAACATTTTAAACATTTTACAGGGTGATATAACCCATGTTAAAATAGATTAATTTCCTATTATTAATGTATGCTAGACATGAGTAGTAATACGAGAGAATAAAGTGACATTGATACAATAATATACTGTAAGAAAGAAACAAAGAAATGTTTTGAATGCAATGAAATTGGTACAGTCTGGTGTTAAATAACAATATGGCCGCAGAATCAACCTTATTAGGTATGCAGAGAAAATTAAAACAATTCAATGTACATTACACATTAACATTTAAATTAATTCAATTCACAATAAAATAATTCTTTAACTATTTAATAACAGTCAAATATTATCATTATATGTAAATATTTTTTTTGAGAGCATTATTTGCGCTATGTCAATTTTACTGTAATATGAATAATTTTTTTTAGCAATTTTATATTATTACATGATATTAAACAATTTTATTTTACAAATTAATTTAACACAAAAAATAATAACTAAATAAATCTAAACTAAAACTAAAACCTAATAATAAAAATTATCCAAGCCAAGAACTCCGGCAGAATTCCCGCGCTGGGATTCGACTATATAAATATGTTCATATAAAATCAACATTGTAGACGCATCAGCTGTAACAGCTGCCTGACTATAAATAAATCAATGTGCTTTGGAAGGCATGTTAGGCTGTTGGTCCCTGGTAACTGGTTGTGCCACAACAGATGCATAGAGGTAATTCTGAGAAAAAAATACAATTACAGGATTATCTCCAACTAAAACTGTAAACTGTAAAATGCAGTGCGTTAGTTTAAAAGTTAATTCTGGAGCCCTAGTTTTGAAATGTATGATTAATGTGTCGAATGAAAATCAATTCCACAAATTTGCTATGATTTATGCTTCAAACTACTAACTGGTCATTAAGAGTGCATCATTATTCTATTATACAAGAAAACTGTGATATTCTGACTAGATTGCATAAAAAATTGGCTTTTAAGTAATCCGGCATAAATCTCATCTTTTGGAAAGTGATAACCTTGACCTACCGACACCTGCGACCAGGGTGGATGGTTCAGATGAGATCTACAAAAGTTAAACAATCCAATACGTCGCCGGTAGAGGATGCTGTTGCTGGATATCTGGCGTGATCTGTTTTTTTATCCCTTTATTTCTATTCTATTGTTATGATTTATTTATTTACCACTCCTTCATCACTTCACATACTGCAAGTAATGATTTGATTATTCATCAGTGTTTATTTGTTTTTATATTCAACACTATTCACTTTTTCGTGTTTTTTCCATTTCTACATCCATATACTTTTTATCTTTTTTTACATATTTTTTTTAAACACTTGCACACACCTAGTTTCTAGCTGAAAATCAGTGTATTGTTCTTCGAACAGTATGACTGCTGAGCTATGACCCTTTTGCATTGCTGCAATGCACACATGTATTAAGACGCTTTCTTCATGTTTGTACTGTTTTTTTTTTGTTTTTTATATTGTGTGTTTGATTCTTTTCTTTTTACATGTTTTATTATAGCAACAATTAAACAGTTTATCTATCTAACTAGTGTGAATAAGTTGGGCAGTGGGGGAAAGGGTCTGGGATAACCTACATAATGACAAGGTACGAACAGTCAGCTGCAAAAGTTCAGCTGTCTGTACCTTGTACTTCATCATCATCCTAGCGTGTATTCCTAGTTGCTAGATAATTGTACATTTTAATAGAACTGTTTTCTGGAAAAGTGGCTTCAACACCATCTGTGATATCTCTAAGAAACCAATTGGAATTGTTGGGATATAATACACCTTTCACTTAATCATTTTAATTGCTCAAAAAAACCCTGTTGACGATTTTTATTTTACATGAGTCACACATTTTAGAAATTTCATCCTTTTCCCTAGAAATCTCCATAAAAATTCAAATTGGTTTGAAAAGAGAGACATAGTTGAATTTGTATTAGAAGCAGTGTAGTGTAGTAGTGAGTATGTCCTAATACGCATTTCTCTTTGTTCCAGGAACTACTGATGTCGTTAGTCCTGTAAGCGTTACTTCATAACAAAAAAATAAAAAAAATCTCAAAATCTATGCAATGTTTTATTTGTACACTTTCACTTTAATTTCAAGTGCGCGAATCACAGCCGTTGGCGAGCGAAGTTCGCTCGCTCGGATCGCTCTCGTGTGTTCCGTTTGCTCGCATCGCTTGTGCTTTGTGAATAGCGACAGCCTCTGCTTGTCCGAGAACGGGTCTGTAAAAAGTTTGGTGAACGAAATTGAGGAGAAACAGAGGGAAAGCGAACCTATCAAACATCTGAGGATGCAACCGGCAAGTCGCTAAGATGAAAGAAAAAAATTACCATACAAATTAACACTAAGAAAACTTATGTATGTATTCTTAAAAATTAACGAACTTCCATTTTTGCTAAACTAGATGTTTGTCTTAATAACAAGGTAGAGAAGTAAAACAATTACTTGTCCTGAAGCCCTATTTTTGAAATGTATAACTCATATGACTCGTCTATTTTGCGTGAGTCACTTTTCAAAAATAGAGCACTCCAGACCTAAACAATTCATAAAAATGAGATATTTAATCCTGTAAAATCGATCACTTCGAAGGAATTGCAGTATTCAGAGACCGAACGGGTTTTCCGACAATCTGACACCAGGGCACGCCGCACACTCCATACAACAGCGGCGATCCAGATACCTATTACTACTACGATTCGGATTTTCAAATCCACGTACGCGCGTCTATGTGTGTGTTAGTCATAGGGTTGATTATTCACCGTATCTGCGTCATAGTCGTGGATCTAAAGCTAAAGGGATAGCGCGCAGGCATACAATACGCTGATGGCAGAAAATTTGACCTGAATGCATTTCATTACCCACCTCTTTCTAACTCGTGATGAGTTAGGGTGTGAATCTGGGTTTCCATCACAGCACTTGATAACAACCCCAAAAATTGGAAAAAATGATAAACAGTTACGTAGCAATATAATCTTTATTTTGAGGTAGATTTTTATTAAAAAATGAAAAATAATCACTTATTTTTGATATAGAAATATAAAGCCCAATTATATATAAACTGACGTTTTTATTTTTTTGTATTTCTGACTAGGCAAAATTTTTGAAGTGATGGTAATAAAAAACTTTGGAAAAACAGGGGTTACTCCAGGTCAAATTTTCTGCCATCAGCCTATTGTATGCCGTTTTGGTTACCATCTTTACCTTTAACTCCATGGTCATAGTCGTTGCAGAGGCCGTGCGGCTAAAGCGAAATCCTTTCGTTGTTTTGCTCTCGGATTTTTTTTTGCCCTAAATCTGCGCGGTCATCTGCTTCGGGTGGGAGGGTGTGAATGTCCATTCTGTACGTTAGTACCTACTATTAATAATTCTGTGGCCAGGGTGTACATGGTTGATCATCCATGTAATCCACTCGATATGATGATGATAGTCATTTAAATAGCAATACAAATGATAAAACACAGACGCGACCCGTATTGGATTGGTCGCCATTTAGTAGCATTTTCTATTTAGCCGTTGGTCCCGGTTGTTGTCGAAAAGATGGCAGTCGTTAGGATGTGTCAGATGCCTATAGGCGACCTGAAAAGATTGTGTGTGTTGGGCACTAACACGCCAGTAGGGTATTATTGGGGATTTCAAAACAGGTAGTTTTCATCACACCGCTCATTTCATTCGCTCGGTGTGATGAAAACTACCTGTTTTGAAATCCCCAATAATACCTTTGGTTTTTCAAAAAATACGGAATATCAGTCAACGGCGCTTGGTAAAATGGTATGCATAAGTAATAGGATAATTTGACTCACCTGATCCGATTGCTGTTTGTTCACACTACACTAGATTGTTACATTTTCACACTAAACAACTTTTAATAGTATAAATATATTGCAACCAAAATACATATTACTCTAGTGATTAATAATTGATGAACAAGGAAAATCGTTTGCCCAGGCCGATTGCTCATACCGATGATCAAATTGGTTGGCATCTTACTAACGATCAGTGTCTCAAATGATCTTCGGGACGCCCTTGGTAGACGCCGAGTTATCCCATTACTGGCCTCGATTAGGTCGTACCGTTCACCGTTTGGTTGGTGGCACCCAGTAAACTAGATTACTCTTTATCACCTTTTAGGACATTGGTACTTGAATAGCCAGGTCAATGGAAGACACTGATTTTCAACTGGCCTCGATTAGGTCGTACCGTTCACCATTTGGTTGGTGGCACCCAGTGAATCTCAGTTTAAACCATTAAATATGGACAATTCTGTACCCACCGCGACCGATATTGAGAATGTCTCGCTTTCTGATACATATTTACCAAATTCGACTGTTGGTATCCGGGAGAACAAATATTTCCTTTATCAAAAAACAAAAGAGGCTTTTCTTTAATTTAAAATAGGAATTCAATAAATTTATCCACTTCGTTTCGTAACAACGATACACGATCATGGTTATTACGGTAATGATAAAAGGAGTAAGTAAGAAGCACATTGTGTAAGTGTTGTGCTCATAGCATTTTGTTCTATCGATAAAAAAGAATTGACTTTTACTAAGTACTTACTTGAATAAAATCTAAGATCGCTAATCAATTTATAAACTATTGTAATACTGTGGTTATTTGTCCGTAGTGTAGTATAACTATTACTTTAGAAGACATTTTCACTTACATATTTATAAATAATAAGTAAGTATATGATATTACTGTATAATAGTAATGAGAAGTTATTGTATCGTTTCTAGCTAACCCAGCTAACGTTGTTTTGCACTATAAAATAGTTTACAACCTATTCTCAGACATACCTACTGAATACACATATAAAATTTCATCAAAAAAGGTCAAGCAGTTTCGGAAATTATCGATAAACTCTAGTTCAGTACTAGTGCTTGAATTTTGCTCAGTATGCCGACACCTGTGTACAGCCGACGGCATATAAACGTTCCGCTCATTTCATTCGCTCGGTGTGATGAAAACTACCTGTTTTGAAATCCCCAATAATACCTTTGGTTTTTCAAAAAATACGGAATATCAGTCAACGGCGCTTGGTAAAATGGTATGCATAAGTAATAGGATAATTTGACTCACCTGATCCGATTGCTGTTTGTTCACACTACACTAGATTGTTACATTTTCACACTAAACAACTTTTAATAGTATAAATATATTGCAACCAAAATACATATTACTCTAGTGATTAATAATTGATGAACAAGGAAAATCGTTTGCCCAGGCCGATTGCTCATACCGATGATCAAATTGGTTGGCATCTTACTAACGATCAGTGTCTCAAATGATCTTCGGGACGCCCTTGGTAGACGCCGAGTTATCCCATTACTGGCCTCGATTAGGTCGTACCGTTCAACGTTTGGTTGGTGGCACCCAGTAAACTAGATTACTCTTTATCACCTTTTAGGACATTGGTACTTGAATAGCCAGGTCAATGGAAGACACTGATTTTCAACTGGCCTCGATTAGGTCGTACCGTTCACCATTTGGTTGGTGGCACCCAGTGAATCTCAGTTTAAACCATTAAATATGGACAATTCTGTACCCACCGCGACCGATATTGAGAATGTCTCGCTTTCTGATACATATTTACCAAATTCGACTGTTGGTATCCGGGAGAACAAATATTTCCTTTATCAAAAAACAAAAGAGGCTTTTCTTTAATTTAAAATAGGAATTCAATAAATTTATCCACTTCGTTTCGTAACAACGATACACGATCATGGTTATTACGGTAATGATAAAAGGAGTAAGTAAGAAGCACATTGTGTAAGTGTTGTGCTCATAGCATTTTGTTCTATCGATAAAAAAGAATTGACTTTTACTAAGTACTTACTTGAATAAAATCTAAGATCGCTAATCAATTTATAAACTATTGTAATACTGTGGTTATTTGTCCGTAGTGTAGTATAACTATTACTTTAGAAGACATTTTCACTTACATATTTATAAATAATAAGTAAGTATATGATATTACTGTATAATAGTAATGAGAAGTTATTGTATCGTTTCTAGCTAACCCAGCTAACGTTGTTTTGCACTATAAAATAGTTTACAACCTATTCTCAGACATACCTACTGAATACACATATAAAATTTCATCAAAAAAGGTCAAGCAGTTTCGGAAATTATCGATAAACTCTAGTTCAGTACTAGTGCTTGAATTTTGCTCAGTATGCCGACACCTGTGTACAGCCGACGGCATATAAACCCGACCAAATGTGTACTAGGTATTACCATATGTAAAAGTACATTTTTATCTGCCTACGGCTGTACCTCCGGTTTCATATTCGTAACTTATGGCTATTCGCACACTACAACGTCTTTTATTAAGCGGGAAAATAACCACTTATACACTTTATGATGATACGATTACGATATTATCTTTTTACCGTTTTTGGAATATTTTTTAATATTTTGTACATACAGCACTTTATAACAGAAATATGTCAAAAGTTTATAATTACTCGAAATATGAAGGAATAACAGTAACTCACAAAGCGTTATACTCCAACCAAAATTTTTTCTATGCACATCAAGTAGTAAATTACTGTAAGAATATAAAATCGTACCCGTAATGGTAATCGTAACCAGTCGTATCATTACACCGCTAAGCAATTTGCCGCGTGATAATTATCGTTCTGTATGTGACGAGCCTTTCAATAAAAACATAACCCTCTTTGATAATGGGTAGCAAAATAAATGATTATTTATAATGACGCAAGTAAATAGTAACATGAATAACATGCCTACATATAGTGCATATGCATGCGGCATACTTTGAGTATTCGATTTCACAGGAAATTATGCAATACTACACGTTGTTATTGACTTCTATATTTTTAATATTGAGATATTAAATTATTTATCAATAATTATTAAATTATGCTGACTTTACATTAAATGTAGTGGTCATCAACATTTTGGTACTTAAAATTTTTGATGGCTTTGCATATTTTCAAATAAAATATATGTACCCAAGTAAAAATATAGCTTTTATTCTTGGTTGACCATTCCTGAAAAAAAGTAGCGATTAAGCAAAAATCTACTTTAAATTCGCGCGTACCAATAGTTGTGAACTTTAAATATTTTCATAACTGAGAGAACGTTGTTCGACGCTGTCGTACCGCCCGCCCTGGTTGCGAAGCCCGCCTACTGTTGTTCCACCAGCAGTTAGTCGGTTGCTGAGTGCTTGTGCCAGCTGCCTGCCTACGCGCCTACCACTGTGCCGCTCAGTTGTCCTGCGTGCCACCCACACTTAGAAACACGAAGATTCGTTGCATTGCAATCATGTTCGTAAGTTTTTTAACATAGGTATTATTATTATTAGTACATTTTAAATCATTTCATTTTTCTTAACATACTTATAATATTCATTTATGTGTAAATTATCTTTAATAAAGTAACTATGTCTAGCGAGTTATTAAATGATTTATCATGTTTATTTCAGGTCCGACTCTGAGTATTACGATAAACGTTGCAAGCAGGCTAAGAAGAAGCTCGCTGAAGATTTCACCTCAGATTCCGAAGAAGTATCCGCTGCAAGCTTGATGTATGTATGATTGTTGTTTAATGTAATTTCGTTATCTATTCCCAGTTAGCAATCACTAGTTTCTCGGCTGTGTGTTCTCAGTTGTGTGTGTGTGTTGATTATTCTAAATTGATAGTAACTACGTGTGTTTGTGTTCAATCAAAACTTTATACTTGTAATCTCCGTGGTGTAATGGTTAACATACCTGTCTACTGTTCACGAGGTCCCGGTTTCTAGTATAAGTAATTGTATGTTTTGTTTCCAGTTATAAGAAAAAGGAACCTAAAGCTACGAAGCGGGTGATAAGTCGAGCACAGCCAGCATCCAAGGCTAAACGCCTGAAGAAAGCTTGGCAACTCGACAGCGACAGCGAGGAGGAAGCGGAAGCCCAGCGAGCAGCCGCCGCTAAGAAGATCCCTCCGTTGCTGTCAGTGCTGTCGCGCCGTGTAGCAGACGGTGTCCTGCGCCGCACTGCTAACCTCGCTGGCGATGTCTTTATAGATTTAAAAGTATACAATGTTGCTGATATAAAGAAGGTCGATCCCAAAGACCGTTGGGAACACGCGGTAGTCGCGCTAAAATTTCAGGGGAATTCCGATTCCCCTCAACTGATGCTCACAAAGGAGCTTATTAATAAGTGCAAGCCCCTCTTTACTGAAGAGGGTAAATTTTTTGCAACAAAAATTATTTAGTGTGCGAACCATTCTATAATTAAGTACCTATTTTATGTTATATACAAATAAAAGTTTTTATTTCATTTTATTAATATACTTATTTTTATTAGGTTATTATGCCCCGATGCCAATTTCGTTTTTTATAATTAAATAACTTGCAATAATTAAATAAATCTAAACTTATTCTGTTTTCCATTTTATTCATGAGTTTTAATTAATTTTTTATCATATTCTGATATCATCTTTTAATTGCAAGTAGTCAATTAAATAGAACAATATCTTTAATAAGCAATCACTTAGTTTTAAGAATAAGTACAATGGGGAAGGGAACAGTATATTGTACAGTGTGTGATATATCTGTTAAGTCTAGCTCGTTATCTGCACACTTGCGAAGTAATATCCACAAAAACAATAGTTCAATAGAAGTTAGTGAAGGTATTGAGAAAGTAAGTAGTGCATTCAGAAGTCGAATCGCCTCATATAGAGTGAGACCTCTAAACGCGGACCGTGTGCTCGAGTCTGAGTCAGACTTGTCCCCCGTGTCCCCCGCTGACTTCTTGCGCACACTTCGTTCTCGTGTACACCAATTGATTTCGGCTAGACAGGCTACATTTCATTGTATAAAAGTTAACTTTGAATTTTTCGCGGAGTTTAATTTACCTAAAAATAGCACCACCGACATAAAATCATTTGCAACCCAAAACAAAATATTTCAAAATGATTGTGATTTTAAGGATTATTATTCTAACATGATTGACATAATTTCAACAAAAATTTCTGAATTTCAGGAAAAAGATTCTGGGTGGACCTTGATACGTAATCTTTACTTAGAGGTCAATATTAATAAATATAATCCATTGAGAGTTGGTCAATTTATTGAATTGCCGAAAAGTATTAAATCTAAACGCGCTTGTATTAATATACAAAATGGGGATGCGTTATGTTTCGTGTGGTGTGTAATGGCAGCGCTATTTCCCGCCAAAAATAACGCGCATAGAATAACCTCATATCCGAGTTACGAAAACATACTTAACATTCGAGATATCAAGTTTCCGGTCGGCTTCAAAGATATTCAGACTTTTGAGAGAAATAATACTCATATAAGCGTTAACATATACGGTCTTGTAAATAACCATAAAGTAGTGGGACCCCTTTACAAGACTCGACAAAAAAGAAAGAACCATGTGAATTTATTACTTTTGGAAAAGGGAGAAAAAAAACATTATTGTTTAATAAAAGATTTAAGCAAATTAGTCAGATCACAGCTCACAAAACACAAGGAAAAAATTTATTTTTGTGATGAATGTATGATATTTTTTAATAAAGAAATATTATTCAATTCTCATATTTGCAGCGGAGTACGTACTGTTTTGCCTGATTCGAATACTTACATCCAATTTAATCATTATGATCGGATGCAAGATGTGCCTTTTGTAATCTACGCAGACTTTGAATCATTGTTAGAACCAAAATATGGTGACAATAAGCATAACGTGAACACTACAGTCTTACATAAACATGTGCCTGCTGCGTTTGGTTATTATATTGTTTGCTCGTTTGATAGCTCTCGCAATAAATACGTATCGTATCGCGGGCAGGATTGTGTTGACAAATTTCTGAAATATTTATTTGAAGATGTTACGGAAATTAATAAATTATTGAAAGAAACTATTCCGATGATTCCATTAAGTGTAGAAGAGAAAAGACAATTTGATACTGCAAAATACTGCTTTATCTGTGAGCAATTACTTTTTGACAACAAAGTAAGAGATCATTGTCATCTAACTGGAAAGTTTCGCGGGGCCGTTCACTCTTATTGTAATCTTAAATACAGGTTACCAAAATTTGTACCAGTATTTTTTCATAATTTGTCTGGGTATGACAGTCATCTTTTTATTAAACAGTTGGGAGAATCTCAGGGCAGAATTAAAGTAATAGCAAAAAACAAAGAAAATTACATATCTTTTACAAAATTTGTGAAAACCGGTCGTCAGGAGTTTTTGCCAGTTCGATTTGTGGATACTTTTAAATTTTTAGGTACTAGCTTAGATAAGCTTGTAAGCAACTTGAATGAAGCCAGTTTTGTCCATTTATCTCAATTCTACCCAAAGAAAGAACAGTTTGATTTACTAACTCGTAAAGGTGTTTATCCTTATGAATACATGACGGACTGGAATTGTTATAAGGAAAAGAAATTACCACCGCGAGACTGTTTCTATAGTACTATAATAAATGATATTGTTTCAGAATCCGATTACAATCACGCCAAAATTGTTTGGTCAATGTTTAATATTAAAAATTTAGGTGAATATACTGATTTGTACTTGAAAACAGACGTAATATTACTAGCAGATGTTTTTGAAAAATTTCGCCAAACTTGTAAAACTAATTATAGATTGGATCCTGCATTTTACTTAACCGCACCAGGTTTGAGTTTTGATGCAATGTTGCTTAAAACAAAAGTCAAACTGCAACTAATAGACAATCTAGAAATTATCCGACTGATTCAAAAAGGTATTCGCGGTGGAGTGTGTTTATGCCCTACAAGATATTCCACAGCGAATAACAAATATATTTCCGGGTATAATTCGGAAATACCTGATAACTTTTTGTTATATATCGATTGTAACAACCTGTACGGTTATGCAATGTGCTCACATTTACCATATTCAAATTTTGAGTTGATGAATCAAGTTGAAATTGGAAGTCTTAATATTGTTAACGTACCTAATGACTCAGACTATGGGTATATTTTAGAGGTAGACTTAGAATATCCGGATTATTTGCACGATTTGCATAATGATTTACCATTTTGTCCACAGAAATTTACGCCCCCAGGTTCTAAAAATCCTAAATTAATTCCAAATTTGTATGACAAATTTGAATATGTTATTCATTATATACATCTTAAAACATGCTTAAAAAATGGTCTTATTTTGAAAAAAATTCATAGAGTGGTCAAGTTTAAACAACAACCATTTCTGAAACAGTATATTGATTTAAATACAGAATTTCGACAAAAAGCTAACTCTACATTTGAACAAGATTTCTTTAAATTATTAAACAATAGCATTTTCGGTAAAACGCTAGAAGATACCGAAAAAAGAGTAAACATTTATCTAGTAAATCGTTGGAACGATGATAGAAATAAAACAAAAAAGTTCTACTCCGCTGAACAATTAATATCAAGACCTAATTTTAAGAATAATACAGTGTTTAGTGAAAATTTTGTAGCTGTACAAATGAAACCTGAAACTGTTATTTTAGATAAACCTATTTATATAGGTTTCACAGTTCTAGAGATATCCAAAAATCATATGTATGATTTCCACTATTCGGTCATGAAATCATTTTATGATACAAGGTTAAAATTATGCTATACCGATACTGACAGTTTTTTGTATTCAATAGAAACTGAAGATGTATATAAAGATATGAATATTTACTTTCAATCATATCTCGATACAAGTAATTATGATGAAAATAATAGATTTGCTATTATACCTAAAAATAAAAAAATACCTGGTTTATTTAAAGATGAAACAGCAGGTTCTCTAATAATTTCCTTTGTGGGACTTAGGTCAAAGTTATATTGTTTAAAAACCGAAAACAAAATTGTAAAAAAAGCTAAAGGAGTTAAGAAAGCAGTTGTAAAAGATCTAACTTTTAATGACTACAATGATGTTTTACTGTATAATAAGATTGTGCGTAAAAGAAATATATTATTTAAATCGCTTAAACATGAAATATTTACTCAAGCTGTAAATAAAGTAGCCTTGTCTTCAAATGATGACAAAAGAATTATACTTAAGGATAAAATTTCTACTTTGGCATGGGGACATAACACTCTTTTATATTAGAATATAATTTACTAATTGGCTAGTATAAGTGTATGAAAATTATTGTAAGTCTTCTTTAAATACTTTATAGTTTTTTTGTTATAAAAATATATTAAGAATAAATAATAAATAAATAATAAAATGTATTTGAATTTCCTTTGTCATAACCTTGATATCATGTTTAGTGCCAAATATGCTGATAATTCAATAACTCATATATATTCGATTCGTGTAAAGACATGATTGTTTGCATCACCTTTTATTGAAATGTCAGCATAATATGATAAGGCTTGCGAAAATGAAAAATAATTGTTTTGTCAGGAGTTTGAAATCCGATATTCGAGTTTATATTGCATATCGTGGTCAGTCACGTTAAAACAGACGAGGTTCTAACACGCTGCACATATCAAATCTATAATTTACAAAATTGATCGGTATTGCAATGTAAGTATTACAATCAAATTTTGTTAATTATGATGTAAAATGTTTAGTAAAAAATTAAAATATTCATTGTTTTACAGATCATGTCTGACTCTCAAGATACAATGATACTATTCTCTCAAGATGCTCAGGACCCTTATGAACAAGCGGAGGAGTATTACCAAGAAATGTTAAGAAATAGAGCAGCTGAAAAACAGAAGGAAGAACAACGACAAGATTTGTTGAGAAAAAAAATGGATGGATTGTCAGCATCATCTTATGTTATCAGAAAAGAGCATCGAAAACCCAGAAAAGTAATTAAAATACAAGTATTTGACATAGAAAATGACTTGGTAAACAGAGATGTTTCGGAAAAAATGGTATTAAATGCACAGTATCTCATAAAAGACTCCGTCGACGATATTTTGGATCTCACAGAAAATGTTATTAATAAAATCGCAAAAACATTAGCGAATGATAATTTTAGTTTTAATTAGTATGTAATATGAGTTTTATAAATATTTTGTAAATTACTTTTTTAAGGTTTCTATAATATTATTACGTTTTATCTGTACAGAACAATGTCTTATTTGTAATAAAGAAAATTCAATAATTAGTTACTTATATAGTTAGAATGTGATTTATATCAATAAATATTAAATCAATCATTTTACTTTTAATTTTATCCTTTAGGCTAAGAGTAAAAATATAAGCTTTGTTTATGAATATAGAATAAAGAGTAAACCAAATTTTGTATGTTAATCAAAAAACTCCATCTATTAGCATTTGACTGGATCAAATTAATATTTACTTTTATTCATTTAATGATTCAGTATAAACGCAGTAGATGTCGCTGTTTTAAATTTTTATGATGTAGATAGAGTAATTATAATCACAGTAGAGCATCACCAAAAACTGAGACTAGTTAATATTACGGCTTATAATATTTCTTACACATTAATTTTTTTGCTAAGTCAATAAATGAAAAAAAATATTAATTTAAAAAGTTTTATTTAAGAGATTAATTTTGGTCATTACAATATACAATTATCATAATACCATTTTTTTAATACAAATTACATTTTTTAGTGCACACACTTGCTGATGACTGAGACAGTTATACTTAATTTCAGGTTTACAATAAGTTTTATATAATATAGAGAAATTGGGGCTGCCTTCTTCTTCGATATCCAGTAAAAAACAATTTTTACATAAATTACTTATCCAACTTTGCTTTTCACGCCCCTTCATTATCACTGTTTTATCTGTTAAAATGTGTTTAATTATCCTTTTGAACTCTCTGTAGTCGATATAGCCTTCGCTCCAAGTTATGCCTCTATGTCGCTCAATCCATCGAACGCGTTTCTTTTCTTCTTTAGTTAAATATGTATATGAATAAGGAGGTTTTACTAAAAACACTTCAGTAAACTCTTGGGTAGCTATTGCTAATTCTTTTAATATAAAGTAATTATTGTCATCTTTAAATCCTTGGATATCAACAAAAACATATGAGCTCATGATATCTTTTTAACAATGTTACTCAAGGGCTTGTACTACCAACCAAATGGTGAACGGTACGACCTAATCGAGGCCAGTTGAAAATCAGTGTCTTCCATTGACCTGGCTATTCAAGTACCAATGTCCTAAAAGGTGATAAAGAGTAATCTAGTTTACTGGGTGCCACCAACCAAACGGTGAACGGTACGACCTAATCGAGGCCAGTAATGGGATAACTCGGCGTCTACCAAGGGCGTCCCGAAGATCATTTGAGACACTGATCGTTAGTAAGATGCCAACCAATTTGATCATCGGTATGAGCAATCGGCCTGGGCAAACGATTTTCCTTGTTCATCAATTATTAATCACTAGAGTAATATGTATTTTGGTTGCAATATATTTATACTATTAAAAGTTGTTTAGTGTGAAAATGTAACAATCTAGTGTAGTGTGAACAAACAGCAATCGGATCAGGTGAGTCAAATTATCCTATTACTTATGCATACCATTTTACCAAGCGCCGTTGACTGATATTCCGTATTTTTTGAAAAACCAAAGGTATTATTGGGGATTTCAAAACAGGTAGTTTTCATCACACCGAGCGAATGAAATGAGCGGTGTGATGAAAACTACCTGTTTTGAAATCCCCAATAATACCCTACTCACGCCTTAGCTCATGTTCCTATTAGATTAGGTTTCCTTGTAAAAAAGGTTACGGAGGTCAGACGGCAGTCGCTCCACTGTAATAACCAGTGCCGCCAAATCTAGGAGCATGACTTACAGCGTACCCTAGGCAACTAGGAAAACACGCTCGGACTAAGACAAATGATTGACTGTCACTGACCACCGTCCGCGGCCGCCGCAGCCGGGCTTGCCCCCGGGCGGCGGCCGGCAGATGGTCTTCTTCTTGCATCCGAACGAGCTCACCACCCACAGCAGCAGCAGCCACGCCGACCACCACAGCTCCGACCACTGCCACTGCATATACACGTGCCATTTTATAAACATTACATGTAAACTTTATCTCAACGAGGTAGGTTTTTAGAATAAATGGTATGTAAGATAAACTCCGCCGCCTACGACTGGATGGCTGACGAGTTCCAAAATTGTTAGTGGGAGGGGAGTACTTAATTGTTGGAAAGAGGAGATGAGGAGGACGTCGTCTGTCCAGCATTGGGAAAAAATTATTTAATTTAAAATAAGTACTCCTAAAATTGACAGCTGGAGCCCTATTTGTAAAAAGTAACGATTTTCGTTCGATATCGAATTATTTTCGTTCGATATCAAATGATCGTTCATTAAAGTGCTATTTTTTTTCTAAAGTGTGATTTACGTGGTACGGTGAGTCAAATGATTTTTGTTCGTTATCAACATTCGACGCCACTTCGCCTTGTCATACATTATAACATTGTACGATGTAATGTCATACAGTTTAAAAATAGGGCTCCCAGGCCCCACGCTTTCGTAAAAATTATAAACACACAGCAAAAACACTAAAATACAAAATTGCAAACTCACCATATTATATATTTTTCGATTTCGTGTTGTTCATGTGGTAGCTCCGGAGACGAGGGCGGGCTCCGAGTTCACCAGTAGCGAGGCCGACAGCCGCCCGGACAGCGCGGCGGACGGCAGCGGGGCTTCTTCCTGCAGCCGAAAGCACCAACCACCTGACAGACATGCCATCATCAAGCACGGATACAAATAGGTATACTTCAGGATATTTTTCGGTAAACGTGTTGTTAGCAAACAAAAAAAAAGCACGTATCCTCATCAAAAATTATTCAATAAACATTCAAAGTTAGACATAAGTTCAATATGTGTTTAAAAAAAATGCTACCCGTTTGTCTATAGTCTAAATCTAGTAAGACTACTGTTCAACAAAGCTTAAAACCATGTCTATAACCTGTTTAACTTGAGCTACACTTTAGTTATACGTAGTTTATTGGTAGCATTTTTAGGCATGTTGATAAATATAAAAGATAAAAAGCCTTTATTGTTAAAATTTAGGTACAAGTAAGATGACAATAAAAATAACAATAATCTCCAAATTCTGCCATTCCAGGCGTACCTACAATATATTGAGTCAAATGAATGGGAGCGAACAGATGTCTAACTTGTTTGTATTACTTGGTAAGACTGTACGGATCTCTACTTACATTAACAAAGAGACATTAAACGAAATCTCCATTACTGGAACCCCAGAAATAATCCTTATAAACAGCTCAGTACCTTTGTGCTAGGTGACCATGAATGAGCTATAGCTATATGATAGTAGATGGCAAAGAGTGTAAAACCAATTTAGACATGTTACTAAACAGTACAGTAGATGCTTTGAAACTAGAAGAAGCTACTGTAGGCACACAAGAAGAATATAGTCAAGCGGTTACCTGCACCAGGAGACAAATTAGCCACCAGAGACCTGACCGCGAGTAATTCATATTTGTCGTGCGGAGAGCGTCACGTGCAAGTCTACATCGTGTTCGTTGAAATCAATTCACACATAATTTTGTCGAGTTCATGCCGAAATTTCTTTTGTTCTGTTTCTGACTGGCTGTCACGTCAGACAAGGGTTTTTTCGTCGTTGTTAGACGACATGTTGCGGCCAGTGAAGCCTTTTGAAGGGTATGGATTCTTCTTGAAGAGCTGCCTGGTTAGCTCAAAAAGTTTTTGTCATGGTAGGTAGGTAATTATTACTTTTGAAAAGAACTGTACCAAAGGTACTCATTTCATGGAAGAACTGCAATAGGGGGTACTTAATTTTATTAGAACTTCTAGAAAAAAAATCTAAATCTATGATTACATATGGAACTTCATAGAAGTATTTTTATGCAGCTAAAAATGATGCAATCACGATTTGACCACGCAAATGAATCCAGAGGACTATCTTATCTTTTAAAATATCAAACCTAATAAGGGGTTTCCAAATGTATCAGTTTTTTAGTTGCCTACCCATGGGGCAAATACAAAGAGACGGCGTATCGACTGGTGCACCGTTGCGGTCATTGGCGCAGTGAAGTCGAAAGTGGGCGAAGTTTATGTCATTTTTTGTTCAACTGTGAACAACTTTGAGGTCTTATGTTTTCTAATTTACGTTTCGTTTCAGCTTAGAATATTTTGTATAATATTTTTTCTGTTATGGGATATGTTGAAATCTTCGATTTGCTAGCGAGATCTGTTGGTAAGTAGAGGTGATCGTCAATAGGGGTTCCGCACGGCCAGATCGAGCCCCCTCACCTCAGCCTTCCGTAGTAAGGAAACTCTCGACATGCCATCTCCTCTTTGTTATTACTCCGTGTGCCTATCCTCATAAGTTTCTGATTGTAAGTATTTTAGTTAGCTCCCTCGTCGTTTGGTTTTTCCTTCACCACCAGCCCCAAAACAAATAAAACACTGTTCCCACAAAACAGCACATTGTATTTGCAATCGATTCAAGACCATGATTGAAAGCAGTGACGTCACGAGCAGGCGCACGGCAGCTCGTCCCGCCCGCACACTTGCGCGGCGAGGTACCCGCGCACCGCCCGCCAGTATTCTCGGCACAACGCGCACAGAGACACGCCACCTGGATTCAATGGGAGTAAATATTCAGCAGGTCATTCTTGTGGGAAAGGCCTATGTTCAGCATGGACTGCTGCAGGCTGAAATGATAAGTTCGTCATTCTGTCGGGTAAACAACGATTTAAGAAACCTATTTTTTTTACTTCTTTTTATGTAGGTTTTTTATTTGGATGTGTCTCGTTCCCCGATTTCACCAACATCTTTCATATCCAAGAGTAACCAAACTACACATAAATAATGGATGGCAGACATTTTTATTCTAGAGATAAGAGTCCTCCGCGGCGCTACGCGCGAGACCAATTATTAATCTAAGGTTCTCGGGTTAACTGTGTGGTGAAATGTTAACTTCATTAAACGAGAGTAAATTGAGTCATTTATTATCTTTGGAATAAAACTTATCCGACTTTGGTGAAATCGGTCCTAACCCCCGTATTCATAAACATAACCTTAAGGACGTCCTTCACTCAGACTCATTCGAGGGCGCCTTAAGGAAGTCCTAAACTTTCCTTGAAAACGACAATCTTAGTTGGTTGCTTGAGCAAACTCCTATGAGGAACACAGGTTATAGTAACAATTTTTAACACAAAAATTTAAAATTACAAAAGAGTACAGTAAATAATATAATAAGGTAATCTCAAGTCAAGGAAGCTTATGACGACTAATCATACTAATGGTTTGGAGTAAGGTCGAGTCGAGTTTGAGTGAAGGTTCCTGAATATGGGTGTAAGTGTGGCAGTTTCTTCGTGTTTAGTTCCTTAGCTATTCTCAACGAATTATCTAAGTGGACATAATCTTATGAAATAATTATTTGTAAACAAGAGATTACATTTTTTTTGGTATTATTTTAATATTAAGTGGATCATCTGACCTCCCCCTCCCCCCGGTTTCCCTGCCCCTGCCCCTGCCCCTGCCCCTGCCCCTGCCCCTGCCCCCCGGGCGGTGGAGGTGGGTTCGGAACTGCGCGTGCGGCGTGACGTCATGTGCAGCGCTTGGAGGCGCTTCGCTTGCGCGTATAGCTGTGGGATGTAAGAATTAACTTCTTTACATAAGATATTATCTCATGTCATAATCATAAGCCAGGTCATAATCAGAAATGAGATTATAGGTAAGTACGTACAATATTTTTTCGGATCAAAATTAAAGTAAGTTCATAATAAGTTTGGTTAGGACATCGGAGACGTGTAACCACAGAACTATATCGTGTGATTCACTAGGAGCCCTATTTTTGAAATGTATGACATATTATGTCGAATGAAAAACGTTCGATATCGAACAAAAATCATTCGATATATAACAAAAGTCATTCGACTAGCCTATTTTGCGTGAGTCACACTTTTAAAAAATAGCATTTCTGCCTGATTATTGGATAAAAGTCAAGAATTCAAGACTCTTTTAACAGGTTTGGAATAATCCTCAGGAAGTATATTATGCACTAAATCCAGTCCAATAGGATTTTATCCGTTCTCATTTTTTTTTAAGTTAAGCAGTTTGGAAATTCTATACACATACACTTCACATTATTATAATATATAAATGGGATACATGATGGCTGTATGTCATACCTGCACCGGGTCGTCGAGGTCGAACCCGAACCGCGGGTCGCCGAGCGTCGTCTTAGAGCCTTCGTTGCTGGAGCCGCGCTTCACCACGCTGGAAATATAGTCATAGAATACTATCACATGAGGTCTTGAATGCTTTGACGATCTCATATAGATTGTTTTGTTAAGGAGCGCTTACCACGGGCATTTTAGACTTTGAATATTTATTACAAAACTAGCTGTTTCCCGCAGCTCCGTCTCAAAAAGTAGCCTATGTTTGACCCCGGGTCTTCAACTATATTCATATCAAATTTTATTAAAATCCGTTCAGCGGTTTGACCGCGAAAACGTAACAGACAGACATATAGACATACGCACTTATAATATTAAGTTACAAATTATTTAGAAACAAAAGGCAATTATGAGGTATAAATACCTCTCAGTGGCGATGTTGGGGTAGTTGCAGACGGCGTCGCGCGGCGCGATGTCGAGCGAGTACGCGCGCGGCACCGCCTGCAGCGTCGCCAGTCGCGCCGCTAGCGGCCGCGGTACCACCTGCTGCTTACACAGAAACCACACAACTGATATCTCGTGAGCTCCATAGACTACATCTGCACTACATCAGGTAGGTTCGTGACTGTTTGCTTGCAAACGGCCATGGTCATTTTAGAAATCATTAGAAGAGGTCTATGTCCAGCAGTGGACTGACTGAGGCTGAAATGATCTTCATCCTAGCATTTTCCCGGTTGCATCCTCGGCTGTTCGCTTCGGAGCTAAGGGTTCGCTTTCTTAGTCTCCACTTCGCTTAATCTTTGGCATCATTGACAGAGAGTCCATTAGCAATAAAGTGGTATCTATAGAATAAAATATAGTTTATTAAAACACTAGCTGTATCTCGCAGCTCCGCCTGTGTGAAAAGTAACCTATGTTTGACCCCGGGTCTTCCAACTATATTCATACCAAATTTCATCACAATACGATCAGCGGTTTGGGCGTGAAAGCGTAACAGACAAACAGACTTTTGCATTTATAATATTAAGTACGGATGATCAACAATCACACACAAAGAAAAATAATCTATCTATGCAATGTGTTAAATGTAAAGTTAAGAACGCACCTGCCTGTCAGCAGCGGCGTGTCGGTCGTCGGTTGCGACCAGCTTGTCGGACACCGACACGCCGGAGGAGGGCGCGCGGCGAGCGGCGGGCGGTGAGGGGGGCGCTGGCGAGCGACGCGACGCGAACACGCGGTTCAGCTCGTCTAGCTTCGACATTATTATCTTGTATGTCTTGCATTCTTGGGCCTGCATGGGGAACAAAATCTTCATCCGAGAATTGCCAAGTGGTTACAGTTCCATTTCCATACGTGGAGGAGTAAATGATAGACCAGTTAGGTCGTGGATACGAAGTCAACGGGCAGCGGCGTTCGCACATATTGAAATGTAACCGTTTATGAAGGCGCGCCGCAGGAGAAGCGGGTCTTCTAGAACCCGCGCCGTTTTTGAAAATACTGATCTATTAAAGTAGCCCAGAACAAAAGACTTATTGCTACAAAAGTTCGCTGGGTTCCGTCTTCGTGGTCTGTTCAATAGAAGAAAAAGAACCTCAGGCTATATAATGTCCCTTCTTACCCTATTTATGTGCCTCTGTCTGAGATCCCTGGTACATCTGCTGGAAGACAGTCGCAGGAGTCGGTCTTTTTTGTCGGCTAAATAGACTATCATTAGTCTCTTTAAGGATCAAGTAGATCACAACCTGAAAAGGTAGGTCATACAAATCTCACCCTGTTCTTATCCCTCCGCCTGGGATCCCTGGTGCTTCTGCTGGAAGATGAAAGCTCACTGGAGTCGGTCTTCGTGATCTGCTCGGTGGGCTCGGTTTCAGATCTCTCCCTCCGCTCACCAAGTCGCTCGCAAAGCAACGCCACTCTAAAAGTAAGTACCTATACATTTCTTTTGAGTAACTTTCTTATTATGCATACCAGAAACAAGAAAGACTCGACAAATTTTCACTGCAGGTTGGCAGGAAAATTGCCAGATTCAAATATCCTTGTCCGTGAGTTTGCAGCGCTCGAGCTGATTCAATTTTAAGAACATCAATAGCCTATGGTGATGCTTAACTCTTCTTATTAATCACCAAGAAATCTGATGGCAAACAAGAAGCTTTTGGCATTAACCAAGTACAGTACTTTTATCTTTGTAGCACTTTTAATTTTTTCGCGTTTTTCCCTCAGTTAGTTGCTTTTAAACCCGGAATCAGCTTTCGCTCTCTTTCCAGTTATCAACATTACTAACCAAAAGAGCATTGATAGATCACCTGGCTAGTTGTCGCTGCTGGTCGCGCAGCGTGCGCTCGCAGGCCGCCCGGAACGCACGCATGGAGCCCGAGGAGCCGCTCGGGCGTGCCGCCAGTGGCTCACGCTTGGTTTTAATGCCAGCGCTCTCTGCTACGCTATACCGCCTGATGAAAGAGCAGGAACTGAGATGAACTTCTTGTAGAAGTCATAAAGCAGATAGATAATGAACATTCAAGATTTTTGGTGTTCTCTTCAATGAAACCCTAATGGCCTAGAGCTTTGTTTCGATGCCCGCGCTTTCAGCCACGCTGAATTGCCTGGAAAAAAGAACGAATCTGCGGTGGAAGTCGTAAAACAAATAGCTAATGGAAACTCAAGCGACAACCGGCTGCAGCGTAACGTTATGGATTCTATTGTTGGTAACCCCGGTCGCCGCGCGGCTTTATCATGTCACGTCGTGCCGCCTGAGGATCAAAGTTTAGTATGACATGAAAGGACATAGAATATGACCTGTCGTGAGTTGGACGTCATTTGCATTTCGTCACTAATGCCATTACTTTCTTACATGCTTACGAGGGGGCAATAAGAGGCCCTTGGTCTCACTGTTATCTCTAGATGACAGTCAGGCTGTGTCAGATACCTTTAACCTAAGTAAAACATCATCATCAAGCTACTAGAACATTTAGAATGGAGATATCAAGGCTGATGAAGGCTGCTGGCTGATGAGGGAGTGTCATACCGATGCGGCCTCGAGCGTCGCTTGACGTAGCTCCCATCAGAGACGCCGGAGTCGTGCGAGAACCGCTTGTTGTGTTTGACGCGTGTGCGGGGCTCGGCGCGCGGCGTGGACGAGCCGCTCGAGCTGCTCGCCGGCTTGCGGACCAGCCCGCCGTTGTCTACCACCAGCTCACTAGGGGAATACTTAACATGTTTTGGCTACAATAAAAATCTATTCTTATCTGATGATCAATATACTCCAAAACGAAGATTTATTACAAGGTGTCAGAAATTTCCAAAAGGTTGGCGTTATGGATAGTCGAGTTATTTCACGAGAATATTTGTCATTGTGTAACTATCGTCTTAGACGTGGCTTGCGCAGCTGCTTGATATTGTCAGACACCACCTTGCTACCTTGACACCTCCTTGGGTGAGTAACTGAGTTTTCACGAAGTATCCTCCACTCCAATGGCTTATCGTGCCTTTCACAGGACCTCTGGTAACACTTACTTCTTTTTGTAGTGCTGCGCGGGGCGGTGCGGGCGCACGCCGCGCATAAACCGGTCCAGGTCGATGACGTCAGCGCCCGCCGCGCCTGACCACGACTCCGACGACGACTGGGTCGCCATCCGGCTTCTGAACACGGTATATTTATGACATATTACGTTTTCGCGATTGTTACATATTAAATTAAACTATCAAGAGGATGGTTGGCAGTTACCAACAGTTTGGTATCCGATGAAACCTCAAACTCAGCAGAAGACTGCAAGTCGCTTACTGTGAGCCAATACTGCATGAAAAGGAAACGTTTCCAGTTATAGGCGGTAGTTTTGTATTCTAATGACATCACAGACATATGTTAAGTTGTACTTCTTCTATTTTGAATATTCTACCTGAGACCTCCCCTGTAAAGTGTTAGAAACGTGATAAATTGATTGCTTGCATTGATTTGATCTCGATTTTTACCCTAAATCTGCGCGGTGAGGTGCGGTAACTATTTCGGGTGGGAGGGCGTGAGTGTCCGTTCTGTACTTCTGTGCCATAGTTGGAGAATGTGTCATTGCTTACCGTATAGGTTCAGTTATCTGTCGAGCAGGGCCCGGCCGCGAGGAGCCGCTCGCTGCATCGTCAGGACACCGCACAGTGACATCCACAACACTGACTGCGGCTGACGGTTCGCGGCAAGTGACGTCTTTCAGGGATTTGAAGGATTAGATAAAAGCGGTAGGGGAGAGGAAATAGGTTGTGGTTTTGTTGTTGAAGGTACTGAACTCCTTTGTTTTTGGTTGTTTGGAAAAACTACTGAGCCTCGGGAGATACTTATTACTTCCATGAGCTATTTTAAAATATTCTGTCCTTTTTGTCTTTGTAGCCGGTAAATACCATGGAAGCAATAAGTACCTACCGGGATATTTTTATGTTTTAAACTCTTGCCAGTGACGTGTGTCAATTCAATCATTATTCTTGGAGTACCACCATCAATGGTTAAATAGTACTTGTCTCCGTGCTTCGCGTAGATTTTGAAGGCACGTTCCCGGATGTTGACGCTTTAGGCTGTCAAATACTCAAAAAAATCTGACAATATTATGGAACTCCTCCTATACTAAAACTATTCATAATTCAACAAGTTAATAGATTGAATTGCCATAATCTCCCTTCTTTTCGAGTCGAAAGCTAAATTATTCCTAGAAACGCGCCACCTCCGTCTAATCATTAAAAAATTTCACCAGTCACACTTTCAAACACTATAGCGCTCTCTCATTTCGAAGACCATGAAACACTTAAAATACACATACATACATACCATCACGCCTTTTTCCCGTAGGGGTAGGCAGAGACTACGGATTTCCATTTGCTACGATCCTTACAGACTTCCCTCGCTTCTTCTACGCTCATCACTCTCGTCGATTACGGGTACTCCTGACATCTCCCTTTTTTAATATGTCTGCGATTTGGTCGCAGTATGTTCTCCGAGGCCGGCCCTTACCGACTTTTCCTGTCACCTTTGATTTGTAAATACCTTTCGTAGTTAAGTCTGCTTTCATCCATCCCTTCTACATGCCCACACCATCTTAACATGCCTTTTTCCATCTTTGTCACTACATCCTCATTCACACCACACCTTTTCCTTATTTCACTATTTCTAATTTTATCGCTCAGACGTACTCTAGACATACTCTGTAAAGCTCTCATTTCAACTGCATTAACTCTACTTTCATTATTTTTCTGCCAGACCCAACGTTCACTACCATACATAAGAGTTGGCATAACACTGCTCTATGAACAGCCAGACGTGCATTTTTAGATAAACAAGTCTACTGCTCATAAAGCCACAGTTACTCTTTTTTCAATATCACCTTCATGCTTTCCATTTCTCATAAACATACAACCCAAATACACAAATTCATTCACTTGTTCAACACTCTTTCCATTTATACTTACATTGCAAACTGTTCTACTTTCACGTCTTTCAAACACCATTACTTTCGTTTTACTTACATTTATTTTATACCTTTACCTACAAGAGCATCATTCATAATCGTTATCATCTTTTGCAATTCTTCCTCCGACTGCGCAAGTATAGATCATCGGCATAAAGAAGGCAACTGACGTTTAACCCATTCATTTTTAAACCCCATTCCGAATCTTTCAGATCTTTCAGACAGCTGTCCATGATTAGGTTAAACAGCCATGGTGACGCTACACATCCCTGTCTAACACCTTTTTCGATCTCAAACCAGTCTGTATAGCTCATTAAAACGTTCGCTTTTCTTAAATAAGTTACGAAATAAAACAAAATGATAGTTACGGCAAGTTAATTGTATTAATTCATCTGCATATCGCTAGTACATCATTAATGCCCCTCCCCGCGCCCGCACTATTGCCGTCCATTACATTTAGCAAAAGTGTAAAAGAGACAGCTATGTCAACAACCGCTACATTAACCTTAAATATTATATTTCTGTCTGCCAATTAGGTACATCTGAACTCAATACTGCATGGATTTGTGTGTGTGTGACTAGGCTCATTAATATTTCTTTGTTGGCAACTGGTTGCGAACAAAGACTAAAAATAATATGCTTTGATCGCAACCAGTAACCTTCAATACAAAAAATATGTGACAGATTTGACAGCTGTCATTTTTACCAAGTTACATTTGCTATGATTAGATGTTTTTTTTTCTGTAGTCAGATTGAAATAGGAATAATTAAAAAGTGTTCGGAGCGCGAAGATTACAATTCCCCATCTTAAACGACATATTTACATACGAGTTGGGACATCGATCGAGTACGATGCAACCGACGCCTGGTGGGGGCTGCTAATTAAGATGGAAGTGGATATATATTGGTTGAAATTAGAGAAACCAAGTTTTTATAAATACATTGAAGAATGAATCTTATTACTATTGTTATAAAGGTGAAATCAAACTGCTTTGGGAAGGACTCGAGGTCTTCTTCATCCTAGCGTGTATTCCTAGTTGCGTCGTCAGCTTACGCTTCGGAGCCTAGGGTACGCTGTATGTTATGGTCCTAGATTTGATGGCACTGGTTATTGCAATGGAGCGACTGCCGTCTGACCTCCGTAACCCCTTTTACAAGAAAACCAGACCAACAGGAACATGATGAACACTTGGGAAGAACTCAAGGACTCTTTAATCATTATAGAAGTTTATTGCAACAAAAATAAAGTTCATTCTGTAATGCACTTATAATTTTCGCTTCTCTTTACACGATAATCACAACGTATCGTAGCAACACACAGTCAACGGTAGAAGTAACTATTATAAATAAAATAAAAATAAATAAATCGAATCTCATGCATTAATTTCGCTAAAAATAAAACAATATAAAACAATTAATTCATTAACAAAGTATAAAAACAACTAATTATATTTTCGCGTTTCCGAAGTTACTTATGCCGTCAACCTCGCAGGTTTATCACAAACACGTCTCATTTTTATTACATTTGACGTTTTGAATTGCATTTCTACTGCTGCTTTAAAAAACCTGTCAAAAGAGTTATTGTTCGATCACAATAATGGCTGTATTTTAAACGTAAAATACTTGAAATTCTTCCAAAATGTGTATTGGGTTTTCGCTACAACAAATACAGAACAAAGGTCTATTGGCGTTTTAAATATTGCTTCCTTTGTAACTGGTTACAAGGCAAGAGATTATTGCTTCATAGGCAACCGGTTGCGAAGCGCAGTTACCATGGAAGCCGAAAGGAAAGTGTTAACTTTACACGAAACCCTCTTCGTATTGATCCGATTCGCATTTGGCCGGTTGTACATACACCCCCTTATTCATAAACATTAAAAGCCATATATTAATTAAAACTAAAATGTGTTTTGTTTCGTTTCTATCGTTAAGAGAGACAGGGCCTAACACCCGAGTTTACCAACACTTAGGTTAATTGGCCATGTAACATTGGCAATGAATGAATTGGTGTTTAGTGAATGGTGAACATCAAACATTTTGATATAAAATCGTAGGAAATAATCATAAAACACACAACGTCCACTCCTGTCTCGTTTCGGAAGATGACGTTGAGATGACGGAATGTTACATGAATGTCTAGTTGCCAGTAAATGAAATTAGTTCCAATATTTTTCCGCAATATGGCGAAGGTTGCTGCTATTTTATTGGTCGGACTTTACATGGGCTTAACAAACATTTATTAATTTTATGAATAAGGCGGACGTTATTTTGCAACGAATCACAAACCGATATAGTATGTTATATGTTGTGTATTAAGCGTAGTTGAGCATCGAGTGAGGAGTGACGTCAGTCGAGTTCGAGAGATGAGCGTCACTGACTGTTCGCAAGCTCGTCCATGCGACATCTGTAACATTATACATACAAGTTGTATATATATGTATATGTAATATTTACAACTAGCTGGAGCCCTATTTTTGAAAAGTGTGATTCACGCAAAATCGGCGCGTCGAATAATTTCTGTTTTCTGAAGGATTTTCGTTCGACATTATATATCATACATTTCAAAAACAGGGCTCCTGACCCGCTAAGCGGGAATCTCACGACTTTCAGGGAGGTACATTTTCTATGTCCTTTTTAGTAGTCACAAAGAAATATAAAATACTAGCTGTTTCTCGCAGCTCCGCCTGCGGTATATAGCCTATGTTACTCAGGGTGAATGTAGCTTTCCAATGGTGAAAGAATTTTTAAAATCGGCACAGTAGTTTTTGAGTTTATTCATTACAAACATACACACAAAAATGCAAATCTTTCCTCTTTATAATATTAGTGTAGATGTAAAAAGTGTACATTAGTCAGGAAGTTAAAATTTATCCATATTATTAAGAACTTGTATACCTGTCCTGTACTCCAAATAAAGATATTTTGATTTGATAAATCAAAAAGGATCTATTTACAAAAATGTAGGTAAATCCACAAGACTGTCAATTCTGATTAATTTATGATTATTTCTACGTCATGATAAAAATTACATATCGAGAAGTTCATATAACAATAATAAACACTGGCCATGTATTGTTTCTTTTCCTTTGGTCTACGAGTTGACTGGAAGAGATCTCTATCAGGGATAAGTCCACCTCTTGTTGTGTTCAATTTTGTTTTTACATACATACATACACTTCATTGCACCAAGAAAATACAATTTGAAAACAAACATATAGTGATAATGATGTGCAAAGGCGACCTTATCGCAATAGCAATCTCTTACAGCAACCCTTTTTGTAAGAAAAATGCAGAATGATTTAGGCTTCGTGTTCCCACTCATTCATAAGTTTCCAAACGTATTTTAAGCCAATTTTAACTAAAAAATGTGTTCTATCTCGTTCTTTCACGTCCATTTATCGTTAAGAGAGGAAGGGATTAAACACATTTTAGTTAAACAATAAACTTAACAACGTTCGTTATTTATGGAGAGGACTTTAAAAGGAAATCAAAAATCAACTTTATAACTATTAGTATAAAGTGCGCGCGGAGCTACCCGCGATCCTCGAGAACGCGCAAGCATTTCTTGTCTTGTTCAAGCATGTGTGCACTTTATAGTTGTAATTTCAGAGTAGATTTTCAAATACCTTCAATTAATTCTCTCCGCTGCGCTCCTCTTGGTGTGAACTGACCCTAAGGCGGATGGTATATATTCCGAAAAAGTACCATGTCATGGATTAAATGTAAAAGTATATTGTATGACATACCTGACAGCCATCTCGGCAACCTCCAGACTGGGGTAGTCGAGTTCCTTCACCAGGCACAGCACCGCCGATAGCAAGTTTGAATTCTGAAGCAAACAGATTTTTTATTTAAATAAATATATAGGGGCAAATCACACTAAACGATACTATATTTTATAGCAAGTGTACGTATGTTTATACATATTAATGTATCTTTACTTTCATATTTGATATTATAAGTCAAAAGTCTGTCTGTCTGTAGCTTTCACGGCCAAACCGCTGAACGGATTTTGATAAAATTTGTTATGAATATAGTTCAAACATGGGTCACTTTATGACGCAGTAAAATATAAATCATAACAATTTTTAATGTCGTAGAATGTCTTAAATCTAGACTGCGTCTAAAATTTAATGGACAATTCAAAAACACTGGGCGATCAATGTTGTACACCTTTTTCTTACAAAATAAATGATTGTGATTCTGTAAAAAATTAGACAACGATAATAAAGTCATCCAGATAAACGAAACAAATTCACCGACCCGTGCGACGGGCCTCCTCGTGAACCCTCTATGTTCTGCCATCACGGCGGACGGGTACTCGCCGCCGCCGCCGCCGCTACCGCCGCCCGACCACTCACGCTGCGGCACTTGTTGGTACGGTTCAGATCTACAACACAACAAATCATTAGTAACTAGTAGTCCTGCCTGTGAACTTAGACTCCGCAAACATCTTCTAAAAACCAAATCTATTCGTAATGGTAATAAATATTTATTAAAAGTAGTTTCGTGAACAGGTTGTTGAAACACTAGATTTATTCATAAAACGCTGCTATACAGCACCTGCAGAGTACCCGAAAACGATGCTATTGTATGATTGAAATCCGATAAACAATGTTACCCCAAACTTTTCCCGTTTGCCCTCATTTTACCCCCAATAAAAAAAAACTAATAAATCCATACTAATATTATAAATGCGAAAGTCTGTTCGTCTGTCTATCTGTTAAGCTTTCACGGCCAAACCCCTGAACGGATTTTGATGAAATTTGGTATGAATGTAGTTTGAAGACCCGGGGTCAAACATAGGCTACTTTTTGACGCAGGCGGAGCTGCGGGAAACAGCTAGTTTCAAGTAAATCAGAGAACATGTGTATGTGTACCAATTTTGCAAGGAACGACGCTACAGCAAACTTTCCCTCTTTTTGGCGACATTTTTCCACAAAACCTCTCGAAAGAAAAAATCAAACCAAGGAAAACGTGTGCCAAATTTCCTAAAGATCCTTTCAGAAATACCCCCCTAGTCATATTTTCTCACAAAACAAAATTGACCAATCGCGAAATAGATATTATCGCTCGCTCCGTCAATAATTATATCATATACTAGCTATTTCCCACAGCTCCGCCTGCCTCAAAAAGTAGCCTATGTTTGACCCCGGGTCTTCAACTATATTCATACCAAATTTCATTAAAATCCGTTCCGAGCGGTTTGGCCGTAAAAGACCGATAAACAGAAAGACAGACAGGTTACAATGTTGATACAATCAAAATTATCACACAAATATTCAAAGCCAAATTGAGTTCAATTAAGGTCAAATGTCAAAATAGTTACATGATTTTAAAAATTAATTAGTTTATGTCAAAGAAGATCATACAGTTTATCAAATAAATAATACGCAAATAAAGTTAATATTTAGTAACCTGTCGTTCCTCTCGTAGTAGGGGTCGTGATAGTGCGGCGGTGACGTCACGCCCGCGCCCGCCGAGTACCGACACTCGCCGTTCGACGAGTACGCGTAGTCCTGCAACATGACTTTTGGTTGTTTATGATGCCCTGGTACTTGTCTCCAAGTTTTTAGACTTGGGCAGATTTGACCAACATTATTTTAGTATTCTTTTATGGTTTAGTTCTTTCTTGGTGCAATAAAGAGTTTTTATTATTATTTTATTCACATTTTTAAATGTTACTGGTAAAAGGTGGTCAGGGCTCTAGAGAGAGTACAACTGCCAAGCGAGAGTCTCTCTAGATGACGGTAACGCATTATTATTGTCATTCATATCCAAGAGTAACTAATCTAAGCATGAAAAATGGATGGGAGACATGTTTATTCTTAAGACAGAGTCCTTATACTGGAATTATACGTGGTTTAACAGTATACTGTTTAACTGTGTGATGAAATGTTAACTTCATTATACGAGAGTAAATTGCGTCATTATCCTTGGAATAAAATTCACCCGACTTTGGTGAAATCGAAATTTGGTGATTAAGGCAAATTCTTCAAACTGAAATAAAATATTCTCAATAAGAGAGAGAATTTATAAATTTATTTTTTCTATAGAATTTGATTAAATAATAAATAAATACAAATACAAATATATTTATAATTAATTTATTTTTAAGTAGTCATTAACGACTCAAAGTGTGGCGAAATATTATCAAAACATTTATTATGAGGTCTATTAATATCTCTTTGCATTGTCAATCGACCCTGTACACTGGTGTCAGAGGTTTGTCTTTATGCTATACTGGTATTACCTATTACCAACAGATTATGCGTGAATGACAATTTCGTCCCAATTTTCTAGTTTGTTAAAATTAAAATCTGCGTTTTCGTGCTATCCTAACACCTTACTCCATTGTTCTAGTTAAATAAATAAAAATTCTTTATTTACCAATAAACCTAGATCTAAACAAGCATTACAGTAGGTTTTGTAAGTTTGATTAGTTGCAAGTTAAGGTGCTTAAAATCTTCATATACTACTGTGAAATACACTTTCGATAGCAGCAATATATTGCTTTGTTCACAACTGGTTGTGTAACAAGATTAAATACTCCTATCGCAACTAGTTGCCATGAAATACTAAAAAGACATTGTTCAGAATCGGCTCGGCGCGGACAACCTTTCAAAAAATAAAAAGATAACCATTATTCCTAATTATTTTTATAAGATTTTCTGACCATTTATTGGAGTGTAAATATGCATTATTAAAAAGTACCAATTAATTAGTGATTTAAAATGTACAAATATGTAAATAAGCATTCTGAACTTGATATAAAGCGTAAAAATACTCCAAAAGAAAACTAATGTGAATAGTAATGTCTGGGCAAACGTCTGACATATACGGGCAGATTTGGATGGGCATATAATTTAAGAAATCATGAATTGTTATATACGTTCGTAATATTATAAATGATTGTTTCGGTGATTCAAGATTGAAAAAATATTATTTATCTATTTAATGTCGTGCATTTGCCCAATGTCATTCTGTGAATGGAAGTGTCAAGTTGAAAGTGAATTTAGTGTTGCTATTGTTTACAAAAATCAACTTACAGTGAGAATATGACACGTTATTCAAAGCAATATTTTTAATGATTGATATTATAATGCGTGGACGAATGTTCTACTGCATAAATAACTAGGAAGATTTCAATGAGCAATGAAACTTAATTGTTTTTTTTCTCAATAAGTAATTCTAAATCGGGATAATTCCGCCTATGCATACCTATACCTAGTTATATATTTTTTATAATCATTTATTTCATGCCAAGTGTACTGTAAAACTGTAATGTATTGTATGTGCAGTGTATGTGAGCTGGCTTACGACTACGCTGCCTTCTGTACATAACCGACTAATGAAAAAATTTTTGGTAGCAATAATGAATTGTTATATTGTTTCATACATTTTAGGGCGTGATTTCGTAGTATGCAGTCGGGTTTTAGTTTTTGAAGTTATTTTTATTATAATCATTTGTTACATGCAAAGAGTATTGTATATATGTTTTGTGTATATATGTGTCACCTTGACGCTCTGCGCGGAGAAGGAATGTCGTATGGCGTCGGGCGAGCGCGGCGGCCGCGGCTGCAACAACCAATGCAGGGGTGCTATTTTCGAAATGTATGACATATATGTCGAATGAAAATAGCTCGATATCGAACAAACAATCCTCGATATCGCTCGAAATTCATTCGATAACGAACAAAAATTATTCGACGCGCCGATTGTGCGTCAGTCACACTTTTCAAAAATAGCACTCCAGTTGCATATTCTGACCAAAATAGCGATAAGTCCGTCTTTGTATACACACCGGCATGTAAGTTGGCAAGAATGTGAGCGGGATAAACTTATACTTATCTAATTATCGGTATGGGTTCGTCTCGCTCACACTTTGCCAACTTATATGCTGCCGGGTATACACATTGTTTTAATTTCTATCCACATGTTAATTTTTTTGGGAATGGTACAATAAAGAGTGCATCTATCTCTAAATGCATCTTATTTCAAGAAAAACCTAATCCTAAAAAAATAGCAAGAATGATTTTTTAATTGATAAGCAAAATTTTAATTGAATTAAAAAAATATATAGATGTAAACAAAAGTTATTTACTCATCTATGCTATTAAAAAAAAAAAAAAAACACATTTTATTTTTCATTACCAAAAGGTCTAATGCCTAAAATGTTAGATTAATATTTTGGTATCGCGCAATCGACGCGTCGCGGAGATCATTAATCTAAGCCTAAAACTTTTAAAATGTAAATAAGTTGCAAATGATAAAAACACAAAATATTTGGGCAAATGTCCAAAAACTGTCGGGCAGAATATGGTAATTGCTGGTTCAATAAATTATTCGTAATTATAATGTAAATTACCTGCGAATATAGACACTCTTGGTCATGTATTTTTCTGCCCGACATGATTTAGGTATTTGATTATAAATATTACTATCAATAACTATTATAATTACTGAATGTGGCAACATGGGCATATGCCCGGTTCAATCTATTATTATAATAAAATGCAACACTACAGAAGCCCAATTTTTGAAAATTATAGCTCTCGGAGACCGATTACGCCGAATGAATTGATTGATTGATGAAAATCATTCGGCTCGCCGGTTTTGCGTGAGATATACTTTTCAAAAATAGAATGATGTAACTAATTGTGGTCTTGGCTATAGGCACTAATCTACTTATTATGTTAACTTTATATTATACAATTTACTGTGTTTTTAGATAAATAATTTAATTGAAAAAAAAAAAAATATTATAATATTACTATGTTAGGAAGAATTTGTTGTTATTTTTAAATGTACTGTATGTAATAAATAAATAAATGTAATTTATTTCAGGTAAAAAAACCTTTATTGTAATTACATTTATAAATTGTATTCGAAAAAAAAAATTAAATAAATTAATAAAATAATCAAATTAACCCGTGGTTAATTTAATTCAATAACATCATTAAATCTGACAGCTTCACATGTATGGTAGGTAACTAATTCAATGTAATCAACTCTTGTCTTGCACAAATAGGTAAACTGTAGCATAAATTGTCTGAACTAAACTATTATTTGTCAAGTATAACCTCTTTTGAAAGGATAATTTTATTTTTCTATGTAAAGCGATCATATCTATCTATGACAGCATTCTTAGCAAACATGCCAGTCGCGCACTATGCTCAAGGATAGTCCATTAGTATCATCTTGCAGTAAAATTTTAGAAAATAGTTATTTATTATAGAAGTCAGCACAGTTGTTTTTTTGCTGTCAACGTTTACTTTGTATCACAAATTAGCGAAGTATATATAGCAGTCTAGAACTGAATCAGAAACGTAGCGAGTGACAATTTTCATTACTGAGATAAGTAAGTGCTTTTAAACAATAATTTCGCGCACTTGTATTCCCGGAGTCAAAATACTACTTTTTTCAAAAAGCAGCCCTCAAAACAAATGAATTTTATTTACTACATAAAAAAATTGTAGATTTGATTGAATTTCATTTATGGGAATATTGTAATAATCATAATTATTTATTTCTTGTAAAACCTTGTATGATAAACACAAAACATAGTACTTATTAGATAACTTACGTCATATTGTGAGGTGGTCATGGCCGGATGTGTGATGCGTTCGTCTGACTCCGGTGACCCTCCGCCGCCGCTCGCTGAAGCGGGGGCCGTACGCCTGGTCGGAGACAAGGGACATGGCTGGAAATACAAGGATTAATGTTTTTTGCTACAATTATATTCAAAGACTGAATAAACTACTCATAAATACAAAATCTCAAAAAAATGTGGTACATAAAAAACAGTACAATATGAACACGTACATGAAACAATAAATATACAAACATCATGTATTAATTATAGGTATTTATTGCATAATCGCACAAATAATCAAATATTAAATAAACATACGATATAGTAAATTAATGAAAAACCAAATGAATGAGAGAACGATCGACTGAATGAATGAACACTTTGCTGCAGCATGCACTAAATAGCAGTCGGGACCAACGGTTTAACGTGCCTTCCGAAGCACAGATTATTATCAGACAATCAGGTGATTCAAGCCTGCAATGTCCTAACCAAACTGGAAACAACTAAAAAAAGGATGCTTATCGTGGTTATCGAACCCGCGACCTCCGGGTCAAAGGCAGACGCCTTAACCACTGGACCACAGAAGCAGGCAGTTTGCAAGAGAGCATTCATCTCTTGCCAGACATCGGTGATCGACGGAGTAATTTAATCAATGAACGAACTAAATGAATGAATGTAACCAACCTGTACGTCCTGCCTCGGCGTTTCTTGTAAGACGGCGGGTTGTGGTTCCGTCTCCGAGCTGTCGCTGCCCTGACACGCACACACACAAGCTGTTAGTATTAGTACAAGCACAGACGCACACATTTATAATACATATTAATATTATAAAGCTGAAGAGTTTGTTTGTTTGGACGCGCTAATCTCAGGAATGCGATTTGAAAAGTACTTTCAGTGTTGGAAGGCTCATTTATAGAGGAAGGCTCGATAAATAGGAAGTTGGGACGGGCTTCTTGTCACAAATGATGTGGCTATAGCTTGAACACAACCGCTGTACCGCGCCTGAGGTATGCGAGCGGCGAGACGGGGGTTGAAGTGTCAGATGCACATGAGAATAAAATATCTAAAAATGGATCTTAAAGTTTCAGTTCAATATTGTTTTTTAAATTGTACTTAGCTAAAAATCATATTAATCAACAAGATAACGGTAGTTTATACAACTAAAAAAAACCCAACTGTGTTTCTGTGTAATTTGGAAATAATTGCGCAACCATCAGCGCAATAAAAAAAAAAAAAAAAACTCAAACAAATCCACCATTTTGTTTATATTTTTTTATTTTAATCTCTCACATTAAATACGAATCTAACGACACCTCTCAAGCTAAAAGCCATCGAGCCGTCCAGGCTGCAGAGCGTGTCAAACAATTATACATATTCTTGAAAAACATAACCCTCCTTCCGGCGCAGTCGAATAACGGGCTTGGATATAATTATACTCGTAAATATACAGTGTCAAAAAATTGTAATTCGACATCGTAAGATCTGTCTGGCACTAGGAATCTCATGGCCACTCCCCACCTCCCCGCGCATTCCCATACAGCGGTACAGCGGTAAATTAATATGTTTGGCCTATTTGTACAATCTAAAGGAGAAAGCAACTTCTCCTTACATACTTGGGCCTGATATTTCTTTTGTTTTTAATTATCAAAATCTATATTACTTTCTTTATAATAACGTCTTATCCTTCATGTTTTTTTAAACAATATGGCCTTCGCCCCTTAATCATGATTTTAAACATAAATAAATATATAGGGACAAATAACACAGATTGAGCCGAGTTTGCATCGCTCGCTTGATCAAAGGCAAAGCCCATGGCCGAGGTTCGTCCCAACTGGGAGCCCCTTGTGCATTTGCCGAAAAGGCTGAGTGGTTAATAGCCCTCGCCTCAAACTGTCCCGCTGTAAATTTAAAAGCTCACAGGAGCTAAAATTGTAGGTCATGTCGAAAAAAAAAAAAAACAGATTGAGCTAACCCCAAAGTAAGTTCGAGACTTGTGTGAAGGGATATTCACTTAAAGATACTATATTTTATAACAAATGCATATATATAGATAAACATCCCCAACCCAGGCTAATCAGAAAAATATAATTTTCCATCAAGCCTATGCTTGATTGGGGATCGAACATGGGACCTCTGAATAGCAGGCAGGCGTGTTAACCATTACACCATAGAGGTCGACAATATTGTGTGAATATTTGGTATTTGTTTTTACACTAAATGTTGTTTCGTTAGCTAGATTGTTATGGTATGGTATTTTTAATGCAACGTATTCATGCCAATGAAATTCATTAAATGAGCAAAGCGAGCATCATTAATTAATTATATACAAATACACACTTCACAGGCGATGGCAAATTTTGATCAAACGTAACAATTCATAATAACAATAAAAAATCAATGCTTAGATTAATAATAGGTCTTTTCAATTATTAATCTAAAGTCTCTATCCGTGGTCTCTATGTTATTTTAATTTGTACGCGTACAACTTTCGTAAAGGCAAGCTAGGCAACATAGGGTACTTTTTGACGCGGGTAGAGCCGCAGGAAACAACTAGTTTGTATTCCAGTAAACACACTTTTACGACAAAAGGTAAATTTTCATTATGTCATATTAATTTTAACACGTACAGCTAACTTTTTTTGTAAAGGCAAGTTGATCTTCTATCCGCCCCTCTATCAATCATTTCATGAATTACGTCTCAGTCTAGCAATTCTGCTAATTTTAACTTTGACGTTTCACTTCTAATTCATTCATTTCTTGATTCGCTTTTCGTGTGAGTATTGCCATAGAAATGATTCATTCCATGAGCTGAGGGACGCGAAGTGCCATTGCGTGGCCAGAGTTAACTGGCCCGCTGACGTTTCTATATGTTCTTATTCCTATTGGTGTCCCGCCAGTGCGGAATTCGCGTAAGTTTGAATGGACCTTATATTGAATCATAAGTGGGTAGACAAAAAGGTTCAAAAATTTGAAAAGTAATGTGATGGCATAATAGCATACATCTATTTAAGCTCATTGCTAAAATTTTACACAGGCGATTTTAATAACAATTTAAAAATCGATGGAAAAGTCTATTTTTTAAAATAAAAAATTATTAAAAAAATATTACGATGAACACATCAAAAATAAAGAAACTTTTATTTAGGAACAACTATTTACATAAACGCAATATATTTAAGGTAGTTGTCGAACAAATTTTAGGCGTGACGTCACCGCTAGGTATCCATTAGTATGGAGCGTTTGGTATCGTCCAAAACACACGTAAGTTTAACTTCTTCATATCTCAGTCAGTTTAAGTTTTATCGACGTGTTTTTTACCATTATAGTGAGATCTTTCATTTAAACATGAAATCGAAAATTATAGGTCATGCCTGTTGTAAGTACTTAAAGCTTCCTCCCTCACCTCGTGCCGGCAGTAGTTGTCTCTCTCGGGGCTGGAGTCGCTGGATCGCTGTCGTCGGAACTGACTGAAGGCAGTCTGCGGAGCCTGCTCCTGCTACCACACAATCATTGACAGTACTAACACCGAGCCAAGCAGATTTAAGGGAAACATCGACAGCAAAACAATGCGAGGATGTCGCGTCGGCCGCCCGGCCGCTGCGACGACTATGACGCAGATTCGGTAAATAACCAACCCTACGATAAGTCGTTTGTTGTTCCATTCATGTAATATTAAATAGTCATCTTTCTTTGGCAATAAATTTATTCTATTCTATGCTAGCAGCCCGTAGCTATTCGTCCGGGTTATACAAATTATGTAGTTGGTTATGAAGCTGAACTCTTCACTTAGCATCCCTTTCAAAACCGGCTACATAGATCTACTTAAGGTCGAGCAGTCCTAACCAAACTGGAAACAACTAAACAAAGTATGCTTCCCGTGGGAATCGAACCCGATGGCGAACGCCTTAACCACTGGACCACGGAGGCAGTTAACTAAGAACAGCTTTTCAGTCTCGCCTTTCTTCTAGAAGGTGCTAGTGATGTAGTTATCATTACCTGCTGCGGGTACCCCTCGTCGTCAGAGTCGGGGATGTGCGAGCCGCGGCGCATCGCCTCCTGTACCTACAAATCAAATTAAATCGTTGAATTAAGTTTACCACCATTTCCAAAGCGCAAGTGGATAAGTGCAACCTGGAACAAGGGGAAATCCTCGTCTTCATTATAATCCAATTACGCTGTTGCGCAACGAGACGAAACCTACATTCTGTTATACTGTTCTGGTATAAGTATACCGTACACAAATCTTCAAAATTAAATTGTTATAAAAACTATTTCGTGTGATCGTTGTACCATGGAGTGCTACTACGTAAGAAAAATAATTAATTCCCCTATCTGATGATAGAGGGCGCTTAAAAATATTCAAGAAGATATATTTTAAGCGATATAAAAAACTGAATTGTACATGCCATTTTTTATTTTAGACGAAATCCTATCCTTCCCCATCCCTAAAATACTTTTCACGCGCATGCATGAAGCGCGTGGTGGCGACTTGGAGAGGCGAGTGTTGGCGATACTAATTCGTCAGTGATTTAAGCTTAAATTTATTAAGACTTTTAAAGGTATATGTGTTGTTGTAATCTCCCACACAGAATTATTGGAGGTTGTATATTTGTGTATGTAAAACTCTATTCGTATGATTATCATACATATTTTGAATATGCTTAGTTACGGATTGTTTTTTAGTAACCGTGTGTAACTACTAAGCAAAAAGCTTGTGAAATAAATTGTTCACCACCAAGTTATTTGTGTTTAGCCTATAAATACCTGTGGAGTGTGGACACTGCTAATATTATACCCCATATTTTGCAATAACAATGAGATGAATAATCAGTGCCGGGAAAAACTTAATTTAAGTTTATAGTGTACTGTTACGTATATATGTTTGTTTTTATTATTTAAATAAATTAAAAAAAAAACATTTTTTTTTTATTATTGTTGATTTAATGCTATTAGATATTTAAAATTATAAATTAAGATCGACAACTTCTCATATTTTCATTTTATATAAGCGCTTCCAAGAACAGAGTAACCAAAAAAGTTAGCGCATTCCATATTTGCATAGCGTATACTTTGTAACCTGTGGTTAAAATATTCTGTACTACTACTGACAGAAACTGGCAGAAATAATTGAAAGACGTAATCCGACGACCTTTGTACTGAGGTGTTTCTCTGGTAAGATTCGCGCATTTATGTGACATACCTCTTCTGGATGGACGGGAACATTATCTAGCTTTTCGAGATTCGGTAGATTCCTGAGCACTGTCATTCTGTACCTGGAATACGAAACAAAAACACGAATTATGATGACGTTTCATCTATGTTAGTTACGACCGCTGTAGACACGGAATAATAAACTATATGGCAACATACTGGCAATGACAACACATGTGACAAAATCTAAAGAGCTAGTCATGTTTAAGGTTGGTCACTACAACTAGTAGCATTTTAATTAAAAGCATCTCTCTCTCTCTAACCTGGAGGCGAATGCGAAGTTTTTTCTATAACTAGAATAGAATAACTAAATTAATAAATCTATCGCGTACAGGAATAGTTTTTTTATGCTCGGAGGAATTGTTTGACTTAATGCCAACAGCCACTTTTTGCCATCGCAACTCTCACCATCGTCATGGATTTCATCCCCATACCTTGGATCCCATGTTATCGCGTACAGTACGCTTCAAACGGAATTTGCTCCCTCGTACACTGCGATTATGGAATGAACTCTCTGCCATGGTTTTTCCTAGTGACTATAACATCTCCCATTTTCCCTTCAAAACAGGCGTGAAGGGAAAATGTGAAAAGAAAAATTCCTTCAGGGTCGGCAACGCACTCGTGATATCTCTGGTGTTGCAGGCGTTCATAGGCTACGGTAACCACTTACGATCAGGTGGGCCGTATGCCTGTTTGCCTACTTAGTTGTATAAAAAAAAAGTTATTTCCTATACTTAACTCATCAAGAAATAACATTGAAGCTATTGTGCTGACCCTTAGGTACATATCCACTACTGTTAAAAAATCTAACACATGTAAATAAAGGGCAGGTCTATGTGGTAGTGAAAACATCTAAACTCATCTCACGAAGAAGATTCTGCTCTTGGTTTCTCTTAATCTAATCATACGGTATTCATCCAACCAAACGCTGATAATCTCTAATCTATGGCCAGGCAGTCGAAGCACATGACTAACATTGGTATCCCTAAATATATTAATGTGGACTCACTGAGGATGTGTGATTTCTATTTTTCTATAGATTCTGTTTGGAGCTAACAGAAGATGCACTACCATGATGAGCTTGGAGCTGTTACTACTACTTACGATCACTCTGTAGACACAGACAGACATCACACTCTGTTAAGGAGCCGGCGAAGATATCTCAATTCTAATTCTGCAAGATACCCTTGGTTTTCCTACCTGTAACCATATGAAACTCACTGAGGATGTGTGGTGCAAGGGTTCTCATCAAGCCAGAGACTGGTGAGCTCCGGCAGACGTCGGAGGTGTCTGATCTCTCGAAGGTCGCGGATTTCATTCTTGCGCACGTACAGCTCGCGGAGACGCCGGCACGCCGCGAAGTCGCCCAGTGTGCGGATCTTGTTTATACTGGAAAAGAGCACAAGAGCTGATGAGGGTTACATGTTAAATGCAAAATACAGGAATAAGACAATAACTGAATCATCCATACTAATAATACTAATATACGAATACTAATACTAATCCATACTAATGTTATAAATGCGAAAGTCTGTCTGTCTGTCTGTTACGCTTTCACGGCTAAACCGCTGAACGAATTTTGATGAAATTTGGTATGAATATAGTTGAAGACCCGGGGTCAAACATAGGCTAGTTTTAAATATTTCGTTATTAGATGTTTTATGTTACAAATTAGTTCACAAGTGTGCGCGCATTTAAAAACAATATAAATTCGTTAAGCCTCTCTCTGACTGACTGTTCCCAAATAAAATGTGCGACAGGCACTACGGGATCGTCGCATATCAGAGTGTGTACCACACATGCAGATTACGATACACTTACAAGAAGTTCCGTAAAAAAATTTCTTGTACATAAGGTCCTGAACGCACAGGTATCCGAACTCCGCGACACCGAGCCTCTTTAACAGACCAATAGAATTATGATAATGGAACCTCTCCATATTATGACCAGAATAGATCTTCTGCTTCCTTCAGTAACTCTATAACTAGAGATTTCGTTTATACGCACCGTAAGGATTTCTACCAGCCAGGTGGAACAATAAACAAAATTTCCTGATAGAGGAGCAATGTCCTGGGCAATCGAGAAATACAGGTAGGATACGAGCAATTGTTTGCGATATCTTCAGTGAAAACATCAACAGGGAAGTTACCGTCGATTGTTCGCGACTGTTTCCAATCACCGCTTCCGGTCAAAAGATGGCGTTTCTGTCGCTTTCTACAACCTCCCATTAAACAATACAAGTAACCTTGATACCTAAGGATTGAATCCGCACATTTCCTATCCTAGTTCTCATTTTCTGTACTTGCTTTTGTGGTATCATTTTGATATTAGCTACAATTATGAAGTAATGCCAATAATAATGTATAACAGCTTCACCCACGAAACTTGAATAGATCTATTCATTCTTCACCTGGAAGAACTGCTAATTTGGATTGTGTTGGTCATTACTAAAAGCATTACTAAGTATATTGCTTAACTAAGTATACATATAACTATGTGCAGGGCTGAAAAATATTTTGCAAATGCTACATGTGTGCAAATTTCCAACGGTCAATGGATTAAGATTGGGCAATCGGAGGCAGCTCATCGCTGATTGGGCAACGCTTCGCGCGCCACGCTCTGATTGGCCGCCCTTGCGCACGCGTCGCCCGCGACCGGAACTTATTAAAATTAATCATTTCACTTTTTTGCTGCTAACTGACGGCGTAAATGTTAAGTAATTGTTTACCTGATCTATAAACAGATACTTGTTTGACACAGACAGTCACAACTGGTCTTCATTAGTTATACTGACTTGTAGGAACATTTGTAGATAGAGTTAGAGCGAAAGTCCAACCGTGGGTTAAGAAACCTGATGATAATAGCTTTGTCTTTTGACCAGGGCTTCGCTCCTGTGGAAATTAGAATCATAATTTCAGCCTATGTCCCAGTTGAGTTCTCAGTTTACACTTCAGAGCCCAGGAAATGCAGGCAGGTAACTTTAAGCAGGTCAGAATATGGTCCATTGTCTCCGAGTCACCATTTTCAGAATTTTGAGAATTCTCCTAACATGATTTAACCCTACGACCGCCTTGGCAGTTGTCACCGCTCCGTCCCAATAACAATTGAATATTAATTATTTTAAATTTTCTGACAGCCTTAAACATAGTTAAGGAAGTGCTAGAATGAGGTCACCATAGTTAACAAATGTATAATGTCGAGCAACTAAACTGATGCTGAAGACCAAAATGGAGGAAAAAAGCAGAAAATCGGACCCGAAGCTGCTAACCGACATAATGGGGATGGAACCGGAAAAACTTGGAATCAAATGTAGCCTGAGTAGCTCTACTTCGAAAACATCAGATTCCTTTAAATAGAAATTACAAGGCATGTTCCTTTTGTGCTGAGTCACAGTGACTCATTTCGCCAAACGGACAATCCTTTGTGTCTCCTGACTGTTGAAATGATATTATTACGGTAATTTCTACTTTAGAAATATTGCAGGAAGCGAAACGGTGAACATGTGGTTGACCGACTGTCCTCTCTTATCATAGTAGTTAAAGTGTTTCAAATCAAACCAAAAATCAAAATCATTTATTCATTTAAAAAATTTACAAAAATAGACAGGTAGTAGGGGCTCACTATTTAAGTTAATAAAAACCTGTATTAAGTGAGTCCCGCTCTTACATATGTGTTTGTATCATGCCCATGGTATTCTCCAAGTGGGTTTACATCAATGGTAAGGTTTAGGTTAGGGTCGTTGCCAACATAATGACATGTAACCAGTGGCTTCAGATTAAACTTAAATTGCAAATTCTGTCCACTGGACAACATAGCACTTCACTTCGCTTCGGTTTTCATTGAGAAAGTGGAGTCATTAATGAGCTACAAAAGTGTAGTCTCTACCCGTTATTATCTGACATAGCTTCTTATGAAATGCGCCTACCTCTTTTATGTTCGGGGTGGAGCTGTAGCACATTAATGAGCTATATTGAACTTAGCGAAAGTTTGATACAGCTGCGTTCAGATCAGTATAAACACAGGAATAGTAGCTCGTTTACCAAGTACCAGAATGTACCAGGGCCCTTTTTGCCGACAGAAGGCTCTTAAAAAGCACATGGCGGGAGGTTTGTCTCAATCATCCTACCTAGGGGCGCTTTGGTCTAAATGGCTGAGTAGCGTAAAGCCCTCACCTCAAACTGGTCCCGCTGTAATTGAGCGCTCTGTAGGTCTAAAATCGCCACTTTGAGCAATTCATCAAAAGGAATTCATTTCGTGAATTCCTAGCAATTCCTTTGCAATTCTCCTTTTTTTTTGTAAAATGGACACGCATCATTTGCAATTCACTAACAATTCAGTTCATTTCGTGAATCATTTGTCGTGTTAATATTTATTTATTTATTTATTTATAAATCTTTATTGTACCACAAGTTTACAATTGGCGGACTTAATGCTAAAAGCATTCTCTCCCAGTCAACCATTAGGAAAAACAGAAAAGTTATGTGCGGCGCGAATTATTTTAAAAATACAATGAGAGAAAAAAGAAACAAAACACTTAACTGCTAAATAAACATACATAGATTTACATACAGTATTCATAACTATATATATATACATACATAAACATACATAATAAAAGAGATGAAAACGGAAAAAGATGACGATTTAGGGTGATATTATGTTAGTGAGGTGAATTTTGACCTTATAATATTGCCATAGCAATTCTTCAAAAACAAAACTGATTCATTATTTTTTATATAATTATTTTTTATTAATGATGTTAGACGTACTGTGAAACAGGAAATTAAGATTTATTGTTTATTTGACGTGCGTGCATTAGGATTTTGAGTACGCAATAAAGAAAATAGAGACTACTTGAATAATTATTTTTAATAGTGGCAATAAAGATAATGTCTATCATATCAGCATAAATCAGTCAATGTCAATCAAGTGCAGTCATCTGTCAACAAAAAATGGGTTTTACGGCCGTGGAAACAAGTCTTTTAGGCTCTTCTTATTTTTTGTTCTTCTTTAGTCGTGGCTTACTATCAACTTATTTTATATAAATAGCGCACAACGGTGTGTAAATAACTAAGGAAGGCGATACCTAGGTACATCTCTATAGAAGTACAATGTGGGCGTTACCATATAAAATTAAGATTCAAGAGGCTTAACTGGCACACAAACATGATACCTTATCTTATTTTTGCGATATCGTTAGTACTAGTAATTATTTTATGGTGATATGATGTTAATTCGTAAAGGCAAGTCGGTTGCTTTGTTTTTGTGTGATCACAGAAATAAGATTAGTTAAAAGAAGTGCCATGTATCGGCCAGTTAATCCTCTCAAGTCATAACTTTTTATGAAGAAAAGGAAGCACACACCAAAAAAAGGGCTACCATGATCTCTTAATTCTATCCAACAAATGCGAATGAGTAAGCGAGATGTGTGCCCTACATTACATCCCTTAAAGCGCTATCACGCCTACTCACTCGCATTTAGATGAATTTTATATATCATGGTAATCCCCCTATAGGTATCGGTTTGGTCGTTAGATTCGCACTGCTATGACGGCAACGTCTAGCTAGACGCGTCTTTCCTACCTTTAATACATGTTTCTACCTCATATAGGCACATGTTCTAAAAAAAAATTCGGACAAACCGAGATCTTTACACGAAATAATAACAATTTAATCAAACGTTGGAGATTATAATTCTCTTTGCAATTTAATACGAAATCTTATTAGTACTTATTTGACGAATTTAAACAACAATAAATGATAAAAATTCGCTTGACGAATCGAAACAGTTTTAAAACTTGACGAATTACCCTAAAATCAAAATAACAAAGTATTCTCACTCCACAACTGAGCAAATTTTTGTGAAATTTGGAGAAATGAACTGTAGATGTTGCTGAAGAGTAACTTTTTATGATTCTGCTATTTGACAGTAAAGCAATTCTGTAAAATTGACCCATTTTACGAAATTCCATAGAAAACTGTCAAACAGCAGATTTGCATAAAATGAATTGGTCGTGATTCATTTTATGAACTGCCAAATTATGGCTATTTTAGTATTTGCAATGACATTCATATTGTGATCATATTGTGATTCGCGTTAAGTGGCGATTTTAGACCCGATTCTGCTGATTGACATAAAGGCAATTCCTTTTATGTGAGCCATTTTACGTATTTCCATAGAAAAATGTCAAACTGCAGAATTGCATGCAATGAATTGTTCGTGATTCATTTTATGAACTGCCAAATTATGGCCATTTTAGGATTTGCAATGTGATTCATATTGTGATCATATTGTGATTCGCGCTAAGTGGCGATTTTAGACCCGCTGTTCTACTCATTAGGCTGTGGTTCTATAATGAGCAAGGTGGTACCACAGCAACAATGTTAATGCGTACGCGGGTTGCATCGTGAATTAAACACCGTCGCTTACGCACTCGACCGCGGAGCAAGTGCAGCCACGGTGGAACGATATTTATTAACCAGGCGCGTAATTGTGAGGTTTTAGAAAATACAATTTGTGGAAATTTCAGGAGATAAGGAAGCGTTTTTTAAACGCGATTAACGTGAACGTTTGTTACGATAAAATTAAGGTTACAGCATCTACGGTTATCTAGACAGATAGGTTAAGAAAATAAAATAGACAGCAAGCGACGTCGTGTCAACAAATAAAGGTAGCTAATGATAGACAAGAATGAATGAAATGAACTCTACTGACAACAGCTATGTAATTTATGATGTAACCAATTGTTGCATAAGGATAAGTATGTGTGTTTTTCCCCCTTGGGATCGGCTCTGTATTTCTGTTTTCTTTCCATCTTTTTCTATTAGTCACCACATCTATGGCAACCCCTTGTCAAACATTACGCACTAATATAACCCTAAGCATATTCAGGCTTCTCTGCCCTTGCTTCCACAACCTCTTAATATTCTAAATATGAACGCACAAAGTCGATAAAGTATTAACGAAAGTGCAATCTATCTTTTCACGATGACTAGAAAAGCGATTTCAATGTTTGGTAAACACACAGATAAACAGAAGCTTAAGGAAGGACATAAGCTACTTTTACAATATCACGTATTCAGTAGGGTCACATAGATGTATAACTTAAATAATAAAGTCATCCATATAAATAAGATTCATGTACATAAAAAATCTGCCCACTCATGAAACCAGGTCATTCACTCCGATCAACCAACCCCTTATAAGCAAAAACAACTTGTATAGCGTCGCTTATATCCAAATATGAATTTGCGACGAAACAGCTCGATATGGCGTGTCGTAGATCAATCTAGTTCCATTCACATTAAATTATACAGAACAGCCAACAAGACGGTTAGACGTGTAAGGAAAATCATTATGTGACATTTATAGCTGCAGTTAAAACATTGTGACAATTTGACATTCAATAAATATGGGTTAGCAAGTGCCGAAATCGTATGTTTTTGAGGTCCTTTGAGCCGAATCACGACCAAAAATGTAGCATGGAAATGAAGTATACCATTTACGTAAACGAATAGCAATAAATTGAGCATTGATCTGAGTGACATCTATGCTCATCTTTCCGTTCTTTAATGCCAACTAAATCGTTGCATTTGGTCCATCTACTTGTCCCGTTTTACACACGATTACCCTAACAAAAATTTGATATACGAGTATGTAACGCAAAACACAGACAAATCTAATAATGTGTTGCAATAACCTTTAATGGAGAAACTCCCAAGTCATAAGTCAGGTGATATATGTGTAATTGGACAGCAGACGCTCCCGAGGGTAAGGTTTCGTCTAGACGGCAGAGGTCAAAAAACTTGGCTCCTGCATCATATACCAAACCAAACTTAAGTATCGTAGTTTCTATCTTGCTTGATTTATTAAAGTTATTTTGTTTGAACGAGCTAGAGGCCGAGAGAGAAGTATAAAGAATAGTATAATAAATTTATACTTTTTCATCTTAACTCTTTCCTGGTTGCTTCCTAAATAGGCTCTTTAGAAATCATGGTCTGCTAAGCTACTATGTTTTTTCTCGACAGCTTTGGCAGCGAGTACCATGCAAATTCTGCAGTGTGACGTTAATCCGGCTTTTAAGGGTTTACTTTGCCCGGTCTTTGGCATAATCTACACTAGTAATTGCATAAGAAAGATACTCGGTAGTGTGCAAGTGTGGCAGGCTTGCATATACACATAATTATCTAAGACATTTGCATACGCGTGCACTAGAGTATTACGAAACGATGTAGGGCTCTTGACATAAGAATACTCATGTATTTTATTCTCATAGTAAGGTTGGCCAAATAGTGGTAACATGTAATTTCATCATGCTCGAAACAACATGCGATTTGGACTTTTTTTGCTAATGGAATCCTATTTCTTAATATATCAGAAACTAGCTAAAATTAAAACAAGAGCAAAATTCATTTGGGAGACCAACAATTTATTACAACAATAACAATTCTAGGAAAAAGCTCACGATCACCTTTTATCATTATGGGGTACCTAACTAACTACGATAAAATGCTATTAGCGTAATTGAGCGGCCGTCACGCCACCATCAAAATAAAAAGCCATGAGATAATATTACTGCACGAAAACATTATAACATGACACGGTGCTGGTTGAAACACGAAAGTAAGACATGCAAGTGTAATGATGGGTAAGTATTAGAATACGTAAAATTAAAATATCTACAGTAAAAATTCCAATGGACAAAACCTCTAAATTTAATATACCTTATACTTCAAATATCCTAAAGATGTAACACCGATCTACAAACACCAGAGTTTATAATTCATAATATCCAAATTATCAAATGGTTCAAAATATCTATGTCATAATATGTAAATATACAATATCATTAGTCCCCGTCACGAGAGGATATAAATTATGTAAACAAATGCTCAGGGGTTCGCAACATTTGAATGAAAGAAAAATTGTATTTTTGTGACATATTTTAATGTTTAGAGCTACGAATAATAATTCTCTAGAAGCGTAACTAATCCCGAAAAATCATTCCACGCGATATGTACCGCGGCGGGCGGGGCTTAAAATATGAACCGCGCGGCGCAACAGTTCGCCGTGACACTCGAGTCGTGCTGTTGCCTTGCAAAAAGTTTCCTTTGAGAATATTGCTGTGTTTTTGCAATAATCTATTCATTAAAAATGCCGTCATATGCCGTGAAGTGGTGTAGAAGTCATACAGACATGAAAAACACATGACTCACTTTTCATAGTAAGTAAATAAACATTTTAATAATCCATACTTGACATCTGTGGAAAGTGTTATGCAAAATGTACCAATATTTCATTTCCATGCAGTATGTACCTCTGCTCAGAAAAAAGATGTTTGTTTCTAGTATGAAGGATGATATGATGCATTAGTACAAATTTTTCATTGACACAGATTCCCAACAAATGAAATTCAGCGTGATAAGTGGATAAACGCGGTCCGTCTGGAGGGAAATGAATTTGAATGGATGCCTAGTAAAAATAGTAAAATATGCAGCATACACTTTTGCAGTGAGGACATGTATATACTAAATAAACAGAAGAAAGAGATACCAACTATTTTCATACATTTTTTTTGCCATTTTACGTCAAAAATGTGCCAGTTATATTAGGTTAGGTTTACAACCTAATAGAATCGGTTCCCTTCTTATCGCATCGATACAAATCATATTTCTTGAACTATAAGATTGGGCGTTTTCATTTTCGTTTTGCCGCACTGTACCAGTGTACCTACCTTACTACTTATACAAACTTTAAAATATGTTTAAACTCTTTATTTTAATATAACCAGTATTAAAACTTGTATGTATGGTATAGCATTAAATACTATACTTCAAATAATTACTTATTTTCATTGTAGTATTTAAGTTATTCAATAAAAAAAATTAAAACGTAAGCAATCTTATTTATTTTTGCGTACCGCATAATACCATCCACGCGTTGTACCTTACCGCTCTTTGCGTTAACCGCCCCTGACCGACGACATGAGTTTTAGATGATTCTTTTGACCGCCTCAACCACCCGCTTGTGTTTCATAATTGATTAATTGTATTATTTTTCTCTCATTTATTTATTTCAATAGTGAAAAGATAACCTGTCACCAAAATTAAATGGCGGACCAAATGTTTACATTCACAGAACCGCACTCGTTCCTGTTCCATGTGGACCATGCATCATTGACATATCGCAAAATATAATCCGACTAATTGGAATTTGTCGTACCCGTATATTCTTTTTCGTCCTATGTCCACGAGTGAAGCCAATGGCCACAACTTACCCTAGGTTCCGAACCTGAAAGCACTACTAGAAAAATTTGCTTACATTAAGAAGATTTTTTTTTTCAAACACAATAAAAATAGGTCATATGAGGTTAGTTAGGATATGGCGCTCACTATGGCACGCTCGCTTCGCTCGCTCGCCTCGCGCGTGTTTTTTCATGTCGAACCTAAAGCTCGTCGCTTCGCTCTTCGCAACGTCACACAAGTTAGTTACATCAAATAGCGGTTGTTGCTGTTCGTATGTTTTTCAAAATGCTTTGCAATTATCATTTTTTTAACAATTTAAGTTTATTCTTAGAGATTTCAGGTGTTAAGCCTTTTGTATATATTTAGATTTTAGATAAGATATTTGTAGGTATTGTACATTTTCGAATAAAATCTTCAATTATATGTTCATTTTATGTTTAGGACTTGAAATGAGAGACGTAGAATGATTAGGACTTGAAATGAGAGACGTAGGCTTTGTAATTTTGATCTCTGATTCAGAATAAAACTCTTCGCATTCTGTTTTAGGTTATATTTGGCTAACTATCACCATTTCAAGGGCAAGTACACTACTCCAGATGTACAATAAACCTAATATTTGGAATTTAAATGCTGATTAAACTGCTTTGTATGCTTTGTTTGAAATATATAATAGCAGTGAAGAATGTTTTATCATGCAAACGAAGCCGCGGACAACAACTAGTATTCAATAATATCTGGGCAAAGCCACAGAATAGATAATAGTAAGCAATGTACCTAATGTCCCGAATGTAAACTGGTAGACAATATATGCATTATAGCATTAAGTTTTACTTCTGTAAAGAATATTGTAGATGTGTGCAATAAAGTTAGATAAAATGTGTTACCTGAGAGCTAACACCTCGACGTTGGGCATCCTTCGCAGCAGACTGACGTCACCGAGCTCAGCGCCCCTAAAACAAGACATCATCAAGTTAATCCAATTAAGAACTAGGATTTGGTGGTACCCTTTAGCATAATCGTTTGATGCACATTTAAAGAGTTTAGACTTACGAACTTCACGATAGATCTCAAGATGTTTGAAGAATTCGAATTGACCTAGAAGTGGGCCTAAAGAAATTGTTTATATACGGTCCTAAATATAAATATGTGGAAGTTTGGGATCAACAAGAGTATATATTTTTTTTATACAACTAAGTAGGCAAACAGGCGTACGGCTCACCTGACGTATATTTATAGTGTTGGATTCATAAAGACTTACGAAAGGTATTACTAAGTATTTACATAGCAAAGGTGACAGGAAAAGTCGGTAAGGGCGACCGAATCGCAGACATATTAAAAGAGGGAGATGTCAGGAGTACCCGTAATCGACGAGCGTGTATGACGAGAGTGATGAGCGTAGAAGAAGCAATAGAAGTCTGTAAGTATCGTAGCAAATGGGAATCTGTAGTCTCTGCCTACTCCTACGGGAAAAAAGCGTGATGGTATGTATGTATGTATGTATGCATTCATAAATTTCCAGTGACCCCCAATCGATCATGTACCATCACAACACAAAATATTAAACACTGTAATTGTACTGTTGATTATATGCATGCCATAAACCTGTGTTTGTTGTTTAAATATTTTAACTGTTTTGATCGTCTTCTATTTACCAAAAAGAATAAACAAACGCAAACTGTTCTATTCTATTCAGCTGAAAATGCAACCGGGAATAATCAAAAAGAGAAAAGTAAGGCACGTACACAATCTTAGGCGCGCCTCTGACTCATCCATCAAATTGAATACAACAAAACCAATAAGACTTTAATCGAACAGAAGCTCCGAATGATCGCGTGAATCATTTCAATCATCGCCATGGGCAAAAAACGGTCAATCAATATCTACATCGCGTTTTCGGCTTCTAATCGATTGTCAATTAGAGACAATGTACGCACTTACAAGGTCGGTGTCGGATTGTTTATTAATATTCATGCGATGTTCAAGACTGTCTATATTCCTTATTTCAGCTGTTTATTTCAGTTATTTACTAAATTAATGGACACATTGAATTATAATAGAATCTTTCAATAAGAGGAAAATGAATTCCAGGTATTGGGATGATCCAACTTCCATTATTTGTTTTATTTATCCAAAACGTAATGATAAAAATTATTGATCTGAAAAGGATGAACAAAGAAAAGAAATCATTTAACCACCTCTGTTTAATTTAACCATTTAACCATCTCTCTGCCTTGTATGACTGTTAAGGGATAGCACAGCAACGGACAGAAGTGTTATAAATAAATTGTTGATTTACGTCTTATTTGCCTGCTAGATAATGCTTTTAGCGTTAAGTCCGCCTGTTGCGCTTAACAATTTTGTATGTTGTTCAATAAAGAACAACATTAAGTAAATAAATGAACAACAATGCCATGGTCATCAAGATATAGATAGAGAAATCCAAGTACATTTCCTGATACATCACCGCCATCGGATTTATAGTCTGTTCCCATACAAGGTAGTGACACGCCATTTTATTGTTCTTTGTTCTAACTGTACTGTTATGAGCACTGATGTAACTGTATTATTGAGATGTTTACAATCACCATACAAGGTTTTAGATCAAATTCTATCACAGCACATTATTAAAAGTAATTGTTACTCAGACACCAGCTTTAGGGTCGATTGACCATGTAAACCGCTCGATATGACGATGATGAGTAAATGTATTGGGTGCCTAAAAATATTCCGGATTCAGCGGAATCGACGATCTAAAAGTTTTTGTATGTAGTTGTTATTTGTCTATATAATCTGCACATAAAACCAAAAAAATTAGCAAAAGTTATTTTTTATGACGGAAACATTAGTTTTATTGTATTATATTTATTAATTTCTCATACTGATAATTCCCGAGTATTAGATCTACCAAAGATGGTTCGGAATTGCGATTAATTGATTTAGAGAATGTTGGGTTACTGTTACTGGTCGAAAGTCAATAAACTAGCCATTACTGCTGAATAAGTATCACCAATCCCAAAACTATGATCAACGAACCATCGCGTGCCACAATCCCATTCATCACCATCGCCAGCAGATCTTTTAGCAACAATTAAATTCTTTACACTTCGCATTGTCTACATCGCAACGTTCAACGTTTTTATTCGCGTGCGCGTGTGTAAGCATCAAGTGCAGATCGACCTTGGATATGGAATGATAATTAATTTACGATGAAACTTTAGTTTGGTCAGTTACTTACATTATAAAATCTATGTTATTACAGCTTAATAATTTGGCTATTAAATAACAAATAACACCAAAGTAAATGATATTGTTGCATTTGACACCTCTATTTTAGAGATCACTGGGATTATTACATTACGTATACATTTAAATTTGCTGATTTATTTATGCACCAAAGAACGTTTGATCTTTATGTAGATAACTAAATAAATATATAAATCTTTATTGTAAATAAATAAATCTTTATGTTTAACCAAACAATTTGCTACAAAACCAAATACAATTGCACAGTACATTTTTTAATATTTAAATTAGACCCTGCACTAAGCAAAGCTTGTGTCGCAGTGGTCCAAGTAGCTGCGCATTGCCAGGTTTAACCTTTATTTTTCTACACATTCATCGCATAAGGTCACACGATTTATTTTTACAATTTTCTAACTAATATGCACTTTACAAATGTTTGTACATCATATGATAGAATGAGGAAATTAGGCAAGTTGTCAGAAAGTGGATTTTTACAGTAAGGACTAACTTGTAACTACGATTTAATTTAAGAAAAAATATCCTCCACAAAGGTAACGTAGGAACATGGTAGAAACCATTGCTTTCAAACACTATAATCTAACTAAAGAGAGAGCTAATCTTAGACCACATATCATGTTCTAATAGATACGACCTTGTCTAGAAATGAGATTCACATGAGTCACCTATCTAGATGATGAATGAATGACTAACAAATTACCAGACTCGGCAAACACAATACCTACAAGGATATGGTAATGCTAATACATCATAATCCTACAATACAAACCGCCGACGGATTTCACTTTCATCTGTCGATGACCGCTGACAATCGTACGGATAATCATAAAGATAAAATAGCACTTAATCCATTGAAGATTTACTTGAGATTTGTAGACAAACGGTTGAAATAGAAACAGCAATGGATGTAATCTATGGTAATAATGTGAGCATAGTCTATAAGGAATTTCTATATTCATTCGAATTATAAATAGAAAATTGGCAGACGCATCGTGCGGTCTGCCACAAGCCTCAATGCAATAGAATACCGATGCACTATTAATTAAATGATATATTTTATACGGACAAAATTTACAATTCAAAACTTGCAGTCGTTGCAGGATATGCGAAATAGAGTTCAAAATGTATTGTGATGTTCTCTCATAATTTAAGTTAATATTTTGCCAAAGTTGAGAGCCAGAGTTGAAATATGGTAGAGCGAGAGAGAGAGAGAAAATGATTCACGTACGAATTTGCAAAACTTGTAGCGAAAATAAGCCCAAAGTAATGGATATTTGAAACTATGGACATATGCTCTTTAAATAAATTCGTAAATTGAAAATTACGATTTCATTTTAGTTAACTGTACACTAAATTGTACATATCATCATCTGTATCTTTTCAGAAGAAGGACATGCGAAGAAAGGCTCATGTCTTTATTTATTTATTTATAAATCTTTATTGTACCACAAGTTTACAATTGGCGGACTTAATGCTAAAAGCATTCTTTCCCAGTCAACCATTAGGAAAAACAGAAAAGTTATGTGCGGCGCGAATTATTTTAATAATACAACGAGAGAGAAAAAATAAAACACACGTCTTCGTAAATTTATAGCAATAACTTTGTAAATTCCCTTTTAAACGTGTCAATACCGTTGCATCACATAGTTATAGTCGCAACTATTAGGAAATCATCTCCCTCGGTCAACGTCTCATAACCACTTTCGATTTTGGCATGCCGCGGCGTAGGAGGGGCAACACTACCCATTTTAACATATACTATTCGTTTTACTTTCTAAAAATAGCAATATTCATCTTTCTTAATATAATATAGCTGAAGAAATTTTTTGAACCTACTAAATTAACGCCTTTGACTTCGGGATTATCACATGGATTTACACAATTATTTTCGCACTTCTTTCGCGATTTTCATTTTCCTCTTTCTGAGATCTTGCTGAAATTATGATCAGCAGCAGGCTTTCGCTTGGGGCTTATGCCATTAAGACCGGTCTAATTTCAACTCTCATTGGGGATGTTTTTTGAGGAAAAACCGCCACCAGTCGGACAGACTACACTTTACTTACCCTTTAAGCTTATCTTATGTCGCACACGAGAAGTAAGAAGTGGTATATTTCGGCCAAAGTAGGTGGCCGAAAATACCACGACTTAATAATTTTTAAGAGCTGGATGCACGGCGCTTCAGACCGGTTTGGAAATCCTTGGGAGGAGGACTATGCCCAGCAGAGGGCCGACTGCGGCAGAAATAATGATGATGAACTGTATTTCCGAAAACGAAATTACAAGACCCAGTAACATTGCAGCGAAATAGAGTTAGTAGAGAGCTAAGAATGTGATTCTTCGGAATCACTGCGTGAAAAGACAACTTGGAAAGCATTTACCTAATAGACAGTAGAACTAATGATTAAAAGCCGATAAATACCCTTGTTGAACACCACTTTGTTTATGGAAGCGAAAACACCCTTACGGTGTCAGGCAGGCATGTCTCCTACACACCCTGATAATGAAAACACATGCTAAAATAACCCATAATTACTAAAAGATACGACACAATATGCTATGGCAACTTTAATGACACATCTAAAAACATGTTCAGATAATTAAAATTCTTATTACTATGCCTTAAGAGTGATTTTCTTAGGCGTTGTCAGAAAAAAGGCAAATTATGGTAATTCGAGTGGTGTTTGTACAGGGCTCGGCATTCATAGGAAAATGACTGTTTGAATGGAAAGTTTTGTAGTTTTGGACACTTGACGAATCGTGAATGTCTTGAAAACACAATGGGATCGGTAAAAGTTGGCAATTCACTTGTTTTCTCATAAGTCATTCCGTCAACAAAGTCATTCAAGTCGGCGCAAGTCATAGCATTTTTCTAAAGGGTGGGATCATAGTGATCTACGTAGAACAATGTTCTCCCATGTTATTCGAACTCAGGGCCTTAGAGCAAGGAAACTTAGGGAGTGATCAGTTTTTAAACGTCGGAAACCAGTCTAACAAATACATACTATGTAAAACTATAAATCTGCATTCGATGTCCGGCCACCGATCACTAAGTTACAATACGATTGGAAGCAAAGCGTGCCGCACGCGAGTATAGTACAATAAGTATTCAGTGATACCTGTCCGTCTATCTGTTTGATATTCATTCCGTGTACATCGTAATGCATGTATCGATGGACATCTTTTCATGCCGATGTAAAAAGGCCGGCTACACTTACGCTACCGCAGTTCCCCGATCTCTGAAATCGCCTTCATACGTCTGTAAAGGAAAAGGGGTGTTATAATGAAGACAGGCTAGTTTGATGGTTCGATGTTTAATTATCTTTACTAACTAACTCTTGTCTAACTTTTACTCTCTTTATTGGCTGATTTTCAGGGTTTATATATGACTACCCATTACCCGCGGCTTGTCCGTAATAGAGAAGGATAATGATTAGGATAAGGATAAACCATGGAGCAAATACAAAAAGACTGCACATCGACTGTTGCACTGTTACGGTCATTGGCGCAGTGACGTCGGAAGTGGGCGTGGCTTACGTCTTTTTCGTTCAACATATTTTTTTACCTTGAAATCTTCTTTTTGCTAGCGACATTTATTGATAAGTAGAGGGGATCTTCAATAGGGGCGGAGCCACGGCCAAATCGAGCTCCCCTCACGTCTGCCTTCCGCCCCGCGTAGCCTCACACAATTTCCGCTTTGTTATTACTTCGTGGGATAAACGCATCTCGTGCTTTAGCGCATACTGAGGACACCCTGTGAAGAACGCTCGGTCGTAGAAAAAGAAGACATAGCAGAACCCGAAAATTGTGGCCAGAACATTTGCTTAGGAAATTGGTTTGAATTTTTTTTTTATTCTGGTCGTTAAACGTACGATGTCAATATCTAGGTATATATATATATATATATAGTAGGTATAATATGTGAGATTAACAGCTGCATTCAGATTACTTAAGAAAATTCTTCAAACTCAAAAAGTAAATCTACCTCAAACATTCGTTGAGTGCCCCTCTATGGTCCAGTGGTTAAGGCATTAACCTTCAGCCCGGAGGAGATTGGATTCCCATGGGAAACATCCTGCGTTTAGTTATTGACCGTTTAGTTAAGACATTGCAGACTTGGAGGTGCTCCAAGTCTGCAATTAACCTAATCAGATAATTTAATTATTCCGTGCCCGGCTGCCATCTGATCTAGTGGTTGTTAAAGTAACCACGTCACAGGCCGTATGGTTGTTCCGCAAAATTCTAACACCACAGGGTACAGGATTTCCACGACTTTTTCTGGATGAAATATCTTAAATGCTTTCTTATTATACTAGTCGCTTGCATTTCCACATTGATCTGTCTAGTAGATCAATTTTTGCTTGTCCCTCGAGATCCGTATATTTTTTTCAGGATAATTTGTACTAAAGATGTTGACCTGATATATAAGGTAGGTCCATGCTAAATTTCAAGTCAATCGATCCAATAGTTTTCCTGTGATGAGTGCATAGCAAAATTTCCAAAAAATATGATTTGTCATCTATATCCATAGCTATGTCCTGTACACTAAGAATTTCCAAAAAATATTCAACGACAAATTTGGCGCGATTACTGTTTTATTAAATGTATAGATTTACAATAGTAGTTGTCTGCATTGACATTTAGCTTATCTCCAGGATATCAAGTTACAAGATAATTAATTAGTAACAAGTAATTTAAATGATTTTCTATTTATCAAAGTCTTAAGATAAAGGGTCTACGTAGCTATGAGATTATTAACAAAAAAAAATATTCAGTACAATTCTAATAACAATGATGTGAAAATTTGTTCACCGTACACCATCCCTCTTTTTTCGACAAAGATTATATAGTTTTGTCTCATGCTAATATTTGATTATCTACTAATGTAAGTGTACTTCTTTCTTTCTTTCATTCAATGTAAAAAAATAGAGTTAAAACGATTACATTTTACTTAAAAATTATTGATTTAATAATACACGTACTAATATAGCGCACGTTACATAAATGTTAATATAAAAGACAAATTAATAAGAATATTAAAATGTTCGAAGTCAGAAAGTAATTTTTGATACTCTACTTTGAATAATAAATAAATTGACCTTCTTATAACTAATGAAATTACATGTTTGGTTATATATGTTTTTTATCCTTCTGGGATTACCATTTCGGATTATAATAACATAGTATCTTAAAACTAATAATGATTATACAAAATTTAAAAAAAAAAAGTATCAATTCATAATATATTTGAAGATACATTATTGAGGAGTTCTGTAGAGCGATTTAGTGTCATCCATCTCTACTCTTTCTCCCCACATCGGCCCTGCTGCTGCTGTGTTTGTGTTTGGCCACAACACTGAATTAAGCTTCAAGTCTGAGTTCAAGACTGAATCAAGTCTTCATTACTGTAGGTTGACCAATATGAAACTCTTCTCTGTGCATCGTCAAGTGAAAGAGTTCTTCTATGCCACAGATTTCAGCCAAAACTGTACGTTTCTTTACCTTCTATTTCGCCCATGTCATGAAGTAACGTATTTTCTTTGTGTCCAACGCATAAGTAGCTGATGTATTCTCTTAAAACGAGTCCTAAACAAACCAATTGCCGCTTTTGGTTCTAAAGATACATAGCATGGGCTGATAATAACAAGGGGCACACATGGGGCACACTACTTTGCCCTGATTACCTGCGTCATGCCTGCGTCCCACATTCGATGACCGAATGACAACAAGCCGCTCCGACCTGATTGTGCATCGAACACTAAGTATTATGTGGGCTAATGAGTTTTGTTCGATTATTACTTACGGCGTTGTATAAACACACATTCCAAAAAAATTTAATACAACGGACCTACTTTTCAACTTCCGAAAAAACATAGGGATTGTAAAATAGAAAATAGCTGACGGTAGAGGGACAACTTTGTAATTTAGACTGACTGATATTTCTAACGAGTAGGAACAGACATGTGAACATGTCGACCGAATGACCATGCGTTGAATCTCGCACGTCAGGAGTAGAGAAATGTCACTTGAAATGACTGAGACTTCCGCCAAGTTTCGAGATACCTCTAATTCGACTTTATTTCTTGCCAGACGCTCGGACAAAATCGCGCGCGAAATTGCTGTAGCGTGCCACTCGTGGCCAGCTTCTAACGATTGAATACTCTTGATAGGTTTAGACCGGTACTACGGTAAACGCGCGAGAATCGCGGCCCTGATAACGTAGTGTCCCGTCATACAGTTAGTCTGTATTGCCCAGAGCGCCGCGTCACGGAGCCCATCAATCACCGCGAGTGATGCTCCATTTGGGAAATAGATTGCTATCCTATTGTGTGTGATGACTGATGAGAATGAGGGTAAGTAGGTAAGTGCATAGGCCGACCGAAATCTGAGATTTCTAAGCATTTCTTGCACACAAAACACTGAAATAACTCAAAGGGTGAAAAGGGATCCTTATTACAGAGCTTTCGATGCGTGCCCATCAGACAGAGGACTATTTCTTATAAACTATGCTAGATAAAGGAATTATGTATACAATTTCACTTCATACAAATTATGAATGGAGATTTAAGTAAATCTTTATTCGAGAATGAATACACAGACATTCCAATCCAACTTCGACGGAAAGAATACTAGACTAAAATATAATTGCTATATAATTTCGTATGGATTTTGAGAGACTTGTCCAACTGTTTTCTTTTTTCTTCTTTACTAATATTACCATTTTTAGACCACGTTTATTATGAAAATGTAGCCTAAAGGCGTAACGTAATTACATTGACTGTCGGTAGCTTGTAGATCGAGGTCACATTTCCAACAATAAAACCATTTGGTATTTATTGATATATCGATCCAAAGACTCGCTTCGTTTACTTTCGGTGTAAATTTACCAACGACTTCTAGAAAGGTCGCATGCTTCTTCTTCATACGAATATTTGGCACTTATGTGTTTGCTGATTTCTACAATCTAAAATGACACCTAATCAAATTAACTACAGCTGCGCTCGTGAGGTCCTTAAAATATTTCGCTTTCCCAAGTATTTGATAAGTATTTTAAAAAGGAGATAATAAATAAATAAATAAAATAAAAATAAACATTGTTTATTGGGTAATTAATGGGTTTACAACTTCGTTGTTGGAACCTCCTTTTAAGCATAAATATGCCTGTGCCAGGAGGCTCCGCTCTTTCATAACAGTTTCTATGATTTTTACCTAATACTAAATCTAGTTACTAATTTCTTAAATTACTAATGTATGTTAACATAAAAATTTTGTATGTATTTTATTACTACAGTTTTCTGATAGACAGCAAATTACAAAGTTCATATAGGTCAGTTGTTGGAAAAATCCTATTTTTGAAATACATAACTTTTAGCAGGGTCCTCTGCGCTCTCTCGATTTCTAGGAAACGAGTTTTTAGTGCACCACCCCAAACAGGTGCATACAGTATATTATGATAGATTGTACAAGTGAAACATAAACTTCATTCAGAATACTTTGTGGCATGGCATGTCTAAGATTTTTGAAAATCCAGATAAATTTACGAATTCTGCTAGTCATTTGTTCTATTTGAGGATACCAGGATAGTCGTTCATCCACCACTACACCCAGATAGGATCCCTACTGGCCTGCTTTCTATTTAGGAACTTGATTCAGAGTATTTTCCCTTTGCGAACACTCTTTTGCCGCCACGGTTCACTTTATTTTATTTATTATTCATGACAACAAACAGTTCACTTCAGGTAACACTGCCTTACTTACCTTTGCTGGCTCAGTGATCCGAAGTGAATCCACTTCGCCTCCGAAACGAGAGAGCGCCAGAGTGTTCTATACACACAACTCATTAACAGTGGAAGTCTAACTGCTCGCGGAGCGCTTGACCCGCGGAGACCAATTATTAACCTAAAAGTGGAAGTATTACCATCAAAATATCTAGTTTCTTGGCAATCCGAACTCTCAGAAATATCCTGATCTTACTGAATTGAAAGACATTTTTGGCAGATTGAATTTCTAAAGACAAGAAGTATAATAGACCTGTCTTCGAGTTGACACACCTCGACACTATCAGCGTTGGCCGGCGCCCAAGCGACCTACTTATGGTGAGTCAGTAAGTCGCCGATATTACGAGGAAAAGCTAGTTCAATGTCCGCCCGAATATTGTGGCACGCGAGTTGCTATTACCACCTATTTCTCCGATCCTTTTGTCAAGTAGGAAATTGAGGTCATGACATCTTGACTAAAATGATGACGATGATGACTTGTCACCTTTCTTGTTTCCAAATTTCTTCTGCTTACGCGTCTAAAACCAAGATACGCTTTTTATCATGGACCTAGATTTCGCAGCACTGGTGTAATGGAGCCACTGCAGCCTGACCTTCCTAATTCTTTACCATTTAGACCAATAGAAACTGAATACTGTCATATTTTATATGCATTTATCTAACACAAACTAACATCTAACGATAACAACTGGGATCAACGGTGAAGAGACGTGATTTCTCGTTTGGAATCCTATAGTTGTTAGGGCTTCTATCGTAGGTCACTCCCACGGTCACTCCTTCACCAGTCGAAAATAGCTTAAAAGAAATTTAGATTTCTCATGATCCATTGACTTTTATTACATGTACAGGGAGTAAGTGAGATGATTATCCTAAGTCAGAAAAGAGCACATCCCTATACAGCATCACATAAACATACATCAAGCAGACGAGCCATAAACTGAGAGCGGCCATTCGTAACTGCCAGCCACCGTATCGATTCTACATAAACTTCATCATTCCGAGAGCTTTGAACTTATACTGCAAAAGAGCTGCAAAATTTCTCAAATAGATTTGTGTCCCCCCGGCTTTGATCACAAACATACACATCAACAACATATATTTACATCACGAGTATATTTCTTAACAACAAATATCTTTGTCAAATTCAATTGCTAAGCTACAAGGAGTTGGTCTGTTACGTTTTTTTTTTTTTTAATCATTTATTCAGTAAATATCAAATGTACACACAAAACAGCTACCGAACCGCGGAAACCTCGATGGGTTTATCTGTGTTCGGTGAGTCGCTATTACATTCAGAAAGTACTCAAGTATACGTGCACAGGTTATATCAAACCATCGAAGCCAATGAAACGCCACACTGTCAACGTAACTTTCAATCTGTCCATGAAGGCAAGCACTACAAGATCTGAGTTCTGAAGTACCACAGGATACAACCAAGAGCAGCTCAACGTCTTTCCAGATTGTTCACCTTAACTTTGCTGTAGTGTTTTTTTCAGCAAACTTACTAAAAACCTTTTTAAGCATATCGTAAAAGTGATGATTATTTTTGCATTTCTTTCTTCGGCAGGGGTATCAAAAACGTTTACGTAGTTCATCTAAATTGTACCTACCAACATACAAAATAATGATTATGAAAATTTAGACGTTCTAATGGGTTCATCTTTAACTATAACCGACACAGATAAAAAATGATCTTAAACTTGACATTGTGGTGCGCGGGAGTGGTCCGGCTGAGTCACCGGGGTCGGGAGTCAATGGCTCGGAAACCAAAGGAAGTCATTCGTTTTACATCATCACTCAAAGAGAACCAATTTAATAATCGTACAGTACTTCTTCCTCTAAGCGTGTTTCCCCTTTGCGTTCTCAGCTTACGCTTCAGAGCCTAGGGTAATTTGAATCATTTGGTGGTACCGGTTATTATTCTGACCTTCGTAACTCTACGGAATCCAGACCAACAGGAACATGACCCGAATTGTATAAGCGGCCAACGCTGTCAGATGTTTCAGGGTTCCTAAAGGCATCTCACACAGCCTAACTAGATACGTCTACAAATAACAGACGAGATAGGCTTAACGTGTCTTCCGAAGCACGGAGGATATTCATCGTTCAGTAATTTTTGCACGTCGACTTTATGGCTGTGCATGAACTAGGAACTGACCACTGGCGACACATCGCCATACATAGAACACTAGCTCTCTCTCGTTTCATGTTTTTTTTCTCGTTTCGGAGGTCAATATCTACTACTTCTACACTTTTACACACGGTTACTACAGAAAAGAAACTAAGCAATCATTTTCGAATTATACAACACACTCATCTAGTGACAAGATTTATTGATATATTTTCTAGTCTATTTGATATCCTTGGACAAATATGAACAACCTTGTTCTTGTGACGCATTATTGACATTGCCTGTCAATGTGAGGGATATAAATAGCTATAATTTCGATACCCTGCCCGTAGTATAGTTTGTGAGTACACAATGAAAAATATATTTGTGTTTAATTACGGACGTGGGAGGTAGTTGTAGATCAATACATATTTATTATTCATAGGTTGAGGTTTTAACAAGATGCATATACACTGACACTGTATGCTTCTTGTTAAACCTATGAATTATTTATACAGCCATATAATGTATTTGCGCATAGTCTTCTCTGGCTAATTATATTTTTGAGGACTTATTACGTATAGATACCAGAATGTAACTGAACAAGCAAGGCAAGTTAAAAGATGTGCCATGGTCCAGGCACCACAGGTGTTGACGTCACCTGTACATGTATTCCCTCGGTGACTTTTTTTTATTAGTTTGTTTTCAAACGCAGCTCACGGAGACACGGGATCTCGATATATATTTATTCATTTTTTGTGGATAACAAGCTGGTCAATTCATCGCACGTTGGGAGTTTTTCGGAAACGACTTTCAGCCTCTAACGTGGTTTCTTCCAACGACCACAGATATAAGCGGCAACGTGCCTTCCGAAGCACATCATTACGGATCTCCATGAAAGGCACAGAGGTATAGTCTGAAATAGGACGGATCGGCGAGTAAATGCTAGCTCCTAAAGCTAGCTATTTAACCTAGCTCACGGTAATGGTATAAGGCCCGAGCTGCGAATCTAAGCCAAGGATTATTGTTATGTTGAACCATGACGAATATCACATTACAAACGCAAAATGCATGATGGCATGATGTAATGATGAATTTATCTGACTTGGCTTCCCGGCTGACATCTAGTGATAACAGTTGTCTTCCAAAGCCAAGAAAGGGAGAAGTTTGATCAAAGCAGGATGAAGGATATGACATAAAACATGCTCTTGTTTCTTAGCTATAATCGCACTTATAATCTGCAACTTTACAATACGAGCGACGTCACTCCGAAGGTCTACATCCAATGTCAGCGTATCCGAGAACCACGGACGCTTATTGTTCTCACGAGACAATGAACGAGATCGGAAGAATAAAGGTATTGATCGGGTTCAGAAGAAATGTGCTGAGAAAAGATAGATAGCATATCACAGTAACGTGCACAGAAGATTTTTCCAGGTTAGACAAAATTAAATCGAGTCCAGTTCGTATATTGAGGGTTTTGAAAAAGATTTTTTTTGTTACACTTGGCGGACATAAAACACATACAATTTCAGTTCTCTAGTGAATAAGTCGATCTGTGGTGCAGTGGTTGAAGTGTTTGCCTATAGACCCAGAGATCATGGGTTCAACTCTCACGGCATACTTTATAATTTCCAGTTTGGTTAGAGGACATTGCAGACTTGAATCACCTGGTTGTTTGATTTAGATAATTCCTGTTGATCTGGCCTTCGTAAAAGAAATCACGTCAGAGGCCAAAAGGCGATCACGAAAAACTCTGACAACAGGGCTCGATTGACCATGTAACCCATTCGATATTAATGAATGAGAAAACCAACACAGCGGACCCTGCGATCAAAAATAACCTCAAGAACGCTTAGATAGGTTATATGTGTATCCATACTAATATATTAATATTACTAGCTGACCTTCGTACTGCCTCCGAATATATTCACCTTTTAAACCTTCCCTAGATTTGGACCACAAATAATTCAAAATCAAAAATAGCCGGTCCAGCCGATCTCGAGTTTTAGCAACACTAACGAACAGCAATTGATTTTTATATATCCATAATAATATTATAAATGTGAAAGTCTGTCTGTCTGTCTGTTACGCTTTCACGGCCAAACTGCTGAACGGATTTTGATGAAATTTGGTATGAATATAGTTGAAGACCCGGGGTCAAACATAGGCTGCTTTTGGACGCAGGCCGAGCTGCGGAAAACAGCTAGTGTAAACTATTCCTGTTCATTTTGTGCTGCAAAATTTTATGCAGTATGCAGATGCAATAACGCAGTGGGCGGTTACTGACGCTGAGTGATGTGGTGACTCATTGCGAGACTACCGCTGTTGTGTGGCTATATATTTAACCCACAAACAAAAAAGTTAGGCTTTCGACTGATTGAAAAAAGAATTTTCAATTCAAAAAGTCATTCAATTTAATAAATCCGTGTTTTCTTAAAAATATGCATATCATGAAGCAATAACCGGTAAATGTAAACGTTGTGTCGCATCAAAAACTAAGATGTAAACGTTGTGTCGCATCAAAAACTAAGATGTAAACGTTGTGTCGCATCAAAAACTAAGATGTAAACGTTGTGTCGCATCAAAAACTAAGATGTAAACGTTGTGTCGCATCAAAAACTAAGATGTAAACGTTGTGTCGCATCAAAAACTAAGGTTCTAATTCCCTAATGATCGACAGGAATGGCAGGAACTCCACTGACAAGAGCCTCTATTGATGTAACTATTAGGCTGGCAATACATACTTAGATCTTTCAAAATCTAGGACAGACAAGCAAACAGCCTTTCTCAAAAGTATATAACTATTCGTTCAAAACTGCTTTAACTTTAGCATAGACTAGACATTAAAGGACAAAGAGGAGGATCCAGTGTGACGCGCTCGGATAAGGTCTAGGTGTGACATAACTTAGATGATAGCTATTTAAGCTCCTGCTAACGTAATTTCGACATTGGACATTTTACGACTGTGAGATGTGCCATAACTAGTTACTCTCTATCATAATGCGAAAGCCAGTCTGTTTTCTTCGCCGCTAAACCGATTTCTATGGGTTCAGAACCAACTATGAAAACCTTAAGATACTTAAAACGATATAACAGAGTGTCACAAAAGCCGCTGGCAAAAGCTGGTCTATGCTGTTACCATACGTTCACTCCATGCGAATGAGGGATGAGGATGAGGATTGCCAGCACTGGATCCGTCTAAACCAGCCATTACAAGTGAAGTCACCAGCTAGTAAACAGTCTAGTTCTGTCAACATGGAAGCCTTGAGCCCACATAGCACCGTCCAGCCATGCAGCTGACGCCATATTTGGTGGAATATGGAAGCATGGGGGCGGCCGACCTTACGAGTTACGACTTACAACTTGACGCACGTTTGGTACCGACGCATTGTGACCACATCATGATGATTACTTTTAAAACGTAAGTACTTAAATCAAAAGTTCGATAGTGATAGGAGACGATGAAAAGAAAAAGATGGGCGACGTTAGGGAAAGTATGGACTATAGGTATAGTCGTTCCATAGTGTAATAACTAATCGAGAAATCTAGGACAATGATTGGCTATTACATAATTAATTATTAATAGTAACTAACGAACAGAACTGACACTCACACCCTCCTACCCGAAATAAATACAACCATAAATACCGCACTTAGGCTAGTAGATTTTTATTTTAGTGTGTGCAAAGAAGTGTTAAATAAATAAATAGATTTAGGGTAAAAATCCAACCCTACAAATAACACACACACACATCAATACGCGTGTGTGTACGCGACCAAACCATAGTAGTTAGTCCTAAAAGATATTGTGCACGTCGCTGTTGTGTGGAGTGTCCGAGGTGAGCCCTTAGCTAAGGAGCACAATTGGGAAACAGGCTCGGACAATAGATGATGTGAGATAAACAATGAAAGTCTATAAACCCAATAACCAATATCTATAAAGCCAATAAGATAATATAGAATACAGAGAGAATCTTCACATGATTATGTAACCTAGTGAACTCTCATCTCAAGACTGTAAACAGATAAGGAAGTTTGCAAAGTCATATAAATTTTGATCATCATCCTCAAACGCTTCAGATGGCAAGCTTGATCTTCTTCGTCCTAGTGTGTGTCCTAGTTATGTTGTCAGCTTACACTTCAATAAACTATGTCACTTACAAATAGAGTTCAATTCGTAAGTGACATAATCGCTGGATTAGGCAAACGCCCAACAACTGGGATTTCAGTTTAGTACGAATCTCTTGTATATCTAAGAAATCGTAAATATTATAGCATCCTGGAATATTAGCTCACAGAAACAGTAAATAATTACAAAGTAAAGTTGTTAATAAGACAATTTGATTCCATGAAGTTTTGCAGTGCTTTGTTGAAATTGTTTCGGAATATAAATAAATATAGCTTTCGCACGGGGATGACATTCATTGGACTCATAATATATTGTACGCCTGGAATGGCAGAATTTGGAGATTATTGTTATTTTTATTGACATCTTACTTGTACCTAAATTCTAAAAAGACTAACTATCTAGTGAGACCAAACAAGTGGCTGTTCTTGAGATGGAACACAGATCATCCAATTAAATAAAAGTAATTATTCTTCACTTTCTTTGTGATAATTGCCCCTCTTGATATGTTATCTTATCAGAAAATTACATTAAAAGTTGCTATTGTGTCCTATTGTTTCTATACTTGTAGTATTCAAAGTGAGTGGATTACATGGTCAACAGACACTGTCTGTCTGTTATGGTTTCATAGCCCCGAAAGGATTTTGATGAAATTTGGTAGAAATATAGTTGAAGACCCGGGGTCAAACAAAGGCTACTTTTTAACGCTGGCGGAGCTGCGTGAAGTTGCTAGTATAAACTATAATTAATAATTTTGTCAAACTTGGTCAGGATGTAGTTAAAAACTTTGTGATCAAACATAGGCATTGAAAGTTTTAATCAATCAATCAAAATCTTTATTTGTGCATGGGTTCTATGAAAAAACAGATAAAGTTATAATTAAAGATTTACTAGCAGCCATTAGAAACAACTGTTTGGAAAGGAATTTTTGAAATAATTTAGTAAGTATAAAATTATGAATAGTTAGGATCTTGCAAATCAAGTTGAAACTAGAACCACAAGGACAATTTGGAAATATAAAAAAAAAATACATATAAATTGGAACCAAGGTTTGCTGCATCAAACAGCCTTGACACATTTCTGAATAGCCACAGCTGATAAAAAAAAAATACATCTTTTAAAATTGGAACGAACACTAGTTATGACTCCTGAGCTAAGTGGACCTTCTCACAGGAAGCAGAAAAACTGTGGCATTTTAAAAGCACGCAACCGGGAAGGGGAAAGGGTAACGAACTACAGGTCGTAACTTCAACCTCGCTCCACTATTATTTACGCCAAACGATCTTCACGGTAGCATTACTGATGATTTCACACGACAGACGACGATACAAACCACGATTTTTTTACGGTAAATTGTAATCAAAGATATGAGAAACTGTAGGACTTACCAGCAGTTGAGCTTCTTTATCGCCGACAAATCCGACTGTTTCGAGCGAGCAATCACCATCTCCTCTGTAAGACGAGCCATTGTCACAGCACTAGCACTCTGTCTGGTTTTTACACAAAATACAAAAAAAATACACTTATTAGATCGACGAGAGACTGAAGCCGCTCATCGTGCCGCTTATGGAACGGCGATACGGCATGAACGCGAACAAAAACTGAAAACAATGCACGATCTCCGCCCGTCTCCTCCAAAGTCGATGACGGACTGCTTGTTTGTTTCCACTATCCACCTTCTCAAACCACAAGACGACACGATTCACACGATACCCCAACCATAAAACTTGTAGTTAGCTATAACTCTCTGTTGCTGGAGCTATTTTTGTAAACAACTGCAAAATCTTCAAAAAACAGTAAGATTGCTCAACGAAAACAAATTAAACTGGTCATGTAAAACTGCTAAACACACTGTTTAATTTGTTTCGGTTTCGAAAGTTCCGGATCCGGACTAAAAAATGGACAATGGACACAAAACAAAAGAATTAACTGTCAGCTGTTACTTGTCAACCAAACGTCAACGGAGAATTTGACGTAATATGCTCATAAAAATGTTTAAGCTAGTTAGGCTTGAACCATAGATGACTATTGTATAGCTTGAACCACGGAGCAATCACAAGAAGATGCCGTATTAAGCGTTTTGTAGGGGTGCTTGGTTTCGGCCGTGGCTCCAACCCTAATGATATCTATCTTACGGAAAGTAGCAGTACTACGTTATTTACAAATTATCAAGTACTTCAAACACCCGACACTAGATGTTACTACTGTTCACGACCCTGTCGATTTTATACACACATCAGGGCCCTTACCATCAACTCTAATAGCAGGGCAGAAACGAGAGAGCAAGCGAAATGTCGCCTTACAGCTTGTATTGCGCTGTCTCGTTCACTCACTCGTTTCTGCCCTGCGTTTAGAGTTGATGGTAAGGGCCCAGGGTTGTCAATAATTTAATGGATCGAAGTTTATATATATATATATTTTTTCTAATTTTAAGAAAAATATTAATATATATCCATAGATATACAGAATGATTGAAACAAATAGCCAAATGTTTACAGTGAGTTTTAAAAGAGTATATGAAACCACAAATCCAATGATTGTTTGATAGGATTTTTTAATTTTGAGTTATGGAATTTCACTTATATACAAATATATTAAGAAACATACAATACAATACAAAACTCTTTGTTGCACAACAAGGATACATTGTGAAATACAAGCAATTGGCTACTTGACTGTATTCATACTTGGGCAATATTTGAATACGAAACAATATGTACACTAAAAAGTAACCTATTCCGAAAACAACAACAAAATTGGTTGAAAATTAAGACAGTAATTAGATTTTAAAGTTTTCTCAAGAAGAAAAGTGGGAGCGTGGTGGGGACGTCTTTCTATCTCTTTTGTACGCACGAAACTAAGTGTCAGTGACGTCATTACACAGTGCATCCTTTTCTTGTTTTTTGACAGTTTCCCCTCACACCGAATTTCAAAGTCTTAAATCTTATTTATTTATGAAGGGATTTTTAAAAATCTTTCTGTTTTCAGTTTCTGGTAGTAAAATGTTTATTATGAATGAAAAAAATAAATTTTGAACAATACCCAATTACAAGAAAAAGCCTTGCGCCAAAGAAACATACATGAATGTTGAAAACAACCCTTTCTTTTTGGTGTAAAAATGATATCGATGTGATGTAAACGTAAACACCCACCGTGCATATAATTATTATTTTGTTGTGTTCCTGAACTTTTGCCAGCCTGGGCCTGACCATTAATGACAAAGTTCTGCTACTTGTCAATAGATGTTCAAAGTTCAGCTACTTGTCAATAGATGTCACTAGTACGTCGAAGTTCCAATTATAAAAACATTGCGATATTTCATAAATTATGAACGGTATATCTTTATTATACACCCACTTATAGCTTGACCCAAAGGTTGACTGGTCGATAATGCTGTCAGCATGAAGTCCACCTTTTGTACTTTACAATTGTATTTGTACAATAAAGTTTAAATAAAATAAAATAAACTTTTAGAGCCGTAAATATATCTTATTTACTAGAAACTAATTAGTCAATGCTACATTCGTAAAAAAATCGTGATGCACTTAGGAGCTTGCGTTCTGTTTCTCAGTTCGCTTTTGAACGAGTAGTGACAGACAAGCTCCGCCCACTTTTGTGTCGGCGAGGCGCCAATGATTTGGCGCATTTCAAACGCCATCTCCTCTTAGTAAATGATCCGTGGCTTGAACCTTTTTATCAATCAAATCATTTATTTGTGAAAACATAGGTAGTACATAAAGGTATTAGTGTTAGAGTAGCAATTCAGAATCACTATGATTTTGCTGATAGACACTTAAACTGAGCTAAAGCTTGCTGATGGTTTACTATCATCTCTTATATCCCCACAAATGCGAGCGAGATGGCTCTAAACAAACAACCTTAGACTATGGATACAATAGACAGGAAGTACGAAAGAGAATTATATAAGATATGCGTATGTTAGAATGAGATAGAGAGCGAGACCATTTCATAAACACAATAATGTCCCATAGCGGCCTTATGGATTTATTGTCAAAAACAAATATTTACATTATAAACAAAGTATCTAGTCGTAAGTGTTAAAAAAGTGTTCAGTAGAAGCGCATAATGATTCTCGCGTCTGAGATAAGTCGAATTCGAGATTTCTCTAAAAAACTATCACGCCGTTAAAGTCTAATTTGAAATATCGCAAAAAAACATGTCGGATTTCTAATTTTGTATTAAATACCTACCTTTCAGATTTCTATCTTATTTAAAAGCTTAAAATGGTTGGCAGAGAAGAATGGTTTTACAAAATATATTCAACTATATGTAGTAAACACTTTCAATACAGTTTTCAGTAAAGCGAGAGTCGGCCACTGGTCTTAAAATTATAATAAAGTTAATTAATGACCACCTTTTAGAAGTTGAGTCGGAGTGCTTGTTTAAAATAAAAATACTAAAGTTGCATGTTTAATAAGTAATTTTATTCTAATTGATTCCAAAAAATACTGCATACTTAATTTGGCAATGTTCCACGATAAGAAAATCGATCATAGTGATGTCGACATTGCTCGGCTCAGCACTATTTGACAGGGCACACCTCATGGAACTAAAGGTTTCGTTCTTTTGCTAACCAATATATATATATATGTAGTCAAAATAATTCTAACCCCCATATTCTGAAACGTTTGGTCAAACTCGACTCAACCTTACTTCAACTCATTGGTTTGATTAGTCGACACTAGTTTCCTTGACATAAGAATATTCCTCATTGGAGGTGAGTATCGAACTGTCAAATATAAGGTTGGTCGAGAGGTACCTAGAGGCGCCTTTGAAATGAAATAAAGTGAATATAAATATTTTTTTTGCCAACTTTAGCCGAGGTATCCATTACTTTATTTAATTTTTTACTCTATTCTTTTGTAATTTTCAATTTTTGTGCTTAAAATTGTTATTATAACCTTTGACGTTCGTATTTGGAGTTTGCTCAAGCAACCAAATAAGAATATCGTTTTCAAGGATTGTTCGAGGACCTTCTTGAGGCGCCCTCCAATGAGTTTGAGTGAAGTTCGTTCTTATGGTTATGTTTAAGAATACGGGTGTAAATCTATTTAAACAACATTAAAGGCTTTTTATCTCCGGTGTGAATCAGAAATCAGAATTGAATCACTAATTTAATTTAAAAGGCAACATCTCCATATCTCACTCGCATTTGAATTGAATTAAGAAGTGATAGTAAGCCCCGTCCAAAATCTTTACTTTTGCGTTTGCGTGAGAAAAAAAGTCCTTCATTGAAACGTCATCGTCTTTGTCATGTCAATGTGAACGTAAGTACTTAAAACGTAAACCAACGTAAACAAATGTGAAATGAAACCCAGAATGATGTGGTTCCTATACATTTATTTCTAATTTGTGATGTGGTTTATTTTCGCGTAAATTGGATAATTTTATTATATTCTCATTGAAGATGGATTCCAACGATTTAACGGACGATAAGGATAGCGGGCCCGAGGTCCAGATAAACTTTCCGAGTTCTGTGATGAGTCGTATTGAGGAACTTATGGGTGGAACTGAACAGTTTGATAACGACGAGGTTTCTGCTTGTTTATTTTATTTAACTCCGTATTTGTATTCCCCACACCCTTTAGAAAGTTTTCTTGAATTCAACTGATATAATTTTAGTGAAATATTTGCCAATTTCAACTCATAATCGTTGTAACTTCTGTCAATATTCATGGTCTGCAATCTGTAAGCATTCACCACTCTGTTACTCGGGTTTACACGTTGTACTTTTCTTATAGGGTGCAATATAGTGCACTCTTGGACAATGACAACATTTAGATTTTTAATCGGCACTCGGTATTCTTGTTTCCAGTTTGACGCCGTAGCCTACATCAACCGCATATTCCCGACGGAGCAGTCCTTAGCCGGCGTGGACAGTGCAGTGGCTCGCTGCGAGTTCCGGCTGGCCGGCGTGGAGCACGACATTCGGAGATTAGTGCGGGAGCAGCCGAGACAGAGGGAGGATGGCCAGCGGGCGCTGTTGCATGCTAGGCAGTGTATATCAGAGTTGGCGTTACAGGTAAAAATTAGAAAAGAAGTGGCGAAAGTTTGTTTATTAAAGCTTTATTACACATCCCAGTCTGAAAGGAAAAGATTTTTCTATAATTTACTTCTGTAAAAGTTCATTAAAAATTAAAATGATTTACCATTTTATTATTTTACATTATTATTTACAGTTGTAAATAGTGCACTAGTGTTTATTTATTCATTAATTTTGAGCCAAATGGCAGCTGGAACCAACGACTAAACATAATTAGTTTAAAATTGACAAAAACATTCAACCCTTACCATACTAACTAAAATCAAACCCCATTCATCACCAGGTAGCCGACATAAACAAGAAAGCGGAACGCAGCGAGAGCATGGTCCGCGAGATAACCTCCGAGATCAAGCAGCTGGACTGTGCCAAGTCAAACCTTACGGCTGCCATCACAGCGCTAAACCATTTACACATGTTGGTCGGAGGAGTGGACTCGTTGAATGCTATGACTGATACACGGCAATATAAGGAGGTGGTGTTGCCGATGCAGGCTATTATGGAGGTATGTTCATTAATTTTAAGGGATTAGTATGAACATAACCATATAGTTATCTTTAGTATAATCAATCACTTTCAAGTGTAGACATAAAAGTAGAAAAGTAGACAGACCCTGGGCTCCAAGGATGCGACTGGGAAAACGCTAGGATGAAAAAGAACACACATATTACAAACATTTACAAGTCTTTTTAATGAAATGATTAACATTAATTCAAATCTCTATAATTGATTTCAAATTTGGCATTTTTCATTTTTTAAGGACACATGTCACCCATACTAAAGTGTTTGATGTCTCTATCTGTAGTAATTTTTTTAATCTATGTTTAGAGTCTAGACAAGTAAGATGAATAAGTTCTTTTGAAGTTCCTATTGTATCCTTTTGCTTTTTTTTACCTGTGTTTCACAATAAATATTTTGAATTTGAATTTGGGTCTCCTAGAAGAAATGGTTGAGTGGTAGAGAATGCTCATGCATGCAGCATGCATAGCATGAAGACCGCCAATTGTTATTAGTATATGTATTTGTGGAACAATAAAGTTTTAACAAATAAATAAAGATGTGGAAGAAACTAGGTACAAGGGCCTAATTTTCTTATGTTAAGTTTCCAATGTATATATATATTTATTTATATTTTGAACATACTAGCAGCTTATATTAGCTGATGCATGTGCATCTTGAAGTTTGGAGAGTTTATAAAATTGTCCAATCTGTTTTTAAAAGTGTTGACTGACGGTGCACTGACGACACTCTCACATGTATTACAGTTTGCAGATAAATATATAAATAATTCGATCACAGGTGCTCCAACACTTGGAAAACTACCGTGACATCCGCGAGTTATCAGCTTTAAGGGACCATGTGACCGCCACCCGCACACAGCTCGCCTCGCAAATCCTGGCGGACTTCAAGCAGGCCTTTACTGGTAAGTCTTTTACATGGTCAATGGACCCTGTATACCCTGGTGTTAGAGTTATTCGGAAGCGCCTTATCTTAAGCCATTGGTCCCGGTTGTCATTTGGTAGTCGTTAAAAAGAAACCACGTCAGAGGCCGAGAGGCGGTTTCGAATAACTCTGACACCAGGGTTACAAAGTACGATATGATGATGATACATATTATGATTATTATGTAAAAATGAAAAAAAAATCAATTTTTTTTAACCCTTATTTATGTTAGATAGGTAGCTCATATAATACTTGTTAATAGTATATTTCCTTAAGTGTGCACTATGGGTCGAAGCTGCCATGATCGTCAGGCATTCCACTTTCTCGTGAACAGGCAGCAAGAGCAGCATATCCCACAGGACACTCTCTGAAGCATGCGCGGTCGTGGACATCCTCGAACCGAAAGTGAAGCTGGAACTGCTGGACTGGTTCATCAACATGCAGCTGCAGGTATGCCTGGTATTATGACACAGTGCAAATAGATTGACTATGCCTGGAAAAATATAATTAATTATGTAAATTTGCACACATTCAAGCATGCTGAATACATTCACATCATTATATTGATTGATATAACAATTATGCAGAAATAAGCCACAATACTAAAAAAAAAAAAAAACAGAGCAAGGGTGATCTCAGAATCTAAGGTGTGATGGAAAATACAAATACAAATATCGTGAAACACAGGTAGTTTACAAGGACTCGATCATTATCTGCCGGAATGATGAAAATTCCTCTCCCTAACTGTTTCCTGACGGTTTCAGGGTGGGATTTCAGCTCAACACCGATCTCACGGAGGTCGAGAAAAAAAAACATACAATACAATAAGAGTGTCGTCAGCGCACCCTCAGTTAACACTTTCAAAAACAGATTGGACAATTAATAAACTCTCCAAATTTCAAGATACACACGCATGGGCTAATATAAGCTAGTGTGTTTATGAATATAAATAATAATATACAATAGTCTTAAACAAGGAAACATTGTCAAGTACAAGTAATCATAAGAAAAGTTGCTGCCTTTTTTACCTCTTGATAAACCACTTCAGAGGCATTTTAGTTTCAAATTTCAATTTCTTTATTTGTATGTAAACGCACGGTGCATATGCCTATAATCTAACGAAAGAATCTGGCTAAGAAATGTCGAAAGAATTTGTGGAATCGGTTTAGTAGTTTCGTAGATAACCCCGTACAAACAGTCTATAATATTAGTAAAGAATTTATCTATTCTTCATCATATCGTTACATGGTCAATCGATCCTGTAGACCCCGGTGTCAGAGTTTTATCTATTGTAGGAGCACCAACACCTGTTCTCTTCTGAACAAGAGTCAGCGTGGATCACTCACATAGAGCGACTTCTGTTGTCGTTTGAAGACAGTCTCACTCTTACTTATTACTCGATGTTTCCCGCGGTTTCACGCACGCACGTATAGGCTATATCAATCATAAAGGATCAGGCTATTAAATGCAGAAATAATTTTTGAAATTGGTTCAGAGGTTTCGAAGATTATCTCGTACAAACATTGCTACTAATATGAGTCATTGTTACTTAAATAAATAAATAATTCATTCATTTAATCATTGCTTCTTTTAGTATTACATACATTCATTTTATTTTACACATTGTAAGATTTCAATGTGATGATATCTGGGCAACAGGTCAACTATTAGGCTTTAATATACTGAAGTCAATAGCCATTTTGATTCGAGAAGAAGTACCTATAGATTTTATAATCGTAGGAGTATCAACACTTGTTCTCTCCCGAACAAGAGTCAGCGTGGATCACTCACATAGAGAGGCGGTACGCGTGGCTGAAGCGACATCTGTTGTCGTTTGAAGACAGTTTGGGGAACATATTCCCTCTAGCCTGGAGGTTGAGTGAGAGGATCGCTATGCAGTTTTGTAAGGTATGTTTGTTTATTTAACTTTATTTCATAACACCCTTGTACTAATATTCTATCCTATGTTGTATACTGTTCGATTTACTGTATACATGAATTTGGTAGCCATAGGCATTTTTTTTTTTCATGTCTATCACAGGCGTATTTCTTAATTCCATTTTTTACATGGCTGACCAAAGGGGATTATTATGTCTTTAGCATTTTTGTAGGTATATTTTTACCCGACTGCGACAGAAGGAGGGTTATGTTTTTCGAGAATAACGTATGTATGTATAATTACTTGGCACGCTCTGCAGCCTGAACGGCTCGATGGATTTTTGCTTGAGAGGTGACGTTAGAATCTATTTACTGTGAGAGTGACACTGGGTATATCAAATAAAAAAAAAAAAAACAAAATGGCGGATTTTTTTGGGATTTTTCATTTCCAAATTACACAGAAACACAATTTTTTTTTAGGTTATAAAATAACACTTATCTTGTTATTGAAGGGTTCATTAAACAATTTTTAAAATTTCTCGTTGCCAATGAGACCCATATATAAAATTATTTTCAGATAACCCGCGAAGAGCTAAGTTCTTTACTGTCTGCTCGCCGCAGTGAACTCGACGTCAAACTCTTGTTGTACGCCATACAGAAGACATACAACTTTGAATTGTTACTGCACAAGAGATTTACAGGTTTGTATAACTATATTTATCTATCTGTAGTTGTTCTAGACCAAGGCATACATGAAGCAAATTAAGGAAAGGTAATGAATGAATGAAACTAAATCATGTCGTATGAAAAACTAAAGGATCTCGTTTATAATCGAGAGGAATGGAAGAAACTCCTCCTTAAATTTATGATAATGATGATTAGGTTGGTCCGGATTGCATCTTAGTCTACGTTCAATCTAAACAAAAATATAAAGTAAATAACAATTATTATGTACTTAATAGATAATCATTTCCAAAGTTAATCTATTATACATTGAGTATTTGTGTGATTGCGGGCGATACCGCAGGTAAGTGTTCGTATACATACATATCTATAAATATCTTGACTTGCCAACAGTAGACTAGTTTCCTAAAAAAATATAATTAGTCCGTTAGTTAGATAATCAAAAAAAAAAATTGGAGACGTATTGATAATATTGTCTGTATGACACTTGCCCTCCCCCAAAGCAGTAATCCATAGGACATGGACAAACAAGCTATGAAAGTAACTAAAGTAGACTAGCTTAGCAGTTGCCACATCTGTTATTTGTCTGATTTATCTGACAGCATATGCCGCAGAGCTAAGTTTTTTAGAGAGAGTATATTTTTGAATACAGGTACTGACATCGGCGCGGAGAATCTAGAAAACGCCACTGACAGCAAAGCCGTTTTTGATATCGACGCTAAAGAGGTAAGCATTCTAAATTTTTATAGTTTTATTCTGTGTTCAAAGATAGAAAAAGTTAAAATTATATGGATTTGGCGCATTACATTGTTGTTTCATTAATCATCAGTTTTTTCAGAGGATCGATGCCCCGTCATGTCAAGATGAAAAATGTTTTTCTTTTTCATCTTGACATGATTGCCCTGTGTTTTGGATGTTTATCTATATGTATTTGTTATAAAATATTGTAATGTTGAGTTATCCCCTATCACAAGTGTCGAACTTATTTGGGGCTAGCTCAATCTGTGTGATTTGTTTCGCCTGCGTCAAAAAGTAAGTTTGATGCCTATGTTTGCGGGGTCAAACCCAACTATATTCATACCAAATTTCATCAAAATTGGTTCAGCGGTTTGGCAATGAAAGAGTAACAGACAGACAGATTGACACTTTCGCATTTATAATTTTAGTATAAAAGTATGGATGGATGGATATGGAAGTATGTATTACAGCTAAAGTTTTTTTAAATGTTTGGCCTTAGCGAGAGGCTCCACCAGGAATATCAAACCAACCGAGAATTTTATTGATGTTGCATATTAAATGGTGTATTGTATCATGGTTGATTTTTATAGTTTCTTTTTTAATGTTTGACCTCAGGCCGACGTGGAAAACCCGGAGGGCCCCGCCTCGGCGAGAGGCTCCATCTGGGTGGGAACTATAGGAGGTTGCTTCGAGCCGTACCTCTCGTTATACATCACTTCGTTGGATACTAATTTAAGGTCTATCATGGACCGCTTTTTGCAGGTATGTTTATTGTGATATCGTCGGGGAGTTACCCCGACGAAAAATGAGAGGTGTTACGAGTTGGATGGACTATCTTGTCCTAAGCTTGATCTATGTGAATTTATGACGAAATAAAAATAAGCATGTCGAGTGGGTTACATGTTTCAACAACCTTGTACACCCTGGTGTCAGAGTTTTTCGGAACCATCTTTCAGATTTTGACTGGTTCCTTTAACGGGGACCACCTAATGGCAATCGGGACCAACAGCTTAAAAAGTACTGTAACGTAATTGTATGACATATATGATAAACTAGCTGTGCCCCAGGCTTCGCCCGCGTGTAAATCTCTTTTGGGAACATAATGTTTTTTCAGAACCAAAAGTAGCCTATGTTACTCTCCATCTTTTCAACTAACTCTATGCCGAAAATAAAGTCGATTGGTTGCTTAGTTAGGGCGTGAAGGAAGGACAAACAAACAAACACACTTTCACATTTATAATATTAGTATGATAGTTTTATAATATTATAGTATGATGAAAATCCTTTGATATCGAACGAAAATTATTCGATATCGGATCGATATAAATTATTCTAAAATAGCACACCAGGAATGCTATTTTTGAAAAGTTCGAGTCGAATAATTATTTTTCGGCATCGAATGATTTTTGTTTGATATAGATCGATTTTTGTTCGACATATGAATCAAATACATTTCAAAAATGGGGCTCCACGTTATTTAAGCTTGCAATGGCCTAACCGAATTGGAAACAACTTATCAAAGTACAATACAATACAATACAATACAAAAACTCTTTATTGCACAACAAGGATACATTTATTTATTAAAACTTTATTCTTCCACAAAGTACACATATACTTATAACAATTGGCGGACTTAATGCTAAGAGCATTCTCTACCAGGCAACCATTGAGAGAAACGGAAAGATACATTGTTAAATACAAGCAATTACAAAAAAAATAACGCGCAAAGGCGGCCTTATCGCAATAGCAATTTTTTCAAGACAACCTTTCGGAAAATTGAATAAGGATATTAAAGATTGTACGCTGTAGGTGTTAAAAGAGAAAAAAACACTGCCTGTAAGGGTTGTAAATCCTCACACTAGTTGATATGATACGATGATGATAAATGATAAGGGTTGATTTCGGATATGATAAGAAACAACCGAATTGAGTGAATTGATGTATTGCACTGATTTGTTAAGTTATGACTAATTTACAATTAACGAAAACACCGCGTCAGCTATATGGACAATAATATATGTACGTTAAAATTATAGGGTTAAACAACTAATGGACGGTGTTCCGTACATCCTGCCCTCTCAAGGAAGAAATCTGTATATGGAGAGGATGTACTATCAATTATTGATAACAAAGTATATGGATGCATGTTAAACTAAATGTTATAAATTGATTTTACATGATACATGGTGAAAAACAATATATTTATGCTAAAATTTATTCTAAGTAGATTGTCTCGTTTTTGGGGGAATTATTTAAACACTTATTCACTGGGGACATTAAATTGCACCGGTCGACGGACCATGGGGGATGTGCTTTTATCGACACTTAAAATCGATTTTGGGTGATCACTGGGGAGATTACACATTTCACGCACTTCACTAACACTATCACTAGAAGCCTGCTCCTCCTGGGGCGGCCTCACTCGAGGCTGCTGCTCCGCTACGGCGTGAGTGTATGTTGAGCGAGCTCTTCGTACTTTGATGATAATGAGAACAGCCGAAATGGCTAGAAGTATGCCTACAATGATATAGGAGACGACATAGTGATGAATGTCGTGTACAGTGAAGTGATCGTGAGTTTGTTCCTTTATGTTATCGATTTGATTTTTCAGCTGATGATAAACCTGATCATGATTCGGTAATTGTTCGGAAAGATTGTTGGGAATGATGGAATAAGTATTGATGATTGTGTTCAATATTGATACTTGAAATGCTTCCTTTTGATACTGCTGGCTCATATTGCTGATGAAATTATTGTGACTGTAGATAGTAAATTCATTGCTTTTAAGAGCGATAGTCGTTTCAATGATGAGATATTTATCAGTAAATCGTGTAAATACTTTCATTAACTTGTAGAGATCTATGATATTTGATTTTTCGACTGGAAGGGTGACGTCGCCTTTTAATTGTGAGGATATGATATTAAGTTGTCGTTGAAGGTCTTCTGGAGGCAACAGAAGAAAATCTATTTGTCCATGACTGATATCCGCGACAGTTTGAATAAGAGTATGCTGTATGCGTCGTATGTTTGATATGATGATCTGGATTGATAATGCTGATGACAGTATGCGAAGTCCTTGTTCACTCTCGAATCGAACTTGATTTGTTTCAGATGATACACTGCGAATGTGTTGTTTGATCCATTTAAATTGTTGATTCATGATGTTTTCATTCTCACGTAAAACTTTGTATTCAGTTTCCACAACACTAGTTTGATTCTTCAATAGTTCCTGTAGATGATTCTCGTTCTGGTTGATCTTCTCAATGTCTTGCTTATATTGCTCTGCGAATCTTTCGTCTTACACTCCAAACAAAGTATTTGCAATCATACCGATGCCATTAACTAATCCACGCTTTCTTCTTGACCTAAACTGATTATTGAGAAGAGCGTTGTAGTGCTGGATTTCGTTTAGTTCGTGCTCTAATTGAATAACAATTGCCTTGTATTGAGTACCGGTTCCGTAACATGATTCGCTTGCCTTTTTTACGAAATATTCTAAGTCCGAGACTCCCTGCCAATAAGATGACATATTGTAATATATGATGAGTTTCCAATCGTCCCTGATGTATTGGAGATCTGATATTTTGTCGAAATAGAGACTCTGATTTTCTTTAAATTGATCGATGATATAGTGTTGTTCTTGCTGCATTGAAGGGGATAACAGAGATGCGAAGAAGAATAGAGCTATGCACAGCATATTCTTAAAGGTTACCTTTTTCTTGGAACTTGTAGACCTTTGAGTATCCTGCTCGGTTGGTGTTGCTATTGTAGAGTTGGTAAGTGAGCTTTCGAGTGCAGTTTTATTATGATTCTGTTCCGTCGAATTGTTTACAGGCAATAAAATTAATTTATTGATTGGACGTTTGAGAAGGGTTTTGCTTGTTTTTAAAGTTACTACTCGGACGTAACCATCGCTTCCCGGATGTAGCTCTAATACTCTTCCTAAGGCCCATTTTCCGGGAGCCATGTTGTCTTCCTTGATGATTACGATGTCATTAATTTTGAGATTTTTAGACGGTCTAATCCATTTTGATCTGATTTGCAATTGTTGTAGGTATTCACTTGACCAGCGTTTCCAAAATTCTTTATTCATCGCTTGAATGAGTTGCCAACGGTTAGTTAGTGTGAACGAATGGGGTTCCGTTTGTGGACGAGATGTTAAGGATCCTCCAATAAGAAAGTGTCCTGGTGTCAAGATTTCATCATCAGGGTTTTCAGTAAGAGGACATAATGGTCTTGAATTCAGACAAGCCTCTATCTGATGCAATAAAGTCGTGAATTCTTCGTAAGTGAGCCTTTGTTCACCTAACACGCGTTTGAGATGGTACTTAAGACTTTTTACAGCTGCCTCAAATAAGCCTGCCGCGCTTGGCCATAGCGGTGCGTTGAAGTGCCATAAGATGATTAATTCGCTAATACTATCAAAGAAATCTTGATGATTAATGGTTTGGATTATCTCCTGATACTCCCGTTTCAAAATACGATTAGCTCCGACGAAGTTCGTTCCATTATCACTATACATTTGCTTAGGTGATCCTCGTCTCGCACAAAAACGACGAAAGGCGGCAAGGAATGACTGTGTGCTGAGGTCTGACACCAATTCCAGATGTACAGCTTTTGTTGATAAGCAGACAAATACCGCGACGTATCCTTTAGTAGTCCTAACGCCCCGACCTTTGTTTGATTTGATTTCAAAATGACCAGTGAAATCAACTCCAGAATTCGTAAACGGGCGTGAAGGAGTAACTCTTGCCTTAGGTAAATCGGCCATGATCTGTTGTTGATACTCGTTACTATACCTCCTACACTTGACGCAAGTTCTAAGTTGTCGTTTGACAGTGCGTATGCCGCTGATTATCCAATACTTATCGCGAATGTAAGTGAGAGTTAACCGAGGGCCTCCATGTAATGTGGCGAGATGAGCTTGATGTATTAGCAAATCTGTAAATCTGCTATGATTTGATAAGACGATTGGGTGTTTTGCTGATTCGCTGATGTCCGCGTTTTTCAGACGACCGCCAACTCTCAGTATTCCGTGATGATCAAAGAAAGGGTTTAAGTTTGCCAATTTCTTATTACCGAGTATGTCTTCATTTTTCTTTAAATTGAAATCATGCGTTTGTATGTCTCTAATAACAATATGACAAGCTTTATTTATTTCGAAAGAGGTTAATGATTTATCATATGATAATTGTTTGTTTCTAACTCGAGTGATGAAACGTGATATCCAGGCTATTGTCCTCACCACTCGTGTGAGTGAACTACTATTCAGCAGTAATTCATAAATAAATGTAAAATTATTTTGCTGTTGATGTAAGGCTGTGTTCACAAGTACCTTCTTCAGTTCTATGATAGGGGTTTCGATTTTTGGTTTTGACAATTGTTCAGGACTGAAATTTTTAAGCCATTCTGGCCCTGCCCACCACAAAGAGTGTTTCAGTAGTTGTGTTATTGTTAATCCTCTGGTTGCACAATCAGCCGCGTTATCTTCAGAACGGACGTGATGCCAGCATGATGGAGGAATAATTTCAATTATTTTCTCAACTCTATTGCTTACAAACTGTTTCCATCTTGTAATGTCGCCTTGTAGCCAACCAAGTACTATCATGGAGTCAGTCCATGCGTACATTTTCACTTCTACATCCTGGTTTGATAAAGATTCTTTGACTTTCTTCATGAGTTGAGATAATAAGAGTGCCCCACAGAGCTCGAGTCGGGGCAATGATAAAACTTTATTTAAAGGTGAAAGTTTAGTTTTTGCTGTAAGTAGCTTCGATGTGTAGTCACCTTTATCGTACGTAACAATGTATATCGCACAAGCGTAGACCTTTTCTGATGAATCGCAAAAACCGTGAAGTTGATATTTATTTTTCGTGTTACCTATGTAACGAGGAATTGATAATAAATGTAATTGATTGATGTCTGTTTGTATGTTCGACCATTTCTCCTTGATGTCGGATGATAGTTCTTCGTCCCATGTTACTTCAGAAGCCCACGCTTGCTGAAATAGGAGTTTGGCTCGGATAGTAATTGGTGATATCCAGCCTTGAGAGTCGAAGATTTTAGATATATTTGATAACAAAATTCGTTTTGATAAATGATTGTTTGAAGGTTTTTCAATGTTGTAAGAAAATGAAAATGTGTCCGATAAAGGGGTCCATACGAGGCCTAATGTTTTTCTTGATTCTGAGCATCTGAATTCGTGCGGATCATTTAGTTTGCTAGAAGGTAAGTCCTTTATAAGGTCTGGATTATTGCTCGAGAATTTTCTCAAATTCATTCCTGCTCCTTGTAAAATTCCTATAAGTTGGTAGATGAGTTCTTTGCTTTTTTCTATTGTTTCGTGACCACAAAGTACGTCGTCCATGTAGCATGATGTTTCTAAGGCTTCGGCGGCCATGGGGAATTTAGAACGATCGTCTCTGGCGAGCTGAAGCAGTGTACGCATGGCTAGAAACGGAGCTGCTTTAGTGCCAAAAGTGACGGTCGTTAGATGATATTCTTGAAGAGATTCTTCAGGAGAGTTTCTCCAAACAATTGATTGAAGGGGTTGATCAGCCTCTCTCACGTTTATCTGTAGAAACATCTTTTCGACGTCGCATGTTATAACATACTTATGCTGTCTCCATCTTAAAATTAAAGAGGGAAGGTCCTTTTGTAGGTTTGGACCTCCTTCCATTAAATCGTTTAAGCTAAAACCAGAGGTTGTTTTTGATGATGCGTTGTATACTACTCTTAGACGCGATGTAGCTGATTGTTCTTTGATAACGCCGTGATGAGGTAAGTATACCATGAGGTCTGATTGAAGTGCGGGACGCATGTAATTGGAGTCTTTATATTCTTGGATTACTTGTTTGTACTGATTAGAAAAATTGACATTATTTGACATTTTCCTTTCTAACTGCCTAAATTGGGCTACGGCTTTTGATTTTGACGATCCTAACTGTTTTTCAAATCCTTGTTTCATGGGTATGGCTACTTCATATCGACCGTTCGGCAAGCGTTTGGTTGTTGATTGATATAACTGCTTACAATACTGTTCTCCAGTAGTCCTAGAAACAGTGTCTGATTTGATGTCTTCCAGTTCCCAATACTTGGAGAAATCCAGTATTTCTTTGACAAGTACATGACAATGATATGTTTTAACTGTTCCCGATAATATCCATCCTATTTTAGTTTGTTGTGCCATAGGGGCAAGTGGCGGACCCTTGATTAAACCCTGCATGATAATTTCTGAATATACTGTAGTGTCTAATAAAAATTCAATAGGCCTGGATAAGTTATAGTCCGGATCGGCTAAGTTGATGTTTTGTAAGTGTTCCCAATTTTTCTTTTGGAATGATTCATTAGGTAAATTACCAACGACCCTGGATACGACTAATGCTTCCGTGCTAAATTGATAATCGTCATAAATCGATTGACAGTCGATAGTTACAACTCCTTGACTAAATCGAGGGCCTTTTCCTGTTCCTGATATTGCCGTGTGTAACTTCTTACACGGTAACCCCAGCATCTGGACCATATTGTTCGATATTAACGAAACTTGTGCACACTGATCTAAAAGTCCAGAAACTGTGATAAAAGTTCCATCAGCGCTTTTAAGTTTTAAGAGTACAGTGGTAAGTAAGCTTTCTTCGTTATCGGCAGCAAGATAATTAACATTATATTGTTTTTTGTTAAGGTCGGACGAAGAGAATGTTGTTGTTGATGTAGAAGGTTGAGAATGCGTCGACCACCTGGGAGAAGCTGGTGGAGTTAACGGCCTCGACGTTGAGGTCATTGATCTGTTAAATGCGTCATGAAGCAAAGAATTATGCCCGCCGTTGCATTCTTTGCAACGTTTGGTTGAAAAACAAGGTTTGCCATTATGCTTAAATAGACAATTCTGGCATATGCTAAATTTCGAAATAGTTGTTAATTTCTTCTCCGATGGCATTTTATTAAAATCGCTACAGAAATATAAATCATGACCTAGATTGCACAATGGACATTGGCGCGTGTATGTTGCTAAGGCCTGATTTTGATAAATCTTGTTAGGCGTATTATATCGATAATTATTATGGGTTTTGTTGCTATGATTTTTAGGTTGATATTGAGAAGACCATTTCGATTGATAGGTTGACGATTGATGATTAGATTTAAATGTTGATGATGATGATTCCTTATCCCGTTTGTTGATAGGTTCTAATGCTGTGAATTTATTTTCCAAAAACTGAATAAATTCGTCAAATGTTGGTAACTCTCTTGGCGCTTTCCTAGCTTCTTTGTAATCGATGTAAGTTTCGGTGTCCAATTTACGAGATAAAAGGTGTACAATGAGAGGGTCCCATGTGTGGGTGTCCACCCCCATATTGTGTATAGCGTGAATACACTCGATGCTAGTGTCGTGTAACTTTTTTAATTCAAAAGCTGTAGGTTTGTTGATATTTGGCTGATTTAGGAATATCTCGATCTGTTTAGTAAAGAGGACTTGTGTATTGTTATACCGGCGAGTTAAAATATCCCATGCTGTATCATAATTGTCAGCAGCGATATGGAGATGCTGAATAAGGCGTTCGGGTTCGCCTCGAAGTTTTCCCTTAAGATGTTGCATTTTCTGAGCTTTTGTAATAGTTTTATTGTTGTGAATTGACTCGCAAAATAAGTCGAAAAATGTGGGCCAGAAGGTATAATTACCAGAAAAAAGGGTATTTCCAGTTTAGGGGTTGATTCTACAGTGTGGGCTGTTGAATTCAAAAGATAATTCAATTCGCGTTTCATTGATTTGTATGAAGCTTCGATTTTGTAAAATTCGTCTTCGTATAATACATCAGAGAATGCTGTCTATTTCCAAATGAAGTTTATCGATAGATTTCCAACGTAATTGAATATTATTAATTTCGTCCTGTATCTCCCAACGCTCCGATATTTTTGATAAGTCTATGCTCTTTATAAGTCTATTGAATGCTCTAAAATTAGCTCTTTGATTTGCTAGTAAGTCGTCGAGTTTGTCGTTAGTTTGGGCCGACGTTTCCGACCGCTTAGTAGAAAAACCTTCACCCTGCCGTGAAGATATACGAGACAAAACTGCTTCATAGATAGATTGATAGACCTGCTTGGTTTGTTCATAAATGTTTTCTTGGAAATACTGATGTGTCCTATCCTCGTCATTCGCTCTACTCAATATTTCCTTATGATTTTGATCAAAATCTTCAAAAAGGTTTTTTATAGTTTGAAGACGGTTTTCTAAATAATCTAATGTTTTTCGAGATTCAGAATCCTTACCGAAATTGATTTTAATTCGATGAAGGTTTTGGAAGATTTCAGCTTGTCTAGTTAAAAGGGATTCCATGATGCTAATGATTCAGGTTCAGTAATGATATAAAAAGGAACAATCTTACTTGAGACTCGACGAAAGTTACTTGTCAGCGTAACTATGATGCTTACAGATGATATCCTAACTTACGGCTCCTAGCTGTTTTTCTTCTTTTTTCCACACTCAACACACACACTGATAGATTCTGATATTCAAATAACTGATAATTGATAATCAAAGTTGATAAAATGTTCAATGATGTTCAGATAACTGATTGTTTATGATAAAAAAAATGTCCACTGTATTATGATGATCAATGATAAAAAAAAAAAGTTCAAAATGATAATTAAATGATATTTATGATTGTCACTGGATCACTTTTCCACCAAACCGCGCGTATGGTGAAAAGGGCTGTCGAAGGACCAAAACAATGTAAGGGTTGTAAATCCTCACACTAGTTGATATGATACGATGATGATAAATGATAAGGGTTGATTTCGGATATGATAAGAAACAACCGAATTGAGTGAATTGATGTATTGCACTGATTTGTTAAGTTATGACTAATTTACAATTAACGAAAACACCGCGTCAGCTATATGGACAATAATATATGTACGTTAAAATTATAGGGTTAAACAACTAATGGACGGTGTTCCGTACACTGCCTGTGGGACGATAACCTACGATCTCCGGGTATAAGGCAAACACCTTAACCAAGTGTTGTTCTGTTCTTTATGCACCATATCCGTATCTCTCCTTTGTTTATATTTCAAACTACCCTAAGGTTGCCTGGAAGAGATTGCTTGAGCGATAAGGCCGCCTTTTGTATACATACTGTGTTCACAATTTATGTAACATTTAATTTTTATTTTACTGTGTGCAAAGAAGTGTTAAATAAATAAATAACCACTGAATCACAGAGGCAGTTATTCGTCATCGGAATGAATAATTTGAATCCACAGGACGCCGAGTCAGACTCGTCCTCGGGCGAGATATCGAACCCGGGCGGTGGCGCGGTGATCGCGTCCTGTGCCGACTTGTTTCTGTTCTACAAGCGAAGCCTGGTGCAGTGCGCTAGGCTCAGCAACACTGAACCTATGCTGGGTACGTCACTCATTATTATTATTTCATTAACAAAATACGTCGTGTAAATATATTGTTGCTAACTAGGACTTATGCTCTGAAATAAAAGAATTTTATTAAAAAGAAATAAACAAAATACAAAATATCTTTATATTGAAACACAGGTAGTTTACAAAATTATACAGTTTTCTTTTTCGTTACACTGTGCTTTGCCGATGCCATACCAATAGGCTACTTGACTGTATTCTCGGTTAATATTGTTATACTAAACAAAATATACACTAAAAAGTAACCGATACTGAAAACAACGACAAAATTGGTTGTTAATTAACGCAGTAATTCGATTTTAAAGTTTCCTCTAAAAGAAAAGTGGGAGCGTGGTGGGGACGTCTTGCTATCTCTTTTGTACGCACGAAACCTAGGGTCAGTGACGTCACAGCTCACACAGTGCATCCTTTTCTTGTTTTTTGACAGTTTCCCCTTCCACCGAATTTCAAAGGCTTATAACTTATTTATTTTTGAACGGATTACAAAAATTCTTTCATAATTCTGTTTCTGGAAATAAAAATATTGATATGAAAGAAAAAATAAAAATTAGTAGAATACCCGATTATACTTTTTTAGTAGGGCTGTGTTATGACCACCAGTTACCAATTTATGAATATATAGAGGTCTTATAAGATTAGCCCTCTTGTTTCACAAAACGTTTTAAATAAATTTAGATTGGACTTCACAAACACTTCTATCTTGAGGGTTTAAACAGCACCTGGATCTCAGGCATCTTTTTTAACAATGTATTAAAATGTCATCATCGTCATAAATTGAAGAGCTTGGCTATTGTCGGTGGAACTTTTTCCATTCTTTCCGATTATAAGCTCGTATTTGATATGACACGATGACCTAATGAAAAACATCATCGAAGGAAACATAAATGGAAGAAGCGGTCCTGGTATTAATGTATGTATGTATATAAAAACTTTATTGTAAAGAAAGAACATTGTTACAACAAAATAGAACACAACAAAAGGCGGACTTATCCCTGATAGGGATCTCTTCCAGTCAACCCGAAATCCAAAGGAAAAAAGAGTACATGGGCATCATAGAGTGTACAGTACAATAGATACGATAAATATAAATGTAAAACTAACTAACTTAACTTAAACCACTCAAGTCCGAACGCTCAAAGTAATTTAATTAAATTTATAATGTAATTAAAAAGTATTAAATGTCAGACAGACAGACTTTCGCATTATAATATTAAGAGTTTTCAATATAGCACTTGTGTACTTTCAAAATAACCTTGTATTTGTAACAATAAAGCTATTTTTTCGACTGCTTCGCACCAAATACTTGTTTAATAAAACGTAAAATTACAGGATAAAATGCATTACTTTTCAACAGTTTAAACCGGGCAAATTCCGTTGTAACACGATTAAAACGTCGGAAGAATAAGTTGTTATACGCACTTAATCTTATAATTTTATGCTCGTCCTCTAACTCCACAGAATTATCACAAGTTTTCGCTAAATATCTCCGCGAGTACGCCTCGTCAGTACTAGCGACGGCGCTCCCGAGAACAACTCCCAACATCACGAGCTCCAGTCTCGTCAGCAATCTGCAGACGTTGCTCAAGGAATATGATTCTAATCATGCCAGGTATGTCTGCTGCATTAAATCAAACAATTTGAATACAAAAAAAAAAATGTAAAGCTCAATTTGAACTGACGCGAATCGCACGCGGGACGGCCACAGAAATAAGTTTTAGTTCACAATTTAAAAAGAAGCACTGTACAGTACAAGTTTCTACCAGAATAGAGTATCAATATGTAACTACTAACTACTCGAATCGTTCACTTAAAAAGCATTCAGATTTCCTTTGTCCTGTTGCTCTATATTAGGCTTCGTAATTAATGTACTATTTGTTTAAGGTATACTCTTCAAGAGATAGCAAAAATAACAAGTGTGATTACAACATCGGAGTACTGCCTCGAGACCACCGTCCACCTCGAGCAGAAACTGAAGGAGAAGGTGGCGGCGCGACTCGCAGACAGGATCGACCTGTTACCGGAACAGGTACGCTGATACTAGTGACAAGTAGTACTAGGTAACAACATCGGAGTACTGCCTCGAGACCACCGTCCACCTCGAGCAGAAACTGAAGGAGAAGGTGGCGGCGCGACTCGCAGACAGGATCGACCTGTTACCGGAACAGGTACGCTGATACTAGTGACAAGTAGTACTAGGTAACAATATTGATTATGATTGATGGTTCAATTAGATATACTACATCAAAAATACTAGGTTAAATAGGACTTATGTAAAATATATCTAGCATAAACTAAACAAGATTGTTACGCTTCTCTATGATAGATACCTGTTACTGGAACAGGTACGCTGATATAATACCCTTGTAATACGCCCAGACTACTAGGAATATTAAAGGGTTTGACGAGCACCAGATGGCAGCCGGAACCAACGGTGTAACCTAGACATCATCATCATTAACAAGAAATCATTATCATTATCAGACAATCAGCTGATTCAAGCCTGCAATGTCCTAACCAAACTGGAAACAAGTAAACAAAGTATTGTTCCCGTGGGAATCGAACCCATGATCTCTGGGTCTGTAGGCAAGCGCTTTACCATTAGACCTAAAATATAATCTACTGTAACAAAGTCTTATAAAAACCCCAACGGTTTAACGTGTCTTCCGAAGCACGGAATCACCGTTTCGAAAACGGAAATTGCAATGTTTTAAGGACGGTTCAAACTAACGCGAATCCCGCGCGACAGGCGGGAAGCCCATACAAATAAGAATCGGTAGAAGTGCCGTAGCGTGTGAAAAAGTTAACTGGCCTAGTTCTATGGGCGATCCTGACTTCAAATTATTTCTATCCACAGGACCTGTTCCACAAAATGATAACGGATTGCATCCAAATGCTGGTCCAAGACCTGGAGTCAGCTTGCGAGCCCGCGCTGCAAGCGATGACGCGAATATCCTGGTTACACTTCGACACCGTCGGCGATCAAAGTTCATACGTCACACAAATCATTATGCACTTGAAAAACACCGTCCCCACCTTGAGAGATAACCTTGCTTCCTCCAGAAAATACTTCACACAATTCTGTATAAGATTCGCCAATTCTTTCATACCCAAATTTATTCAAAATATCTACAAATGTAAACCGATTTCGACTGTTGGTTCGGAACAATTGTTGTTAGATACGCATATGTTAAAAACTGCTTTATTAGAATTGCCGTCGGTCGGTTCTGAAGTTAAAAGGCCTCCGCCGGCGACGTATACTAAAGTTGTAATAAAATTGATGACGAAAGCTGAAATGGTGCTAAAGTTAGTGATGGCTCCGCTAGAGGGCGCTGGAGATAGTTTTGTGTCGCAATTTATACAGTTATTACCTGATTGCTCGATTCAGGAGTTTCATAAAGTATTAGATATGAAAGGTGTAAAGATGTCTAAAACTCAGCTGCAAGCGCTTGATTTGTTGTTTAAAGAGACTTCGAAGAACGCTAGTACGGAGGCTGGGAAATAGGGAATCTGATGGATCATTGTGAAAAGAATACCTTTGCATTAATGTGTTCTGTATATTTTGTAATATTTGTGCAATAAAAGTAGAATAGGTTTTGCGTAAATTGCGCATGTTTCGAAATGGGCACTCCAGGATAAAAAAATGTTATTGCAATAATAAAGAAATGGTAAAAAAATCTAAATATAAGTAGGTAAATGTTACATTCCAATTAGATACGAATTAAGACTTTTTATGTCATAAAGTCTGTATTGTCTTATTTCATAAATATTGTCTATCAATCACTTTATGTTAATCCATTTTTTGATAAAAATCCTTGTGGATAAAAAATACACAGTAACAGCTCGAATTCTGAAATATCTTTAAAATGCTAAATTGTAGATAAATAAATCGTATAGTTATCCCATGGACTAAATTAAACAGGACTGAGTATGAGTACTTCTGCAAATTTGCATGGAGGCAAGGCCCAAGCGAGATAGAAATAGTAGAGGATTCTGTCTCTTTTTAGCAAATACAAGCTTTATCACGTTTGTACTTAAGCAAAATAGGGTGACCACGCTCCTCCGGAGAAAAAAAGGGGACAGGTGGTTACATACTTTATGCAGATTTTTTTTTATCAAACGTTTGGAGGTAAAACTGTCATAGGGCCTGTCATGTTGTATGGATCAGAATGTTGGACAACGAAATGAGGGTTCAGGTCAAAGAGCTCAGTCCTGTTTAATTTATTAAGTCCATGAGTTATCCTTTTAAATGTATAAGCTTATCTTATTTATTTGTAATGGGGCTATGTTTTGTAAATAAACTAAATTTTAATATCATGCGAATAAAAGTATTAATAAATGACTTTTAACATTAAAGCTAATGTTTTATTTTGCTATCATGAGCCCTATTTTTAAAGTATGTCTCACCCAAAATTGGTGAGTCGAATGCAAATCGTTCGACTCGCCACTTATGTCGAATAAAAATCATTCGAATTGCCTGTTTTGCGTGAGTACTTTTTCTTATATGGCTCCATATGCCCGAGCTGTCTCTGTCCCATCGTCATTCTCTGTTATTTTGCTTCAGAGCTACTTTTGCTTGTATAACTATTCGTCGAGATGGCATTTACAGCTAAAACAATACGACATGCTGTAAAAAAATATTCATAATAACGTTCGATCCACTACCATAAGTTTTTACAAACGCAGCGAGTGGCTCAGCGGAATTTAAAAAAGGAAATGGGCAGTTTACAGATTTCATCATATTTACTACGTGACTTTCACCAACTTCTCGAAACCGGTTGATATCAAATGGGCGTATGGTTAATTTCGGCGTTGTTTCTGAAATGTAGCGTATCATTTATTATTAGAACTAGCTGACCCGGCAAACTTCGTACCGCCTCCGAATATATTCACCTTTTAAACCCCTGTCTGGACTTCCACAAATAATTCAAAACCAAAAATAGCCCAAATCGGTCCAGACGTTCTCGAGTTTTAGCGAGACTAACGAACAGCAATTGGTTTTTATATATTAGATGTCTGAACACTGAATTTCTCAGCTTCTTACAGTTCAGCAGATGTAACGTGTTTGGCCTCATATGTTAGGTAAAGGCGTGAATAAATTTCTTCAGGGTTAATAGACCCTGTAGCACCTGTGCTGTTCCGTATTTAGAAGACCGCCTGGCGGCAGGCGTGTCTTCAGAATATCATTTATTAGGCTTAACTGGTTATGTGGAGGCCCTACATGGCAGTAGTAGTCTACTTATTCCTATTACTGTGACTAGGATCAATAAATTATTATAATTTCCTGTGTAGAGGCCGGCACGACCAGCTAACCGCTGGACCATGAGGCAGTTCCCAGTCAGACTGACTAACTCATGCTATGGACTAACGAAATGTTGCTCATTCCGCATTCGTACAAGTAATTGAGAAACGATGTTAAGAAAGAATAATCTTTTAACTCTGTTCGACGCTTTTTGAAAAAAGTTCATTTTCTAAGTTGAATACTGAATTAAGTTCAAAACTTTCATAAATTGGTGGAGCAAAAAGTCCGCGAGAAAGGTTGGCCGTATAGCTTGTTTACAAAGCGTGCCTTTCCTGTTTAAAAAAAGTAAAACTGTAAACAAACATGGCGTAGCGATAAAGAAAGAAAACGTCAAAATCAGTTGTTTTTCAGTTGTTTTACGGGTGGGCTTGCGCGACGTCGCGCACCAAAATTAATATATTTTTAATTATGGTAAATATTCCTGTTCGGAAATGTTGGCACGTGGCAAAGATATGCTTCTTATTGGTGTTAGTGGTGTGTCTTTTATCCCTATTTGAGCAATGGCGAGGTGGGAAGCGGTCGGCGTATGCTCTCTTTTCGAACCCTGAAGAAGCAAAGTTTGAAAGGCAAATACTTGAAGATGAAGCGCGAATTGTGCAGGGTTTGGGAGCTGGAGGTCTCCCCGCAATGCTGTCGGGGTCAGACATACAGAAAGGCGAGGAATCTGAGAAAAAACTAGCTATGAATGTGTTCCTAAGTGACAGGATACCGTATAACAGGACACTGAAAGGTACGTGTTTATATTGCTTAATTAGAAGGGAAACAATCTTTATTGTAGTAAGTAATTTTAGCCGGTTATTGTAGACAGACGAACCTTGAATATAAGTATGAACACATCCAAATTGTCACTTACTTTTGAAAGTAAGTGAACTTTCAAAAAAGTTATTGCTCGCGCGTCACGAATTTTACAATACAATCACAAGTATGGGAATCTTGTACAAACCACAAGGGAATAATGCCTTTGCACCATCAATAACACAATTTTCAACTTCTTTTCAAATTGTTCATTCACAAATTTTGCCTTTTAAAATAAATATAAGTATAAACAGCCAGAAAACTAACAGAGAGCTTTATACAAATTTTCATGCATTACTTATTACTCCGCAATACACATGTATTTGAGTCTTTATCAGAAATCGTAATATTGTTATGAGCAATTCTTATGACACAGATTCAAGAGGTTGGCACATTTTAGTTCTGTTACATAAATTGAAAATTTATTTGCATCTCAAAATATTGTTTCAAGAGTTTTTTAATACCCTTGAATGAAGGGATAGATCTGGCTAGCATACCTGGGATTTAGGTAAATCTATATTTACTCTGTTTTATTTTTGATAGCCCCATTGTTAAGCTAAACAATGATTGTGCCAATTGAAAAGCACAGTGTATAATGGAATCAAATAATTTTTCACTCATCAATTTCAATTCAATAAAATTTTTAATAAGCTAGTTTCCAGAGTCAAATCAGAATCAAAATATATTAGTGACATATTTTTTCTTTTGTCAATTGAGTGCTAAATTGTAAAGATATAACAAATCAAAGTTTAGGAGTGGGAGCTTCTGACGTCACATATTGCGAAAAAGTGTAGCACACTGTGACATCACACGGAAATTTAAGGCGCCATATCTTTACCATTCTATGTATAATTTTCAAAAGAAAAATTATGTCTCTAATATTTTTTGATTATCTAACTGACGGAGTAATTATATTTTTTTAGGGAACTAGTAATTGTACGGCTCAAAGTCAAACGATTTTGCCAATGCTAAGGTTAAGAAAATTGTAAATAACTAGTGAATAAACAAGGACATTTTCAACAGCTTCATGTTATTAGGTCATTACATACTCGTCAACGTTGGAGCATGTTCACTGACTGGTTAAGACTTTTGACATGACCCAGAAGTTGCAGGTTCGATTCCCATAAGTAGTATACTTGACATTAATTTGCCAGAATTGAACATTCTGATGTTCTTTTCTCGGAGGCCAAGATCCACTTCAGGTTGCTGAGCCAGCAGAGTAGTAGTAGAACATTCTAGACTTCCATCACTTAATTGTTTTCTGTGCATTAGAAGACATGTTATGTTGTTGGTCCCACTGATATATGGTGATTGATTAAGTACATCATGATCCTATTGACTAATTTGTTTCTTTTTAAAAAGAGTAAGTTATGGAGGTCTGCCTTCTTAGTCACTTCATTGTAATAACCTGTACTACCTGGGACCAACCGTTGCGGCTACGCAACGAAGTGTCATCCTTGCATTGTATTGCTCTCGATTTTTGCCCTTAATGAAAATTATGTTTTTCACTTACATATCCAGAGTGTACTATAATCAGAGTCCTAAACATGGCCATACTGTATTAATGGTGGTGAATCAGTTAAAAAGAAAATGTCAACAATAAAAAAAAAAATCTTGAAGACATTATTATTCTTGGGATACTTACTTACTAAGATTGGCGCAAAGACCCAAAGTGAATATTGATTGAATATAATCCGATAATTAGGATCTCCACTTCAATCTGTCCTGCGCCATCTCTTGCCAGTCATCGGCGTGCAGCTTGGCACTTCCTTGCTGTGTTGGCTTGGGCACTTGGAGCGAATAGAGGAGCATCGAGCGGCGAAGAATGTGGGAGGGCCGAGGGGACGGCGTCCTGTCGGCCGGCACTAATATCGCTGGATAGACGAGGTGCGAAGCTTTCACGCGAGCTGCACGCCGATTATTCTTGAAATGCAACTAGATAATGCTTAGATATGTAATTTCTCTACATCTTATACCCGCTTTATATTCAGCCAAAGTCGGCATCACGAGTATTTAAACACGTCACTCTATGGTACTTTCTCATACAAAAATATTCCCGATAGCGCAGGGGTGGCAGCAGAGGCTGAATCTAAATATATATAAATAAGTCTTGCCTTCCAAACCAAAACCAAAGTTATATCTGCAGACTATCGCAACCCGGCCTGCCGTCGGGTAGTTTACGACGCTGAGCTGCCCTCAGCGACAGTCATCATCATCTTCCACAACGAGCCGTACTCCGTGGTGCTACGGACCATCTGGTCTGTGCTGAACAGCGCTCGACGCGATCAGCCGTGGTACAAGCGGGCTAACTTCATTGAGAGGAACACCGGCAACAGGATGGAGTTGGGTGGGTACTCCTCATTGGATTAACTTCTAAGAATGCCTCTCAAATACTTTATATTTTCAAACACAGGTTTTACAAGGTTATATAGTTTATTTTTCGTATCACTCTAACCTAGTAGTAAATAAATCCTTGTTTTTAGCTCGGTGGACTAGCTTATCTATTCACATATTTTTTGCAGTCTAGAATTTATTTCTTCCTCCCACCTTCCTTTATCCAGCAAGGATCCACACCCTTCTGGTTTGACATTTCATTGCCTACAAATGCTGTCATAACTGTGATCCTGAAGATCGCCCGAAGTGAAGAAGAGCATAAGAAAGAGAAGAAAATTGGTCTCTTTGCTGCGCTCTTTCATGCACTTAATGGACTGACCCCCATATTCTCAAACGTTTGTTCAAACTCGACTCAACTTTGCTCCAACTCATTGGTATGATTAGTCGCCACTAGCTTCTTCTTCTTTGACTTTAGGAGATTCCTCATTAGAGGTGAGTATCGAACTGTCAAATATAAGGTTGGTCGAGAGGTACCTTGAGGCGGCCTCGAAATGAAACAAAGTGGTTATTTAATAAATCAGTTTTTTGCCTAGGTATCTAACTACTTACATTTTTTATATTTTACTTTATTCTTTTGCATTTTCAAATGTTTGTGGTTTAGATTGTTATTATAACCTGTGTCAATGAGGAATCATTGGAGTTTGCTCAAGCAACTAAGAATATCATTTTCAAGGAAAGTTCGAGGACTTCCTTAAGGCTTCCTCCAATGAGTTTGAGTGAAGGACGACCTTAAGGTTGTGTTTAAGAATACAGGTGTCAGTCCTGATTATGGCCGTGAATAAGAATGAATGTATTTTCGAGAAACACAAAAAAGAAAGAACATAACAAAAAATAACAGTGTTTCCCAAAAAAAACATCTTAGCATAAACTGCTAGTTTAATAAGAGATAGCGCTGCCGTTGAGACCTTACGGAATGACTTCATTGTCTGTTTGCCTTCTAAACTGTCTAAAAACCTATGCTAAAACTTCATCCCCCCTCCAGGTTACAAGGGCCAATCGCCCACGTCCCCGTACGTGTATCTCAAGGAGATAATCCTGGTGGACGACAACTCCACACTCCCCGAACTGAAGGGCAAGCTCAGCTACTACATCAAGACTCGTATGCCGCCCGATATGATCCGGATTCTTAGGCTGCCAGACCGGTATGTACGATTTACTGTTTCATAATTCATCAGAAAGTTACAAGGACGATTTGCGATAATCGGAGAAACATTTTGCGAAATGTTAAATGTGCGCAAATTGTCTAGTTGCGAAAAGGGCCCTTTTGTAAAATGTTCAATGAGCTTAAGGTGCGTTTCGCAAAATGTCCAGTTATTTGAATTTATGTGAGAGAATGAATGAACACTTTTACACCATTAACAAAGAAAAGAAACACATAATAAATCGAATAAAACAAAATGCGTACAAAGTCGGACTTATCGCAAATGCAATTTCTACCTTTTGTGATTTAAAGTCAAGTAAAGGTTCAACTCATTATAGTTTCTGACTTAGGATAAATTACCGAATTAATTTGGTATTGATTACTCTATTTTATTAGTCGAAAGGAAATAATTTGAAAATTCTTCTAGTTGTATATTTTTAGAATTTTTCTTTTTATGAGTTGAAAATTTTCCGCTCGAATACGTGCCGACCGACCTTGCTACTTTCTGAAGCTCTGCGATTGCACCGCCGCCAAGTGTAAACAAATATTAATGTTAACATTTTGTACTTGATCGTTTTGACAGCCCCATACAATATAAAACTGTAACTCTGGTGAAGATTGGTTTTCGTGCTTTTGTGTATTTCATATTTCAGGTGCAAAAAACGCGGAAAAACAGTCAGAAGGAAAATTTCTGTATCACCATTTAAACCTGCGAGATAACTGTCTTGGTATATGTATGTCAGTCGTACTTATTTGCGACGAAATAGACTCAATTTTCTATTTGTGAATTGACACAGAGATTATCGGATAGCGCATCGCCAACGCTTGCAAAATCGATATTCCGCTGTATATTTTTGTATAATTTGCAGTCGATGGTATAATGATTTATTTCCCTACCAAATCAAGAAATTAACAACGGTTGCGACCCTCAACACTATTATCAAAAGGATGCTCTGACATTTTACGTATTTAACATTTTGACTTATTGACGTTTTGCGTATTCTAATAAATATCAATTAATTTGATTTAGTTGCAAAATGTTATAAGTTTTGTGGTTAGCATGCACAGAAATTAATCAGGGATCTTCAATAAAAATCCCATTTTTTCTTTAGATAAAAATACATCCCACAGAATAATAATTCATAAGATTTGAATGAAAGATAAATATTTCACCCAAAAATTGTATTATACATACAATTGTTACTTAGCGTAGGGTTGACGCGTGCACGAGTAGCAGGCAGTCGTGTAGCCACTGGTGACGTCATGATCTTCCTTGATGCTCACTGCGAGGCGAACTACGATTGGCTGAGGCCGCTACTCCACAGGATCAAAATGAAGCGCAACGCCGTCCTAACGCCTATGATCGACATGTTGGATAGCAAAGTCTTTGAGTATAACAGCGGGAATAGTGATTTCGAGGTAGAGAAGTTGTTTGTTGCGCAGAATGTAGCTTTCGTAAAATGTCACGACAAAAAATTTGGATCTCGTTGTTTCAAGTACGCAAAAGGCATTAAAAGTAAAATTTTATTTTCCATTGAACATTAAAATTGTATGATTATTTCTACATATTTATTAAAATCGTTAATTGGATAAATTCAAATACAGCTTCGTGAATTTATTAGAATTTACTATATATTTTATACAATTTTTAATGGGATTATTAGTCAAACTATTTGTGTATTTTTTGGCCGTATGAAGTAAGTGCGTAAGTTGAAAAATAGGTATTTGTTGTGACATTTTGCGAAAGTGGTCTTTCGCGTTAAAACTTCTTTTGGGGCTTCTGTTTTGTAGTAAATAGTCCATGTAGGTTTTTATGGAAATTAGAACGAGTAACAATAAAAAATAATAATTAAATAATTATATATGTCTTGTTTGTTCTGGACGGTAGTTCGTTTCGGGAGTTGTGACGATAGCTTACTTACTTTCTGTGTGATATATCTATCAAAAACCCACACTTGGTTTCATGTTTATAGAGAATCGATTAGACATATCAGATACTAGGATAGGTTAGGCTTTAAAAGCCTTAGTCAACTCAAGCAATCATACCCTACCACCGGGGATTTTGCTACGGGCGCGAACTGAAACAACATTTTAAGCCAAGTTGTTTAAAGATAGAATAAGATAGATACACGTTACTAGTTTCTTTCAAGTTTTTATATAATCGTCAATCATCACGAGCAATTATTCAACCTAAAAACCGGCCAAGTGCGAGTCGGACTAGGTATAAGTAAAAATTCACACAATCATGAATTAGTACCTCCACGCGTTCCTGAAATAAAGGGTCTTGGCAGACGACGGACGGACAACAAAGTGATCCTATAAAGGTTCCGTTTATACTATCGAGGTACGGAACCCTAAAAAGGGGTAAGTTTGTCTCAAAACCACGGCTACGGTCCATGCCCACTTTACCGAGATAATAGTAACGGTCAAGAATCAACTCTACTAATACTCTACCACTAAGCAATTTTCTGAATTAAATGATTAGTATAATTTTTTATACCTAGGCAAAAACATAAATCGACAATAAAGGCAGTAAAGTTATTTTTATGAACTTCAAAACGACACTTGGTGTTAAGTCCTTTAAATAGGAGAACTTTGATGAAATAAATAGAAGAATCTCTATGGATACCGAACAGGGTAGGGTTGACGCGCGCCCGGCACGAGGGCAGCCGCGTGGCCACTGGTGACGTCATGATCGTCCTCGACTCTCACTGCGAGCCGAACCACGATTGGCTGCGGCCTCTGCTGCAGAGGATCAAAGAGAAGCGCACAGCGGTCCTCACTCCAATCATTGACATGTTGGATAAACAAAATTTTGACTACAGAATCGGCTCACTCACTGGTTTTCAGGTAGTGTCTTGGTGTGCCTGCGTTGTAGTATGGTGAATTTAGCTATAGTTATGGTTGAAAAACGTCCGATTTTGTCCTCTTTAGCTTAGCAGGAACTCTATATCCTGTTTTTAGATTTTAGATCTTTTAAGTAAAACTAAAATTTTTGTGTACAGTTATGTGAAAATATGATAGTTCCTTTCTGACAGAACTAGAAATCTGTTATCAAGCCAATGATAGATAAAAATATTTTTGATACCGAATCTAATCACTATTCACAGATGGCCTGTTGACGCGTCTTTATTTTAGAGAAAAAAATATATCAGAAACTCTCGAGTTGCATTCGTTTTATTGTGTAGCTGTGTGGTATATGAAAGCGATGCAACTTAAGAGTAAGTCATTTAGTGAACTTTTGTCATAGATTGATAGTTTGTGGACTTTTTTGAGAGATAAGAGTAATATGTAGAACAACTAAGAACAGTTTCTGTAAATATATTTTTTTCTTTTTATCTTTATTCCTTTTAGTATTTTGGCAAGTACATTTTTTTGTTAACTTGACAATCTTAATAATTTTCTATAATAACTATATTCGTTCGGTTTTAATGGCGTTTTTTTACGTTTATCGGTTTTCACGCAGTATCTTGCAGTCTTCTGCTGATATTAACTGTTTTCAAAATAAAATAAACTTTTTCTTAAAAAATATTAATGAAATACAATATTTAAGGACGTTTAGATAAATACAAACAAATAAAATTAGTCAAATATGCTACCCCGAATTCGTTTGTAACGACAGCAGAAATTCCTTGTTGTTTCCTTGTGTACTCAAGTATTCTTAAAGTAATCTTTCGTTTACTCCCAAAGCATAAGTTCCACTGAATTTTAGTCAATTCACTTAAACAGGTCAGGGGTGACACGCGCACGATTAGCGGGAAGCCGCGTGGCGACGGGTAACGTGATGATTTTCCTGGACGCTCAGTGTGAACCGACTACCGACTGGTTACGGCCTTTGCTGCACAGAATCAAAGAGAAGCGAGATGCAGTGCTTACGCCTGTCATAGACACGCTAGGAAACTCCGATCTTGGGTACTACACAGGGGGCCCTGGTTTAGAGGTAGTAGAAATCTGTTGGGGCTTGCCTTAGAGAATAGGTTAACTAATTGGGCAATACATAAACTTTTTGTTAAGCGATTATAAAGTAAATAGCTGGGGATACTAGTAACCAGTAGACTAACTGCCGAAGGAACCGGAGATGTCAAACTTAATTTTTAACTATCTATAATGATAGTTTTGGGGTATCATTTACGAACCTGAAATACTTGGGCAGGATAGGATTGACCCGCGCAAGACTAGCGGGCAGCCGTTTGGCGAAGAGTGACGTCATGGTCTTTCTGGACGCTCATTGCGAGCCGACACACGACTGGCTGCGGCCACTTCTTCACAGGATCAAATACAAGCGGAATATAGTCGCCACGCCTATGATCGACTTGCTAAGTTCTCACAGCTTTGAGTACTCTAATGGGAGATATGAATTAAAGGTATAATTCGATGAGAAAGGAATATTTTGGAAAGACGATGTCGAACGAGACGCTAACGCCCATAATATTATGAAAATATGTAGTCATTATAAAATATTTGCAAATGCAATTTACAAAGTAGTGTAAATAAAAAAATTACTGTGGGCTTACATTGCCACTTTTAGTTGAGCATATGACTAAACTAATTCCATCCGGTGTCGGCAACGTACAAAAAGTAGTAATTAATTAAGAATAGTTTTATAAAATTGAATTTGTAAATCTAACGGCTATTCAACTCTTGAATGGGCGTTAGTGTCTTAACAAATAACATTACTTGTTTTGATTTTCCGTACTACTTATAATTCCAATTATTAATTTTGTATGAGATTTTTGGGAATATTGTTTAGATAAATTCTACATAACAGCACTTATGTGATAATGAGCACACTTAATGTGATTATAGTTAGACATTTTACGCAGTAGACGTTTTGCGTATTCGATCACTCGATTTTGCACTAAATTTACAGTAATACAGCACTTTATTATTTTATTAGATTTGTTATTAACATCTCAAAACTTTTGTTCGAGCATTTTTAATTACCAATTTTTTGTTTTTTTATTAATAAATTAATCATTACATGAGCACTCAACATTATCTGTTTGTTTATTTCCATATATTAATTTGAAATTGACTTTTTGTATTTATTTTTGTCAAATCGCTTCTTTGTTTCGTTTGTTTTTATATTCTTTAAATAAGTTGTATATTGATATGGATAATATTTCGAAATAAACAATTATAACTGCCTAAAATAATGTCTTCAAGCATATATTTTTTAACTGCATTAATTTTATTTTTATTACATTTTACTTACCTAATTTCTAATTTTATTTCGCTTTGTGTTTTTTTTTTATATTTACTCATTAAAAACCATGACGACTTTGCTTTACGAAATAGCTCCAGAACTACAAGAAACTACAGAACTACAGAATAGTTTATAATTTCAAGAACGGCTGGACAGAATCAGGGAAAACGTAGTCTCTTTATTCCCAATTTGTTTACTCTATCTAACCAAAAGAGCCGCGTCAAAGTATCTAAAGATAAAGATAAAATTATTTTATTGCGTGAATTTAGGCCATAAAATTTGTGTTTTATAAAAATAGTAACGCAAAAATTATATTTTTTATCCACATCCTATCCACAAAGCGTTGGAGACGGACGCCTGTGTGGAAATTTATGTTGTATTATTGCCCTAGTCCCTTGCAGCGTTATTTCATTTCGAGGTCTGGGTAGAAAATAGGAATTTCGTTGATAACAGCTGTGCGTCTATCATGACATATTGTTACGAAATCAAAAATAAAATGCGGTCCGCGGAAGTTTGAGTAGCGCTGTCCGCGGAAAATTCTCGTATAATCGTCGCGTGTTTCCATACGGGAATAATACCGCGAACGATCTAGTACATCGATTATCTCGCTCTGACATATTGCTTTGTCTCGCTCTCGCATTAGGAACGAAGTGAGCTATCTAGGCCATGTCATTACCAGTGAAGGAATCCTGACTGACCCGGAGAAAGTGGAAGCCGTTCAGAAGTGGCCTACCCCCAAGGACAAGACAGAAGTACGGGCATTCCTTGGCCTTTGCTCGTACTATAGACGTTTCGTGAAAGGATTCTCGGAGATTGCAAAGCCATTACACCGACTAACTGAAGATAAACGTCAATTTAGTTGGGATGAAGGTTGCGAAATTGCCTTCGAAAAACTGAAGAAACATCTGTGCGAAACACCAGTCTTGGGATACCCTCAACCAGAAGGTCAATTTATAGTGGATACGGATGCAAGTAATACCGCAATCGGTGGGGTACTGTCTCAAAAGCAGGAAGACAGGGAAGTTGTTATAGCGTACTTCAGTAAGTTGCTGTCTAAACCGGAAAGGAACTATTGTGTGACAAGAAGGGAGCTCCTGGCAGTAGTGAAGACGCTACAACACTTCAGCAAATACCTCATCGGTAGGCAGTTTTTACTTCGCACGGATCATGCAGCGTTAAAATGGCTGTTGCAATTCAAGAACCCAGAAGGTCAAGTTGCTCGATGGATTGAACAACTTCAGGAATATGACTTCATTATCGAACACCGTCGAGGACAGGCCCATGGAAACGCGGATGCAATGTCACGCAGACCCTGCCCAGAAGATTGTAAGCACTGTATCAGGCAGGAGTTAAAAGAAATGACTGTAAAGCTAACTCGGACAGAACCATTAGAGACCTGGGAGAACGATGCGATGAGAAAGGAGCAAGAGAATGATGATGACCTACGGCTCATCATCAGGTGGAAGGCAAAAAGTAATGATAAGCCAAAGTGGAGTGAAGTTGCACCGACAGGCACTGTTTCCAAGGCGTACTGGGCGCAATGGGATAGCCTCGTTATACAAAACGGAATACTCTACCGGAAATGGGATAAACCTAACGGCAGAGAGTTTCAACTGCAAATTGTGGTTCCAAGAACAAAAATACGTGATGTTCTTCGGGAAGTACACGACGGCGTGTCCGGTGGACATTTGGGAGTCAAGAGGACGCTAACGAAAATCCGCGAAAGGTTCTACTGGCTCCATTGTCGGGAGGATGTGGAGGACTGGTGCCGCAAGTGTACAACTTGTGCTGCCGTAAAAGGGCCACATACCAGGAGCCGAGGGAATCTACGACTGTACAACGTCGGTGCACCGTGGGAACGCATTGCAGTCGACGTAGCTGGACCATTTCCTGTCACCGACTCGGGGAACAAGTATTTCATGGTTGTCATGGACTACTTCACTAAGTGGCCAGAAGTGTTCGCCATACCAAATCAAGAAGCTACGACAGTTGCAACCAAGATAGTGGAAGAAGTGATTTGTCTCTTTGGCGTGCCCTTGGAAATCCATTCCGACCAAGGCAGGAATTTTGAGTCACAGGTTTTTCAAGAAGTTTGCAGGATTATGGGAATGAACAAAACCCGAACCACGGCTTACCATCCTCAGTCAGACGGGATGGTCGAACGGTTTAATCAGACGATCGAGAGACATCTGGCAAAAATAGTGGAAAACCATCAAAGGGACTGGGACAAGTACATTTCACTGTTCCTGCTAGCGTACAGAACAGCAGAACATGAAAGCATAAAGGCAACTCCGGCATATGTCAACTACGGTCGTGAGCTGCGGTTGCCAGTGGACCTCCTAACAGGAGGCTCACCAGATGAACCTCAAAGTGTTCAAAACTACATTTCTGATCTGCGTGACCGAATGCGAGAAATACACGCCGCAGTTCGAGAAAACGGGTTGCAGTCGGGTGAGAACATGAAGACCAGATACCACAGAATGTCGAATACAAATGGCTTCGAGGAAGGCGCTCTAGTCTGGCTTCACAACCCGACTCGCCGCAAAGGGAAATCGCCAAAGTTACAAACCAAGTGGGAGGGTCCGTACAAGGTGGTAACGCGACTAAATGATGTGACGTATCGGATACAGCGTCAACCAAGGGGAGCAATGAAGATTGTTCACATCGACCGCTTGGCGAAATATCACGGAAGTAATGATGATGCTCGGGACGAGCATCTCTAAGAAGGGGGCAGTGTTACGAAATCAAAAATAAAATGCGGTCCGCGGAAGTTTGAGTAGCGCTGTCCGCGGAAAATTCTCGTACAATCGTCGCGTGTTTCCATACGGGAATAATATCGCGAACGATCTAGTACATCGATTATTTCGCTCTGACATATTGCTTTGTCTCGCTCTCGCACTTCTAGTATGTACTAAGGGAACGAGACAGAGGGTATCCCCCTCTCTATTCCGGAGTAGTTGTGATCTTTCTAGAAACTTATGGAGCGGGTTTCCCGGGCCATATAAATATCGGAAGGTGCCTCAGGAGGGCAGTTCTAATTTAACTGAGCTACAAGTGCGATCAAGAAGCGATATCCGGAGCGAATAACAAGTGATACAAGCGACCTTGGCAAGTTATAGTGACTGTGATTAGCAAGTGTTTTGGACATTGTTAGTGATAAGTGAAGTGAAGTGACGTCGGCGACCATCCTTGTGGGAATAAACGTTTTTAAGAGTCATCAGGTGTTTTTCTCCAAATTGCGAACCCCGAGCTCGTAACAATATATATCGCCAGATGCTTAGATTAATAATTGGTCTCCGCAGCGAGCGAAATCAATTATTATTCTAAGGCAAGATGCTAGCGACTTCCTTAACAATATATACGCCAAATCGCCAAAGCGCCCCTGGCGGATAGAAGGTAACAGAAAATATCCATAAATCTATAGAGGTACCGAATTAAACGTAGTAAGTTTAAGTGTACGCATTGAGTTATAAGACGACTGAAGACCTATTTATTATCGACGTTACATAGCCTTGTGTACGAAGGGTCTAACATTTTATGTTTCTGATTACACTCAAACAAACACTTGTAAAATAAGTACAGCGAGTATAGATGCACTCGAACTCTCGAGTTTAGATACGCTAATCAATTCTGAATAGTTTTGCAAAGCGTGTAATTATTAGCGTGGACATTATTAGTCTAGATCTATGTTGCATTATGTATGTAGATGATAAATTGTGACTCTCTGTGATTGAATTCTTTATTTTATGAAGAAAGTTTATAGCAATATTGCAATGTTATAACGTGGTTGTTACCATAAGTTTTCAAGCAACTCTTTTTTTATTTAATTTTTTTAGGTTATTATTGTAATTATGTAAAATGTATTTAAATTGTGGGAATGTAGCGGGCGTCCCAGAGTTTCTCAATCACAGCTAATGATGAGGTTTAAAAATTTTGCCTTTTGAGACGAACTACCTTTTATGCGTACCAAATACCGAAGAGCTACATCTTTTATATATTTTTTGTTTAGACAAACGAAGAGCTTACCGTCGTGTAGACCATCAGAATTAAAATGGACAAGTAGTTAGACCTTCACTAACGTCTGAAGGTAGAATCGTGAACGTAGAATCGCGCACGGTCTTGAAAACGCTAATTTAACTTTATCAGTGTGGCATATATCAACACCCTTAAATCCCCAATATATCACGGCAACGTAAGCAATTTCTGACTGAGTCCTCCCCGCAGCGTGGGGCTGACTCGAGCGCGTCTCGCGGGCGCGCGGTACTCCACCGCCGACGTCCTGGTGTTCCTGGACTCCCACTGCGAGCCCCAGCGAGACTGGCTGCGGCCCCTACTCCAGAGGATGAAAGACAACACCCACGCCGTCGTGGTCCCCATCATCGATGTCATAGACCATAGTAGTTTTACGTACAGCGTGCAGGGATCGGATAATTTTCAGGTGGACATCATTTTGGTTGTGTAGTTTTTTTTTGCCAGCGATCTTGAGCGCTTGGTCGTCATTATTTTGGGTGGACATCATGGTCTATCGAACTGGGTTAAAAATTATCATTCTTAATGCAAAGGTAAAAAAATTATGAACTTAAGTGGCACAGAGATAGAAAAATAAAGACAAAAATAGAGAAATAGAGTTCAATTATTTTCAATGATGATGTCATGCGCACAGGTGAGAGGTAGCGCTCAAGAACGTCTGAATTCATGTATTTTTTTTTAAAGTAATTGTGTCATTTCTAGAAAAAATCAATCGGTATTTTGTCTTTTTGTGTGTCTTGTGAAATTGAATTTATGTATGGACAAGTGATATTGAAAGATTGGTGCGCGTTTACTTCTAGGGCCGGATTATAAACGTATATTTATGTATTTATTTGTTATAAGCAGTAACTTTTTTTTTTATACTCTATCTATATGTAAAGATATAAATAATATAGGTAACGGCAACGCATAATCCGGCTCTGTCTCAAATCTAAACCTGTCGCCTAGTCACAAGATTTTTAGAGAAAACACGGCTTGTTTTGCTTTCCACCCGCACGTTTTGTGTACACGACTTCAAGCGCAAGTTTTTCTTCTTTCGCACAATTTTCCGCCATGTTTGCAAACTTCGGCCACGTGATTTGGTATCGATGTTTGATTGACAAGTTGTTGTATTTGCAGTTTAAATCCACTTAAATATGGGAATGGACGTTTTGGTTGCTTCCAGATACATTTTTCTGTTGCCGTTCTTATTTCATTCAAAAATATATAACTAAGGATGACCTTCCAATAGGTTATTACACCTATTCAGTCGCCGATAATAATATCTGCACTAAAATGTATATTTATCATATATCAATTAAACATACTATCTAAATGTTTGGCCTTTAAATAGGCGTAGTATTATTTCAATAATTGATTTTACCATAGGATGTTATTATACCTCGCGTTTTTCAATTATTCATTACGAGTATGTTTCTATTTCGACGATAACGAATTAGGCATACTTTTTAAACCAATCACCTTGGATTCGAATATTTCTTCATACTCAATGTTCATGATATTAGTATATTATTATTATCTAAATTCTGTGACAGGGATCTAGAAGGACAGACTAGATATTTGTAATGAAAAAATATTCTAGTGGAGAATGTTGCACGCTAATGCGAAGATGCTATATTGTTTATAAGGAGTACACTTCGTTCTTTGTTTTTGGTTTTGTCGTGCCCACGAACGCAATAGACGAAACTCATCATAGCTGTACATAAACAGTATTTGTATTGCTGTATGTATATTAATTATTTTGTTCGACGTGTACAATAGATGGTTGTTTTCATACATCACGAATAATGGCGCGAAAATAACACGTTGCTGCTCAAGTTTGATGTTTGATAAACGAGCCATGAATATTCAACCAAGCAATTGTACTACAACACTTAATTCTAAATATCATGATGGGAAAAAAAATGTTTTCCAAAATTAAATTTGTGACTCAGGACTATATTTATATAGTTCTGTGATTAGAGACATTATAACATATTTAAGTAAACCTCGAGATTTATCATTTCAATATTGAATTACGAGTAATTATAGAAATTAAAGACTTTTCGTATTTTTTTTTATTTAGTTAAAGGTTTTGTCGAATTTACCGTTAATTACATTACAGAATTCTGTCGAGGAGCTGTACATTAATGGCACCCTTTTTGTAAGTGTGTCTCGTATATTTATGCAAAAAATAATAGTTATCCAATTCACAAATATATAATTAAATAAAATACGTGTGACAGTTCATTTGCAAGTACTTATTTTACGCCGTTTTAATTTAGTGTTTATTATTTTCGGCCATCACTCATTGAATTTTTAAAATCGAATGACTTCTACTCTCGTTCGCTTTCATAGTATAGAATGACGCTCCATCCACAATAAATTTTCAAAATCTCTCGTGAGTACCAATTACCTGCAAAATGCTGCCTTTGACCCGGGGGTGGTGGGTTCGATTCCTACCGGAAGCATACTTTGTATAGTTATTTGGTTAGGACTTTGCATGCCTGAATCACCTGATTGTCTGATAATAAAGATGATTCCGTGCTTCTGAAGGCACGTTAAGCCGTTGGTCCTGGCTGCCATTTGGTAGTCGTTAAAGGAACCACGTCAGAGGCCGAGAGACGGTTCCGAACAACTCTGACACCAGGGTGTACATAGTTAAGAGACAATGTAATCTACAGGAAATGTTGATGATGATGAGTACCAATTTTTGCCACAGACCATTTTTTTTTGACATTTTGCGACCGTGGGCTGTTTGCGCAATTTGGACATTATGCGTCTTATGTTAATAATATGTTTCTTAGAATTTAAATGTTTATCAATATGTGATACTCAAAGTGCTTAATTATAGCACTCAAAAAATTGAGAAACGCAATAGTTCTTGGATGGAGTTTAGTAGGACAATTTAACTAAATTCGCTTATGAATCTGTACTTGACATCACTTTTCGTAGTCAAATTATTTGAAATGTATTAATTTCTTGAATTCTCGTTGAAGACCAAGTCAGATCATCGTTCAGAAAGATTATTTTGAAAAATATGTACTCGAGTAGTAAAGTAAAATATAGTTTTTCTCTACCCGTGGTAATGTTTTGATTTATATAATATTTGTACAAATATTATTGATGTAGTTTAGCAGCCTAATTAGCAATCTTTACATCTGAGTTTGGTCGAAAGAATAACATTTTCTTACTATTATTGTTTCTACTTCAGGTACATTTAAATCCAGTCGAAAAGTGGGCTTTTGAAGTATGATTTGAACATTTTCTAGTTATACTGTTGAAAGTATTATAATAATAGGTATCATATTACAATTTATCATAATGTGGTAGAAAATAGCGCGATCTTTTTCTGGTTCATGTTATTGAGCCAATATTCAATTTCCTAACAGTAGTAACATTTTTTGTTAACTGAACGCTCATTTGTTTTTGAGAGGGCCTCTCTTCTTGATTCGAAGGAATGTTCTTTTTCTCATCGTATATTTTAAAAATATTTTAAGTACTATAAAGTTTAGTAATTTGTGAAGTTACTTAGAAAGTACAACTCGATCAGTTTTAGAATAGTAAACGAATAATGTTTAATTTAACGATAATATATTTGTAGTTGTTTACAAACTGCCAAATGTAACCCTGGTAAGATCATAAGTAATACAGAGGTTACTAATTTTGAGTTTTTGACAAATACATCGAAATCGTTGTATTTTTTTCAACAATTTTGTTCCTTTATATAAATATATGTTTTGTGAAAATTTCTACTGAGCTACAGCTATTTGTAATTTCGTTTTTATTGTGCTATGGTGTTAATAACTTATCATTCTACACGAAGAATTAGATTTTAATATTCAAGTGACAAATTCCAGGCAAGGCCTGATGTTAGCTCGCATGCGAGGCGCCCGAGCTGCCCGCGGCGATGTTCTCATATTCCTGGACGCGCACTGCGAGACCAGCGCCGATTGGCTGCGGCCGTTGCTGCAGAGGATCAAGGAGAAACGGGACAACGCCATCACGCCTGTCATTGACGTCATCGACCAGGCTACGTTCGGCTTGGAGGCCGCTGAGCAATTTCAGGTCCTTTCAGGCATGATGCGATATGATGCTGGGATATGGCCTGAAAATCTGACTGCTGTGTTTTGAATAATTACTAGCAAGAAGGTGGTGTGGTTCGATTTGTAAGGAGCATGGCTGATGTAAATTTTGAATCTCAAATCCGGTGTATGGGTTGCATATATGAAGCTTGTGCAATTTTCTTCAATAAAAGTGCACGTAAAGTATGTTGGTGAATTAAATCAGTATAAGGTTATAAGGAAAACTTTTATTGATGCAAGGTGTTGACTTTGATATTTTTATAGTGTTGGTGACAGTGCATGATTAATTACTAATTATAATAAAAAGAAAACTACTAACATAGTTTTATTTGTCTTTGTTACCACTTTCTTTCGTCAATAAACTTATGTCTTTAACTCCAAATTATGACTTTCTTTATGAATGTAAAACACTGTTAAATAATTATATCTTTTGCTATTACATACGATACGATTGTATTTAAGGTTTTCACACGCACAAAGTGGTACAATGTATTAGAAATGTGATTGTGCGCACGCGAATTCATTTGTAATGCAAGATTTTCCGCACAAGTAATTAATGGTTGAATTTCCGTCTTCCTTCATCGTCAGTGATTCGTCGACTTGTCGATACGACATTGGCTAAATATTTTATTGTTAGAGATATGAATTCATAAATTTTCATAGCAATGTCGAACTAAAGCGATCCCAGATTATACTCGGCTCAATTCGTTGGCATCATTGATTCTTTGGAAAGCAATGGAAATATTTTGAACTAGGTACCAACTTGTGGTAGTCAAAGTTCTAATTCAGAAACAATTCTATAAAGCTTTAAATCAATAGCAACCTTAACTTTTACTAACGCACTGCATATTTAAAATATAAAATTACAGAATTAAGCGCGTAAAATATCTTCATACTTCCGACGTTTCAACCGTGTTACAACGGCCGTGGTCGAAGCAATTGACAGGAGGAAATATCCTATGACTTTAACCGGGAAGATGGACTCAAATTATCATCTATATGAAATCCGGTGATCGAAAAAACAAAGGCCCGAATCGGAGAAAAAAAGCCGGTGCAATTCTACCCGAATATGGATGCATCGGTTGCGATAAGTCATAAGGACACTGTTAGTATGTTTTGTACTGTACTTGGAGAAATCAAAATATGCCGGTGGAAGACAATTCCGCTGGAAGTACGGAACTGTAGAAATTCTGAACCAGTCGTTCACGGTCGTTGTAACACGGTTGAAACGTCGGAAGTATGAAGGTATTTTACGCGCTTAATCCTGTAATTTTATATTTCAATAGCAAAATGTCAAGTAATTAAAGTTTTACTCCTTTTTATTTAGCAATCTTTGTCGAGGAGTTAGTTCGAAAATTAGGTAGTCTCTATTTGGGCTATAAAATAGGTCGTCCGAGCCATATGTTCCGATTTAGACGTTTTACGACTTGTGTATTTTGCTATTAAAAATGATCACGTAAAAAATTAGGGCTTTCTTTCAAGTTCAAGTTCCTTTACGCCTTTACACGAAGATATCTCGTATGCGTTAATTGATAATCAAATGATATACGTGAAACTTTCATAAACTTTTTTTTTAAACAAAACTAGAACCATAATGCCATTTTCTAAAAATGTAATTAATTGATATCATTTTTCTTGACCCTCACATAATCATTGTAGATAATAGTAATGTATGGGTTAGTAGTATTTTAAAGCCAGTATTTAGTGTAAGTAGCTACACGCTTCACTAACTTTTTGGTGTTTGTTGAGTTGATACTAACGTTGATTTGGTTTTAGTTTTAATTTTAAGTTATGAATAAGTTGATAATTTCTATTTAAAGTCGCATATCAGTCGGAAAATCGTCGAGGCGCAGATTGGGTAGCTTTACATCATCGTCATCATCTTAGCGCCTTCCCGGTTGCATCCTCAGCTGTTTGCTTCGGAGCCCAGGGTCCGCTTTCCTACTTTTAGATTTGGTAGCTTTACACTTATGCCAATATTTGTACTCTAATTTTATTATTTAATTAATAATTTAAAACAGCATGATTTTCGTCTGACCTGCGGTTAATATAAGGGACTAATTGACTGACGAAACTAATTCAATATTTGTAGTATATGAATCAATCTCATACAATCTATCTTAGATTTTACATTATAGAGCTCTTTACAATTAGGATCTAATTAATTATTATGCACTTTGATGATTATTGTAAATGTTTGTGACAATGGTTCGAATCCATCGCAAAGGCATGCTGGGTACCGGTTTCCTGCTCAAACACCTTTTTCATACTTATGTATGAAATCAAAAACACGAGAAACAACTTCATCATTATATTAAGCACAAAATCTCTTCTTCAAGATAACAAAAGAGAATCAATCAATGGCGTGCATAAAGACGTTAAAACATTGTTACTCTTTACGGTTGTAAAGTACAGTGGGCCACATGTATACCACTTTCTCCTTAAACTTACGCCTTTATTTGTTGTATTGCACCAACGTTTTGGTACCAGTGACGCTTAAATGAATTCTCTCCCTCACGAAAACAGAAAAATTTCATAAGAAGAACTAGAACGTAGTAATCTTCAAATTCTTGGTTTTGTCTTGCCTACTCTCTGATAAACTGTCTATGCACTTGACTGTACCGAAGAAATTCACTTGCTTCTGCACCGAGCTGCGTTACCAGAACACTATCCTTCTCTTTCTTACTTTAAGAAGAGTGACAGAGACTGTCATTAACATAACGTTGCGGTCAGGTGGGCGGATTCACGTTCACGGGCCACTTCACCTGGATCGACGTGCCCGACCGGGAGAAGAAGAGGAGGGGCTCGGATATATCGCCCACTTGGTAAGTTTATTATTATTTTTACTGGTATTTAATTTCATAAACAACTGATACTGTTTCGAGCTTTCTCTCGCCTGTATGTATTATTTTAGACTTTAACCTTCTCCAAGAATAGGATTATCAAATTTAAAAAGATATTTCTTAATGGTTGGCTGGAAGAGAATGCTTTTAGCATTAAGTCCGTCAATTGTAAAAGTATTTTTTTTTTACTTGTGGTACAATAAAGATTTATAAATAAATAAAAATCAAATGTAAAAAGATTTTTCTAATCTTTGATGATGATTTGATCTTGATGAACCGATTGATGAAAATGATTCCGTAAAAAGAGATGATGATGATGATGAAATTTCTTGACGGTGGAATTTCTCCTAGTTTTGTCTATAATTAGCTAGTGCAGAACTGCACTTCTGTAATAACTTCTAAAATCGTATCTAAAACGTAATCGTACGCAGACTATACTAAATTCAAAAATATTTTTCGCTTGAGCGTTGTTCTCAGGGGGTTCCTATAAAAACAATTAACTAGTAAAGATACCTGAAATTGGCAAAACTAAGATTTATGATGATGAGTAAAAAATCCCAAACACTTCACCAGGTCGCCAACCATGGCCGGTGGTCTGTTCGCCATCAACCGCGCCTACTACTGGGAGCTCGGAGCGTATGACGAGCAGATGGGCGGCTGGGGGGGAGAGAACCTCGAGATGTCCTTCAGAATATGGCAGTGTGAGTATGTCATCTGCCTGTTAGCCCAGAAATTCCGGATGCTCATCATAACGCCCATTTATAAATGACCAGCGATTGATACGATCCCATCTGGTGTTAAGTGTAGATGTAGCCTATGGTAGGGCTCGCTGTTTATTAATAGCCTATTCATTCTAGCCTTAAAAAGACCCAGGTTATAAGTTCTACCAAAAGTGAAAATATGTAATACATTTGTAATGCATGTAACCGTATATAAAGGACACATGAAGCACGAAGTATACCTAAAATGGTATGGTACTCATGCGGCACACTTTTGGTTTTTCATCACTACCGTTAGTCTGATCAAATTATGTGTTCAAGCTTCGTCAGGCTCCAGATCGAGCCTTTAGGCGCACAAAGTCCAAGTCGTAAAATGTCAAAATCGCAAAATGGTATCGATATCGGAAAATAGTAACAATTAGAACTTTTGCGTCTAAATGAATCATAATGCAGTAAATGTTAAGGAAAGCGACGCATATGCCTGAATTTGAGTCACCAGTGTAAAGTGACCACATACATAGGGCGCACTGTAAGTTTCCGGAACTGGCCACTTACATAAACAATATTTAAAAATTTATTGCAACATTTGAAAATAGAACTCTTTGGCTGTAGAATGCAGTTTGTTTCATCTGACTGTAATAGTGTGTTTGCATCAACATGGATTTAACTCGGGAAAATTTTCGTAGTATGATTTTCTACGATTTTAAGTGTAATTTGACAGCTCAACAGAGCATCGCTCGGCTTGAAACAGCTTTTGGCAATGAAGCACCATGCAAGACAACTGTTTATAGCTGGTTTGCAGAATTCAAGCGTGGTCGTATCAATCTCAGTGATGAATCTCGCGATGGTCGGCCGTCCACCGCTGTGACCAACAAAAACATCAATGCTGTGCGCCGTATGATTGAAACAGACAGGCATGTGACCTACCATGAAATTCGCGCATCCTTAGAAATAGGCATGAGTCAAATACAATTAATCCTACACAAACATTTGGGTGTGAGAAAGCTGTGCTCGCGGTGGATCCCACACAACTTGACCGAGGCTCAAAAAACGGACCGCGTCACTTGGTGCAGTGCCATGCTTACCAGATTCAACGAAGGTGCGTCAAATTTGGTGTGGGACATAGTAACAGGTGACGAAACATGGATTTATTGCTACGATCCCAAAACAAAGCAGCAATCGAGCGTATGGGTCTTTCAAGATGAGCCGAAACCAACCAAAGTGGCGCGCGTGAAAAGTGCATCTAAGCGGATGATTGCTTCTTTTTTTAATAAAAAGACACGTGGCTACTGTTGCTTTAGAGAATCGTCGTACAGTGAATAGTGACTGGTACACGACCATTTGTTTGCCGGAAGTTATTGACGAACTCCGTAAAAATAACCGTAAACGCCGTATCATCCTGCACCACGACAATGCTAGTTCTCACACGGCCAGACAGACAAACGACTTTTTGAAGGCGAAAAATGTAGAACTCATGAGTCATCCTGCATACAGTCCCGACCTGGCACCTTGTGACTTTTTTCTGTTCCCAAAAATTAAGAACCAATTAAGCGGTCAACGATTTTCATCACCAGAAGAGGCTGTCGAGGAGTATGAAAAACACGTTTCAGAGGTCACCACAGAGGAGTGGCACAAAAGTTTTCAAAACTGGTTTCATCGAATGAAAAAGTGCATAGACGCCAAGGGAGATTATTTTGAAAAACAATAAATTAATTTTGTACCTTTAATAGTATTTTTTCATATTCATTCCGGAAACTTATAGTGCGCCCCACGTATCTATTGAACCTTCCTCAGGAATCTAGTTTATCAAATCCGTATCAAACTCGTAGTTTCAAAGAACGGTATTTTGTAATTACGAGAAAAAGCAAAACGATCAAACCATACTCTTATGCATTAGCTGAATGAGCGAAGCAAAGTCTCTATTTCAAGACGCCAGTCTTGGATTGGAAACTTATTTTAGTATTTTTGAACAGATGCTTTCAAAACTAGGCACACGTGTTTACTTTTTTTTGTCTAGAGAACATAGTAGCTTGTTAGTATACTCTTCATAGAACTACTAGTTAAATTATATTCGATTTAAGTTTAGTCATCTATCAGCCGCCTACAACATTCCAGGCGGCGGCACACTAGAGACGATCCCGTGCTCGCGCGTCGGCCACGTGTTCCGCGCGTTCCACCCGTACGGCCTGCCCGCCGCGTCCGACACGCACGGCATCAACACGGCTCGCATGGCCGACGTCTGGATGGACGAGTACGCCGAGCTGTTCTACATCCACCGCCCGGATCTCAGGGTGAGGCTGCTGTCTACATCCACCGCCCGGATCTCAGGGTGAGGCTGCTGTCTACATCCACCGCCCGGATCTCAGGGTGAGGCTGTCTACATCCACCGCCCGGATCTCAGGGTGAGGCTGTCTACATCCACCGCCCGGATCTCAGGGTGAGGCTGTCAACATCCACCGCCCGGATCTCAGGGTGAGGCTGTCTACATCCACCGCCCGGATCTCAGGGTGAGGCTGTCTACATCCACCGCCCGGATCTCAGGGTGAGGCTGTTAACATCCACCGCCCGGATCTCAGGGTGAGGCTGTCAACATCCACCGCCCGGATCTCAGGGTGAGGCTGTCTACATCCACCGCCCGGATCTCAGGGTGAGGCTGTCAACATCCACCGCCCGGATCTCAGGGTGAGGCTGTCAACATCCACCGCCCGGATCTCAGGGTGAGGCTGTCCCGGATCTCAGGGTGAGGCTGCTGTCTACATCCACCGCCCGGATCTCAGGGTGAGGCTGTCATCATCCACTGCCCGGATCTCAGGGTGAGGCTGTCTACATCCACCGCCCCGATCTCAGGGTGAGGCTGCTGTCTACATCCACCGCCCGGATCTCAGGGTGAGGCTGCTGTCTACATCCACCGCCCGGATCTCAGGGTGAGGCTGCTGTCTACATCCACCGCCCGGATCTCAGGGTGAGGCTGCTGTCTACATCCACCGCCCGGATCTCAGGGTGAGGCTGCTGTCTACATCCACCGCCCGGATCTCAGGGTGAGGCTGCTGTCTACATCCACCGCCCGGATCTCAGGGTGAGGCTGTCTACATCCACCGCCCCGATCTCAGGGTGAGGTTGCTGTCTACATCCACCGCCCGGATCTCAGGGTGAGGCTGCTGCCTACATCCACCGCCCGGATCTCAGGGTGAGGCTGCTGTCTAGATCCACCGCCCGGAGGGTGAGGCTGTCTACATCCACCGCCCCGATCTCAGGGTGAGGCTGCTGTCTACATCCACCGCCCGGATCTCGGGTGGTCTGCTGTCTACATCCACCGCCCGGATCTCAGGGTGAGGCTGTCTACATCCACCGCCGCGATCTCAGGGTGAGGCTGCTGTCTACATCCACCGCCCGGATCTCAGGGTGAGGCTGTCTACATCCACCGCCCGGATCTCAGGGTGAGGCTGTCTACATCCACCGCCCGGATCTCAGGGTGAGGCTGTCAACATCCACCGCCCGGATCTCAGGGTGAGGCTGTCTACATCCACCGCCCGGATCTCAGGGTGAGGCTGTCTACATCCACCGCCCGGATCTCAGGGTGAGGCTGTTAACATCCACCGCCCGGATCTCAGGGTGAGGCTGTCTACATCCACCGCCCGGATCTCAGGGTGAGGCTGTCAACATCCACCGCCCGGATCTCAGGGTGAGGCTGTCTACATCCACCGCCCGGATCGCAGGGTGAGGCTGTCAACATCCACCGCCCGGATCTCAGGGTGAGGCTGTCAACATCCACCGCCCGGATCTCAGGGTGAGGCTGTCAACATCCACCGCCCGGATCTCAGGGTGAGGCTGTCCCGGATCTCAGGGTGAGGCTGCTGTCTACATCCACCGCCCGGATCTCAGGGTGAGGCTGTCATCATCCACCGCCCGGATCTCAGGGTGAGGCTGTCTACATCCACCGCCCCGATCTCAGGGTGAGGCTGCTGTCTACATCCACCGCCCGGATCTCAGGGTGAGGCTGCTGTCTACATCCACCGCCCGGATCTCAGGGTGAGGCTGCTGTCTACATCCACCGCCCGGATCTCAGGGTGAGGCTGCTGTCTACATCCACCGCCCGGATCTCAGGGTGAGGCTGTCTACATCCACCGCCCCGATCTCAGGGTGAGGTTGCTGTCTACATCCACCGCCCGGATCTCAGGGTGAGGCTGCTGCCTACATCCACCGCCCGGATCTCAGGGTGAGGCTGCTGTCTAGATCCACCGCCCGGAGGGTGAGGCTGTCTACATCCACCGCCCCGATCTCAGGGTGAGGCTGCTGTCTACATCCACCGCCCGGATCTCGGGTGAGGCTGCTGTCTACATCCACCGCCCGGATCTCAGGGTGAGGCTGTCTACATCCACCGCCCCGATCTCAGGGTGAGGCTGCTGTCTACATCCACCGCCCGGATCTCAGGGTGAGGCTGCTGTCTACATCCACCGCCCCGATCTCAGGGTGAGGCTGCTGTCTACATCCACCGCCCGGATCTCAGGGTGAGGCTGCTGTCTACATCCACCGCCCGGATCTCAGGGTGAGGCTGTCTACATCCACCGCCCGGATCTCAGGGTGAGGCTGTCAACATCCACCGCCCTGATCTCAGGGTGAGGCTGTCTACATCCACCGCCCGGATCTCAGGGTGAGGCTGTCAACATCCACCGCCCGGATCTCAGGGTGAGGCTGTCAACATCCACCGCTCGGATCTCAGGGTGAGGCTGTCAACATCCACCGCCCGGATCTCAGGGTGAGGCTGTCCCGGATCTCAGGGTGAGGCTGCTGTCTACATCCACCGCCCGGATCTCAGGGTGAGGCTGTCATCATCCACCGCCCGGATCTCAGGGTGAGGCTGTCTACATCCACCGCCCCGATCTCAGGGTGAGGCTGCTGTCTACATCCACCGCCCGGATCTCAGGGTGAGGCTGCTGTCTACATCCACCGCCCGGATCTCAGGGTGAGGCTGCTGTCTACATCCACCGCCCGGATCTCAGGGTGAGGCTGCTGTCTACATCCACCGCCCGGATCTCAGGGTGAGGCTGTCTACATCCACCGCCCCGATCTCAGGGTGAGGTTGCTGTCTACATCCACCGCCCGGATCTCAGGGTGAGGCTGCTGCCTACATCCACCACCCGGATCTCAGGGTGAGGCTGCTGTCTAGATCCACCGCCCGGAGGGTGAGGCTGTCTACATCCACCGCCCCGATCTCAGGGTGAGGCTGCTGTCTACATCCACCGCCCGGATCTCGGGTGAGGCTGCTGTCTACATCCACCGCCCGGATCTCAGGGTGAGGCTGTCTACATCCACCGCCCCGATCTCAGGGTGAGGCTGCTGTCTACATCCACCGCCCCGATCTCAGGGTGAGGCTGCTGTCTACATCCACCGCCCGGATCTCAGGGTGAGGCTGCTGTCTACATCTACCGCCCGGATCTCAGGGTGAGGCTGTCTACATCCACCGCCCCGATCTCAGGGTGAGGCTGCTGTCTACATCCACCGCCCGGATCTCAGGGTGAGGCTGCTGTCTACATCTACCGCCCGGATCTCAGGGCGAGGCTGTCTACATCCACCGCCCCGATCTCAGGGTGAGGCTGCTGTCTACATCCACCGCCCGGATCTCAGGGTGAGACTGTCTACATCCACCGCCCGGATCTCAGGGTGAGGCTGCTGTCTACATCCACCGCCCCGATCTCAGGGTGAGGCTGCTGTCTACATCCACCGCCCGGATCTCAGGGTGAGGCTGCTGTCTACATCTACCGCCCGGATCTCAGGGTGAGGCTGTCTACATCCACCGCCCCGATCTCAGGGTGAGGCTGCTGTCTACATCCACCGCCCGGATCTCAGGGTGAGGCTGTCTACATCCACCGCCCGGATCTCAGGGTGGGGCTGCTGACTACATCCACCGTCCGGATCGGAATGAGGCTGTCTACATCCACCGCCCGGTTCTCAGGGTGAGGCTGTCTACATCCACCGCCCGGATCTCAGGGTGAGGCTGCTGTCTACATCCACCGCCCGGATCTCAGGGTGAGACTGTCTACATCCACCGCCCGGATCTCAGGGTGAGGCTGCTGTCTACATCCACCGCCCCGATCTCAGGGTGAGGCTGCTGTCTACATCCACCGCCCGGATCTCAGGGTGAGGCTGCTGTCTACATCTACCGCCCGGATCTCAGGGTGAGGCTGTCTACATCCACCGCCCCGATCTCAGGGTGAGGCTGCTGTCTACATCCACCGCCCGGATCTCAGGGTGAGGCTGCTGTCTACATCTACCGCCCGGATCTCAGGGCGAGGCTGTCTACATCCACCGCCCCGATCTCAGGGTGAGGCTGCTGTCTACATCCACCGCCCGGATCTCAGGGTGAGACTGTCTACATCCACCGCCCGGATCTCAGGGTGAGGCTGCTGTCTACATCCACCGCCCCGATCTCAGGGTGAGGCTGCTGTCTACATCCACCGCCCGGATCTCAGGGTGAGGCTGCTGTCTACATCTACCGCCCGGATCTCAGGGTGAGGCTGTCTACATCCACCGCCCGGTTCTCAGGGTGAGGCTGTCTACATCCACCGCCCGGATCTCAGGGTGAGGCTGTTGTCTACATCCACCGCCCGGTTCTCAGGGGAAGGCTGTCTACATCCACCGCCCGGATCTCAGGGTAAGGTATTTAACAAACGCCCAATTTTATTGCTATTTTTTTTTTTTGCTAAAAAGAGTTGGTTCCTATTTTTTACCCTTGTATTACTGTGTTGTATAAATGTGATTTGGTAAAATCACGTCTGAATTTTTATCATTCGGCGTGATATATTAGATTCTATAACAATGAAACAAACATTAGAATCTTTGCACAATCAGTATCAAAATTTCTAAACTTGTTAAATATAATACATTTACATTAAATTCAATATTAAATAATGGTCCTGAGGAAGAAGTTGTAAAGTTCCCCGGTTGTAAAAGTAAGCTTTGAGCCGTGAACGAAACACTAGTATGTGTAGGATCAATTGATGTTTTATTTCGTATGAAAGAACCTAGTGGTTTATTTTGTAAAAAAAATTCTTTGTGTGTGATTGTTGATCATGTCTTAATAAACGATAATTTATTCTACATATATGTGGCAAAATATTCCCCGCTCAATAAATAGCAATGAATGAATAAAAAAATGCCTAATGTCTGTTCAGAAAAACCCAAAAATCGGCGACGTAACGCATCGGAAGGTCCTCCGTGAGAAACTGCAGTGCAAGTCGTTCCAGTGGTACCTCGACAACATCTACCCGGAGAAGTTCGTGCCTGTCCGGGACGTGTACGCTTACGGCAGGTAATTTAATTAAATTGATTATTTTCAATATAGGATAAAAATATCACTTATTGACGTCAATTTACTTATATTAAGGGCCGATTTCTCCAAAGTCGGATAAGTTTTGTGCCAAGGTTAATAACGCAATTTACTCCTATAATAAAGTTTTTATTTTTATTTTATTTATTTGGAATAACAAACAGATACAAAATATGCGTCGGCAGTGTATAAAATAAACAAAATTTAATTGGAACAATTCTGTAACCAACCACGTTATCCACAGATTAAAGAAACAAGTATTTATAAAATAATTACTCGAGGGAAATTACCTAGACAGTATGTAAGGGTAAGTACAAAATAACTCAGCAAGCATACGAGGTGAATAACAACATACAGGTCGCATAATCTACCTTTACAGTGAGTCTTGTTCAGAGATTTTTTATACGTAAAAGGAGAACAAATAAATATGTCAATGCTTCCAAATAATGTATTACGGTACTCAGATACGACGCAAGAGAAAACGATGGCCCGAATTAGTGTGAGAAGTAGGCAGCGCGAAGAGTGGGCGTGATCGCACCTGGCGCAAGGTAGCCGATCGTGGAACTTTGTAATAAAGTTTATTAACGAGGTCAATGGAGTCTTATCTTGTGAATGATGTTATAAAGTAGAACAGCCTCTAGTATTTGCGAAAACACTTATAATGCATGGTACGTAAAAAATCCGCTGAATCGTCTCTATGGCATCGGTATATTTTTTATAGAAGGGTTCTAAACAGGGACAGCATATTCGAGTTGTAAACTGACCAAAGCAAGTAAAGATATGTAGAAGGTTTCCTGAATGCAACAGATGATCTCAAACAAACCCGAACATTTTGAAAGCCTTATTTGTAATGCTCTCAACATGACCATCCAAACAAAGCTTATCATCGAGAACGATGCCAAGATCCTTCACGGACGAGACCGTCATTAGAGTATTATTGCAGAGGTTGTAATTAAAAATAACAGGTTTTTTTTTATTTTTGGTAAATCTTATGAAGTGACATTTTGGGAGGTTTAGATGTAGCTTATTCGCAATCAATCAATCAATCAATCAAATCATTTATTTGTGAAAACATAGGTAGTACATAAAGGTGTTAGTGTTAGAGTAGCAATTCAGAATCACTATGATTTTGCTGATAGACACAGCTTACAAATATACCTTTATTAAAATGTCAAATTATTAGAATTATCATGCAAGAAGTCATTTACAGAATAGTAACTTTTGTCAACTAAAAATGAAAATAATAGCTCTTTGAATTTTATAAGACATTGCATTTTTATCGTATTTGGTAGCTTATTATATATCTTGGGTGCCATACCCATAACACTCTTTTTTATTTGAGCCATAGTGCATCTCTGTGTGCAGACATTATAAATATATTGCAATGCAAGAGTCAGTCAATTTGTCCAGATCACGTTGAAAGGAAATGCAATCATTAACGGATTTAATAGATTTGTAAGTTTTGAGATCATCCACGTACATCAGAAACTGTGAATTTTGAAAACAAGGCTTAATATGAATAAACAATATAAATAAGAGAGGTCCAAGTATTAAGCCCTGAGGAACGCCCAAAGTAACCTGAACTACATTAGACTAATAACCATTAAAAACTACCGTCTGAGTTCTGTTATGAATGTAAGATTGAAACCAGCGGAGCAAATTGCCACAAATACCATTGTACACAATTTTATCCAGAATAAGTTCGTTGATCCACCTTATCGAATGCTTTTTCGTAATCACACTGTCGACCTGCACTCCATCATCAAAATTCTCAAAAAGACTACTTGAAAAACGACTAGGTTTGATGTAGTTGAGCGTGATTTAACAAATCCGTGTTGTTCAGGAATGATGATGTTGTACAATATTGGGTATATTTCATTGTGTACAAGTCGTTTAAACAGCTTTGCCAAGGCAGATAAGATGGAGATGGGGCGGTTGTTCTCCACGTTTTGTTTATGACCTTTTTTGTGCACGGGTGTAATGTAGGCACATTTCTAAGTATCTGGGAAGAACTCTTCTTCTGCTAAGTATTTGTTGAATATTATAAAAAGGGGTTTGCTTATACTAGCAGCTGTTTATTTTAAAAAATAAGGAGGAATACAATCGGGTTCTGCATCTTTAGTTGTCTTTAAAAGTAGAAGTTCATTTAAGATCTTTTCTTGTGACAAAAATATATTTGTTAATGTTATGTACTTATTGCAAGAATCTGGAGGTGGCTGCCATAGGTGGTTTACATTTCACCACACAGTTAACCCGAGAATATATTGTTAATCCATGTCAAATTATATATAAGGACTCTGTCCGTCTGAGGATAGGCATTCTATGTTGGTGAAATCGGCCCTTAGTATTGTCACCTCATATTTTTTACCCGACTGCCAAATACGGAACCCTAAAAATAACAGTAATACATAACTGTTGTTTTAAGGGTTCGTACAGGGTATGTACATTTTAACGTTGACCGTACGTTCCAAATAAAGAATTTGCATATTTTTTAAAATTATTAGATTCAAGAACCCGATCCAGAACATGTGCCTGGACACGCTACAGCGCGAGCCGGCCGGCTCTCCGCTCGGCGTGTACCCGTGTCACGAGCGACTGGTGGCCACGCAGTACTTCTCGTTGTCTGTGGCCGGACAACTGAGGGACGAGGAGAAATGTGCCGAAGTGGCTCACGACGGGTGAGTCTCTATAATAGCTGTCACGAGCGACTGGTGGCCACGCAGTACTTCTCGTTGTCTGTGGCCGGACAACTGAGGGACGAGGAGAAATGTGCCGAAGTGGCTCACGACGGGTGAGTCTCTATAATAGCTGTCACGAGCGACTGGTGGCCACGCAGTACTTCTCGTTGTCTGTGGCCGGACAACTGAGGGACGAGGAGAAATGTGCCGAAGTGGCTCACGACGGGTGAGTCTCTATAATAGCTGTCACGAGCGACTGGTGGCCACGCAGTACTTCTCGTTGTCTGTGGCCGGACAACTGAGGGACGAGGAGAAATGTGCCGAAGTGGCTCACGACGGGTGAGTCTCTATAATAGCTGTCACGAGCGACTGGTGGCCACGCAGTACTTCTCGTTGTCTGTGGCCGGACAACTGAGGGACGAGGAGAAATGTGCCGAAGTGGCTCACGACGGGTGAGTCTCTATAATAGCTGTCACGAGCGACTGGTGGCCACGCAGTACTTCTCGTTGTCTGTGGCCGGACAACTGAGGGACGAGGAGAAATGTGCCGAAGTGGCTCACGACGGGTGAGTCTCTATAATAGCTGTCACGAGCGACTGGTGGCCACGCAGTACTTCTCGTTGTCTGTGGCCGGACAACTGAGGGACGAGGAGAAATGTGCCGAAGTGGCTCACGACTGGTGAGTCTCTATAATAGCTGTCACGAGCGACTGGTGGCCACGCAGTACTTCTCGTTGTCTGTGGCCGGACAACTGAGGGACGAGGAGAAATGTGCCGAAGTGGCTCACGACGGGTGAGTCTCTATAATAGCTGTCACGAGCGACTGGTGGCCACGCAGTACTTCTCGTTGTCTGTGGCCGGACAACTGAGGGACGAGGAGAAATGTGCCGAAGTGGCTCACGACGGGTGAGTCTCTATAATAGCTGTCACGAGCGACTGGTGGCCACGCAGTACTTCTCGTTGTCTGTGGCCGGACAACTGAGGGACGAGGAGAAATGTGCCGAAGTGGCTCACGACGGGTGAGTCTCTATAATAGCTGTCACGAGCGACTGGTGGCCACGCAGTACTTCTCGTTGTCTGTGGCCGGACAACTGAGGGACGAGGAGAAATGTGCCGAAGTGGCTCACGACGGGTGAGTCTCTATAATAGCTGTCACGAGCGACTGGTGGCCACGCAGTACTTCTCGTTGTCTGTGGCCGGACAACTGAGGGACGAGGAGAAATGTACCGAAGTGGCTCACGACGGGTGAGTTATTTAGTGTATGGACAATAAAATAGCTATAGGTGGCGTTTTCAATAAACTATTTAGTAGTAAGAGGCAACAGTAGGCAGATACTGTTGGTTAAATTAGGCAAGAAGTTGTTCTATCTCTTCTCTTCAATTACTCCATCTTTTCCCATTAAATTGCTCCATCTTTTCTCATCAAATTGCTCCATCTTTTCCCATCAAATTGCTCCATCTTTTCTCATCAAATTGCTCCATCTTTTCTCATCAAATTGCTCCATCTATTCCCATAAAATTGCTTCATATTTTCCCATTACATTGCTCCATCTTTTCCCATTACATTGCTTTATCTTTTTCCACTGCATTGCTCTATCTTCCTCCGTTATATTGCTCCATTGTCCTTCATTAAATTGCTTCATCATTTCTCATCTAAATCTATCTTCTTCCATAAAGTAGCTCAGTCTTCTTATTTTAAATTGTTCCATTTTCCTCCGTCAAATTTATCTATATTTTCCTACATTGAATTACTTCGTATGACGCAATAAGTTTTACCAACGAATAATTGCTAAAAAATAAGCAATTTTTAAATATTTATTTGTACACTCAATTTATATGCATTTATCAACTGTAACAATTTATTTATTTATTTAATCACCAATAATTTGTTCACTGTATAAGTGATATCGACTGCTGTATTCGTGTTTCAGAAACAATCGAGACGGCCACAAAGTACTGATGCTTAACTGCCGAACTGGGAATATCGTCCGGCAGCAGGTAAATAACTAAATTTTTTCTTTTATCTATCTCATACTGTCAAGGTTAAAAAATTGAAAACAGTGGATCTAAAAAGGTCACTTTGCACGAATTACAATTATAAATAATTGAAAATCTTAATCATTTATTCATTTGTAAACATGTTGAATTTAAGATGGTAAATTGAAAATATTAAGCACATACACGTTTAGCCTACTAGGCATACACAAGTGAAGTCAGACACATCATCTAAATAAAATCGTGCAAAACAATACAAGTAAATAAATTCGAGTTAATCTTGCAAAAATTAGATCAGCTGTCCTTTAAAGAATTCATTTAAAATATCAACATTTTCACATTTCATGAAATTTCATGGCAATTGTGCTGTTAGACGGAAAGTCGCAAAATGGCTTAATTTTTATTAATTGCTTTACCTTATTGCCAGACGTAAAAATAATATTTATTTTTGCATAGTACGCGTACTTACGATTTTTTGGGTTGAATAAGTTTGACTTACCAATAATGTTGATTATTTATGCCTACGGCCCGACTGCGCTAGAAGGAGCGTTATGCTTTTCAAGAGTATGTATGTTTGTATGTATAATTGTTTGTCACGCCCTGCAGCATGAACGACTCGATGGATTTTAGCTTGAGAGATGTCGTTAGATTCGTATTCACTGTGAGAGGGACAACTGAGTATGTCAAGATAAAAAATAACAATATGGCGGATTTTTTCGGGTTTTTCTTTTCCAAATGACACAAAAATGCAGTCACTTAAATAACACTTGTATGAATTATGCAACAGTTTCATACACTACTATATTTCTTTCCTAGCAATGGTCATACTCGCAAGGCCGTATCCAGCACGTTGGCAGCAAGTTGTGTCTCACCGCTACCTCAGCAGCGGGCGGTGACGTCATCGCTCGAACCTGCGACCACTCGCCAGAGCAGTCTTGGGATATCGACTACTCGCAGGAAAATGATTTCAAGAAGGATAGCGATTATCAAGGTGTGGTCATTTGCTGTCCGTCTCAATAGAAAACGACAATAATGTAAACAAATATGGCCGTCTGACATTAGGACAGGGTTTTGTGAAAATTATTTTTGGCTTCATTTGAGATGTGAATGTGATAAGCATTGATAATCGAATGTAAGTGATAAGTAATTTTAATAAATTGCCATAGCTTACATTATTGTATTTTTCCATTGAGACAGACTTTAGGTTGATACATAGATATATTTTCGTCTCTACAGCGCGAAAATGCTGCATTTGGCCCGTAATAATCGTAAAAGCCGTTTTTGCCAATGATTAATATCGGCATTAACATCACGCTAAAAAACAAATGGTTTTTGCCTAAAAGATCTTGAAAAGATCATAAAAAAAAATTGTCACGATGGAAAAAAGAGGGGTGAGTATTTGTAAATACGAGAAATTAATTTCGAACACTATCTTAATTTCGTACAACCCAATAACAATAATATTTTATACAACAGACACATTTCTCGTATTCTTCTATTTGATTGCAGTAAGTATTGCAGTTTCACCAACATCGTTCCTATCCAAGAGTAACTAATCTAAGGATAAAAAATGGATGGCAGACATTTTTATTGCAATAATCTTTGTACCGAAATTGTACGTGGATTAACAGTATATTCTGGGATTAACTGTGTGGTGAAATGTAAACTTCAATATACGAGAGTACATTGCGGCATTATCTTTGGAGTAAAACTTATCCGACTTTGGTGAAATTGGCCCAAGTCAATCATATAATGTATAATTTTAATTTCAGGTGACAGCGAGTCGATCGAGCGTCAAGCGCGTCTTAGGAAACTACGCGGACAACGGTCAGTATTATATAGCTTTTAAACAGTGAAAATATTTATTTTTTAAAGTTATTGAGGTCCCAGTGTTGGAAAAAAACCTCCCCCATTTGTTCCATTTTTTTTAGCTATTCTGTGTCTGGCTGCTGGGTAAAAGCCTCCTTTCTTTCTTCCACACGTCTCTATTCCAGGGCTATTTCTTTTAAATTTTTATCGAACTCTCTTAACCATTTCGTTTCTGGCCGACCTCTATATACCCATCAAACTCAGCTCGTCAATAGTTTTATTTTATTTTTATTTATTTAGGACAAAAGACAACTGTACAAGAGGTAACACATATTCAGATACAATACAATGTTTATATAGTTGTACAACCAGCACAATTATCCTCAGATTACTTAATAAAAATAAAGTAACTACAAAGTAATTGAGATACAAAAACAAACTAGTGATGTTATTTAGTTAGCAACTAATTTGCAGACAGGATCTAGTTCAAAAATTGTCAAGATTACTGAGAGAAAAAAGTTTTTTCTTAAAAGAAGGCAATGCCAACAGAAATATATCTATACTAGTAAAGTATTTATTATAACTAAGCATAAGGCGTCTTAACGGAGCACGCTTGCCTGCATGAGTTCTACAGTTTTTAATAGCGAACAGTCTAAGTGTCAAAGAGTTGCATGCACGTCCCGATCGCCTAGGCACCCGGTAGCACAGCTGGTTATGTAACTCGTTACTCTCAAACATACTATGGCAAATTTTGTACAGAATTATCTGATCTAAAAACAGTCTTCTCTTTTTTAGGGAGTCAATCACAAACTTTTTCGACAAAATTATGTGACAAAATGATGACCTTTTACGATAACACTTAAAATGGATTCCAAACGGCCGTTGCATATTCAATCTGAGCTGTTATAAGAGTTAACAAAGTCAGATAAGAAGATGGAGACTTAAAGGAGACACAATTTTGTCCATCTTTCCGGATGCATGCCCCGCCCAATTCCATTTTAACCTAGCTGTTATGTTCCCTACATCCGAAACTTGAGTAATAGAACTTTGTTCCATATTAAAGTTAAAATATAATACTTCATACTTGTATAAAAGACAGAAAAGGAAACATATTAAAATTTTTTTTAGAGAAGATTAGACACGATTATTTATATGAAACATTTAATTTGGCCACTGTTTAGCTAGTAGTGCACAGTTGGAGGCGATAGATGTCGCCACAAGTTATAAAATGTTAACGATTCGGTTTGATTTTCAGAGGCGCGCAGTGAGTATGGCATTTTTTCAAATATTTCCGACTTGATTTACTTATTGATACGAATATTTTCCACTAAGAACTAATCAGAGATGACACTTTCTAATCATTAAATTAGATATGTAGGATTGAAAAAAATAAACTATATATCACAAAAACTAAAGATAGTTGCTATTTTTAGAACATAAAATCGAGTAAAGTAACCATTTTGTCACGAGACATTGAACACCAATCAGAAGCGATTACGTCATCCATACTAATAATATTATAAATGCGAAAGTCTGTCTGTCTGTCTGTTACGCTTTCACGGCCAAACCGCTAAATGGATTTTGATAAAATTTAGTATGAATATAGTTGAAAACCCGGGGTCAAATATAGGCTACTTTTTAACGCAGGCGGAGCTGCGGGAAACAGCTAATATCATATAAAACATCATTGTTTTTTTTGATGTCGACGTTTTACAATAGTCACTTTACATAGAAAACTATGAAATCAGGTAAACAAATAAATTTGAGACTTAAGGGGCTTAACTGGCCCACAAACGACGTAACGACGTAGCAACTAAACCTTATTTCTGTATGGCTCGGCAAGAGTGTACAGTGACAAAAAGTTATGACGTCATTCGAATCGTACACAATACATAATGTACGATTGAAGTATTGCAAAAATTCTAAATTTTTTGAATATACTACACAATGACGTATAAAAATAACTACATTTTTAAATTTAGTTAACTAGCCTATTGTGTATTTTGTAGTGTGACGACACACGCGTTCATTATCGTCGTACCAAAGTACGGAATTCTTGTTACCTTTTAATATATAACAATCATCCATTACCTTTACCTAGATAATTTGATTTATGTGCTACTTTAAGACCATATAAACCCTGTATTTCAAGTACTGGATGAATATGCAGTACAGTAGCCTTTGTTTGGCTCCGGATCTTCAACTATTATTGATACCAAATATCATCAAAATCTTTTCAGCGGTTGAGTCGTGAAAGCGTAACAGACTGACAACAAACAGACTTTCGCACTTATAATTTTAGTATGAGAGTATGGATTTAGTGGAATTTCAACAAAAGCTAAAAAAAAATGTAGATATTTTTGTTCATTTCTTTTTACCAAATATAATACAACTATATTGCCTACATCTGGGAAATTAAAACATTGTTAACAATATGGAGTCCAAATCGTTATATTATCGATTACGAATCGTCTTAAAAACTAGTTTTTAAAATATAAACCAATAATTGAAATAATTTCCGCAGTCGTATCTCCCGTTCTCTCCTATCTGTGGACGAGCCCCGCCTGCCGGAATCAGTTCCCGCCAACTCCACGCATCGTCGCTCGCATCGCAAGAAGCACAAGAAGAGAAGCCATCGGAGGAAGAACAAGAACAAGTTTATATTGAGGATCGAGAGGACGGTGGCGCCATCTGTTGTACAGGTCAGATTCTCATAATATTGTTACGAGCTCGGGGCAATTTGGAGAAAAACACCTGATGACTCTTAAAAACGTTTATTCCCACAAGGATGGTCGCCGACGTCACTTCACTTCACTTATCACTAACAATGTCCCAAACACTTGCTAATCACAGTCACACTATAACTTGCCGAGGTCGCTTGTATCACTTGTTATTCGCTCCGGATATCGCTTCTTGATCGCACCTGTAGCTCAGTTAAATTAGAACTGCCCTCCTGAGGCACCTTCCGATATTTATATGGCCCGGGAAACCCGCTCCATAAGTTTCTAGAAAGATCACAACTACTCCAGAACAGACAGAGAGGGATACTCTCTGTCTCGTTCCCTTAGTACATACTAGAAGTGCGAGAGCGAGACAAAGCAATATGTCAGAGCAAGATAATCGATGTACTAGATCGTTCGCGATATTATTCCCGTATGGAAACACGCGACGATTGTACGAGAATTTTCCGCGGACAGCGCTACTCAAACTTCCGCGGACCGCATTTTATTTTTATTTATTTTTGATTTCGTAACAATATTCATTTATGTAAATAACATTAATATAAAATAAAAGTATTTGTACAGGCAAACTATGTTTGACTGCATTTTGTTATGTGGTGTACTACATAAAATAAAAATTAAATGTGTGGAAATATTACAAAAAAAGAAAGCTTCACTTGGTTGTATTGTAACTAAGGTCTAGCCTACAACAGTCTCCCGCATAACTGGATTTCAACAATAACTTTACTGTTTTTATTTGTACTGCATTGAAAATAAATAAATACATTAGTACATTTTTTACATTATCCAAGTGAATGATGATATTTTAGAAATGTATTTTAGCTAAAAATCGATCGTATTTGTTGCTTTAAAAATAAACAATAGTATTGGCATGTATAGCCCGACCTTCGCCATATTGCGGAAAAATATTGGAACTAATTTATTTTACTGGCAACTAGGCATTCACGTAACATTCCGTCATCTTAACATTTCTTAATTAATTTATTAAAATGACAAAAACAATTAATAGTGATGTGAGAAAAGAGATATAAAAAGATATTATTTGACGCAAATAAAACGAAGGATTGATTTCCTCGTATCCGTAGCGAATGCACGTGTCAAGCGACGACGTGACGCGACCTAACACGTATGGATTTACCGCCTTTTTCATAAAAAAATAACTGTCATTTGTTGATCCTACTCCTAATATTGTTTGCTTAGGCCAGCAATGAGTCATTTGACGTATTGTTTTTGTTTTTATTAATGTATCTATTTCCGAGCAAATTGAAAAAATATTTAGGTTTCTATTTCATTCATAATATACAATACAATATATCTTATTGCCCATATTACAATAAGCATTATATTAATGGTACGTACCCTATGAAGCAAAAGCGGACTTATTGCTAAGCAATCTCTCTAACCTTTAAGTAGTGTCACAAATCATTGTTATTTGGCATATAAGTTGAAGAATATTTAGGTTTTTTTACATACATAACATTTGTGAAAAAACGAGTTTTAATATTAAATTGTTTATATTTAGCGCGGTGGGTCAGCTACGGAACACCTTGAAGTAGACATCCGCTGTTCTCATCGCCGCCTGTTCCCCAACGACACGTTCGTCCGCGACATCGTGTCCGTGCTCAACATGCACGACATTAAGGTAACAGTTACATGTAGCGCGGGTCAGATAAGGAACATCCGCCTGTCCCCAACGACACGTTCGTCCGCGACATCGTGTCCGTGCTCAACATGCACGACATTAAGGTAACAGTTACATGTAGCGCGGGTCAGATAAGGAACATCCGCCTGTCCCCAACGACACGTTCGTCCGCGACATCGTGTCCGTGCTCAACATGCACGACATTAAGGTAACAGTTATGTATACCATACATTCAACTAAATAATTTTGGTAAAATTAAAATTTGCCAAATGATTATTTGAGAAACAATAATTTGCCAAAATTTGTCAACTGTAAAATTAGAAAAGTTATTTTGCCAAATGTTTTTTATGGGAGCGATAGTTTGGCATGTGATAATTTGGGAAACGTTTTTTATCCAAACTTTAACTTATAATTCCTAAACCGGGCTGAAGAAGAAGAAGATCTCCATAACATTTTTTCTTTCCACCAGGTACATACATACCATCGCGCCTTTTTCCCGTAGGGGTAGGCAGAGACTACGGATTTTCATTTGATACGATCCCTCGCTTCTCTACTCCTGACATTTCCCTTTTTTAATATGTCTGCGATTTGGTCGCAGTATGTTCTCCGAGGCCGGCCCTTACCGACTTTTCCTGTCACCTTTGATTTGCAAATACCTTTCGTAAGTCTGCTTTCATCCATCCTGTCTACATGCCCAAACCATCTTAACATCCCTTTTTCTATCTTTGTCACTACATCCTCATTCACACCACACCTTTTCCTTATCTCAGTATTTCTAATTTTATCGCTCAGACGTACGCCACACATACTCCGTAAAGCTCTCATTTCAACTGCATTCACTCTGCTTTCATTATTTTTCTGCCAGACCCAACGTTCACTACCATACATAAGAGTTGGCATTAACAGCTCTACCATCACCAGGTCAACACAACTAATTAGCAAAATTGTTCCATCCGTTCACGCGTGATGCGATGACCAAGGGAAATTTATTAGATAGATTTATTGTTATATTATAGATAGATATATTTACCCGACTGCGCCAGAAGGAGGGTTATATTTTTTGAGAGTTTGTATGTATGTATATTTGTTTTTTCAATTCCAAATTACACAAAAAATCAGTCTGATGAATTTTTGTTTTTATATTACCTTTAGCTTATTTCTTTCCACCAGGTAATAAACAACGGCAGAGTGTTCGAACAGAACCGCGTGTCGCAACTTCCTCGCGCGGAGAAGTCTGAGAAACCGGAGAAAGTGGAGAAGGTGAAGCCGGTGGAGATGGTGTCGCCGGTTTCTGAACAACTGATGCAGGTAGGTTTTGAGTTTTGACTCATGTCCAAAAGACTGAACCGCACTCTGACTCGTTAACGACCGTTAAAGAATATTTTTCAGACGTTAATAAAAAATTCGCCGTTATTTATTTATTTTTATGTTAAACACTAGCTTTTTCCCGCAGCTCCGCCTGATTCAAAAAGTAGCCTATGTTTGATCCCGGGTCTTCAACTATATCCATACCAAATTTCATCAAAATCCGTTCAGCGATATGACCGTGAAAGCGTAACAGACAGACAGACAGAAAGACTTTCGCATTTATAATATTAGTATGGATATGGATTTGATACACATACGAGTAACAAGTTGTTACCAATTATTTCAAACAATGCTTAAATAAATGAAAAACGTTAATAGAAGAATATTGAGAGAGTTCTATAAATACGAGGGTAGATCGAAATATTCGCGGCCTTACACATAAATACTTGAACTATTTTAATGTAACTGACCTCATTCGATTTGCTTACTCTCTGGTTGTCACATTGTAAAATTCTATCGCAATAGCATTATCTGTTTTTAAATTAGACTGAATTTTGTGAGCCTAAGTGCAGCGTTTTTAAAGCATGGAGAAAATTAAACAACGTGCGGTAATCAAATACCTATTTAAAAAAAACTAACTCCAAAAGAGATTCACGAAGATATGTCAACAACATTGGGGGAATCTGCTCCGTCGTATACGACTGTGAAAAAGTGGGTTGCAGAATTTAAACGCGGACGAGAGAGTATTGAAGATGACCCTCGCTCCGGCCGGCCTACGACGTCTACGACTGAAGAAAACATCGGGAAAATCTGTGATCTGATATTGGCAGTTTCTGCGCGGTGGGTACCCAGATTGCTTTCAGTTGAACAAAAACGAATACGGCTCACGATTTCTCGCGACTGTTTGGAAATGTTTGAGGCTGATCCACAAGATTTTTTGCCCAGATTTGTGACAATGGATGAAACCTGGGTACACCACTACACCCCAGAGTCAAAACAGCAATCCAAGCAGTGGAAAAAACCTGATGAACCGACTCCAAAAAAAACCAAAGCAATTTTGTCAGCTGGCAAGGTGATGGCGTCAGTTTTTTGGGATACTAAGGGTGTCATCATGGTGGACTACCTTGCAAAAGGTCAAACTATAAACTCGGCTTATTACTGCACCCTTTTACGTCGTTTGCGTGAAACAATCAAAGAGAAAAAGGCCAGGATTACTCAGCAAGAAAGTGTTGTTCCATCAGGATAATGCAAGCGTTCACACGTCTGTTGAATCTATGGCTCAAATTCGTGATTGTGGCTTTGAATTACTGCCCCATCCCGCCTATTCCCCTGATTTGGCACCTTTCGACTTTCATTTATTCCTAAACCTTAAAAAACACCTTGGAGGTCAAAAATTTTCATCAAATGAGGAGGCCGAAGCTGCGGTGGGTGACTTTTTTGAAGGCCTTGAAGAAACTTTTTTTATTACTGGCATACAGGCGTTGGAAACCAGATGGAAGAAGTGCATTGAGCTAAGTGGAGATTACGTGGAAAAATAAAATTACTTTTGTTTATGTTTTATATTGTTTTCTTGCTGAGGCCGCGAACTTTTCAATCCATCCTCGTACAATATAAATATGGATATACACTATATAGCATTCCTGAAGTATCCAAACACTGCAATATCGCTCTCATAGTAATTTGAGAACACAGTTTGTATACAAAAGGCGGCCTTATCGAATAAGCAATCTCTAGACCTATGGATTTATTCGTTTTCTTTTTCAATCTGCCTGTAGCAACCGCTGTCACCAAACATCCTCCGTCAGAAGCCTCCCCGGCCGCGGCCTCGCAAACACAAGCGTCCCCCCCCGCCGCCGCCGTCCCCCTCCCCGCGGCCGCCCCCCTCCCCGCCGCTCCTCCCGCCGGAGCTAGTGTCGCCCCCCGCGCCCGCTCGCTCCTCCAGACATAAGATTATTATCGAAGACTTTGTCGACATGCCTACGTCGGAGATTCCGGCAAAGGTAAGATCTATTGTTTATGTATTTTCATGGAGAACCGACAGCTAAATAATACAGAATGTGAAACAAATTTATACAATTAAAAACCAATGAAAGGTTTCCGCAAATAGAACCACAACAATGAAAATAGAAAAACAGAGCACAATCATTTCAGCAAACAAACAATCCGCATCACATTATCGTTCCTCACTTTTTATGTGTGTAGTGTACACCATGAGCATTTCATCATCTGCCTGTTTTCTTTTCAAATTTTGATAGATTGATACAATTCAGCTTAATTTTGATAGATTGATAAAATCAAAAGAGATCAAAATGAGATGAAATCTATTTAAGCCCCCCCCATGTTCGTGGCAATTCGTAGTTTTTGCCCATTATCTCTAAAGGAAACGGGCGTGATTATATGTATGTTAATATGGTCGCCCTAGATAACTGCCTCCGTGGTCCAGTGGTGAAGACGTTTGCCTTGGACACGGAGGTCGTAGGTTCGACTTCTACGGGAAGCATACTTTGTTTAGTTGTTTCCGGTTTGTTTAGGACATTGCAGGCTTGAGTCACCTGATTGTCTGATAGTAAAGATGATTCCGTGCTTCAAAAAGCACGTTAAGCCGTTGTTGGTCCTGGCTGCCATCTAATGATCGTCAAAGGAACCACGTAAAAGGCCGTAAAACCTTTGTCATCAGGATATACCGGCGTTTAATGGTGTAATCCAATCGATATGGCTGAATGAGTACCCACACATAAATTTTGTACATCGGACAGACAGACTTTCTTTTCGACTATATCCATACAAAGCTTCATCAAAATCGGTTTTACGGCTAAATTTCGATTTAGCGTAAAGCGTAACAACAAACAGCCTTTCGCATTTGAAATATATGGATTTAATAGGAAAGTGGAGCCCGGTCTCCGAAGCAATCGGCGAGGACGCGACCGGAAAAGCGCCTAGAAGAGAAATTGATGATAATTTCCATCGTTTTTCAGAAACGACTCGGTTGGTTTGATCTATATCCTGAGAAGGCGAGTGCGCACGGCACAGTGGCGCCCTCCGATCACTTCGCGAAATTTTTAGAATTATTGACTGACATACGAAAAGGGTTATGCGCGTTAACGGTCTCCCAACTTTCATATAAAGTTTCATTTCGTAAAATACGAAGATGGACAAAACTAAAGTCACTTTAAAAATTGCTTTCACTCGTTCAGTGAGTATACGTAGCAAATCATTCGAGTAGTCACTGTTTTTGTCATAGAGATTACAAGTTTATTCATAGGAAATACTCTTTTTTAACTTGCACCTGCGAAAAATCTTCTGCAGATATGTCTGACGGTCTGTCTACCAGCAGCATTCAAATGTAAACGCAAGTTCATTGAAATAAAATAATCCTTTTTTTTCCTTCCTTCTACTATACACTGTTAAGATGCTATGATGTACTCATGTATTTCGTACAAAAATAATTTTCTTTTTTCATTGCTGTCGGCCAGAATATTTCATTTCTTGCAGAAGTTTTTTCGCATTTACTATATTACATATAGATACATTAGTAGTAAACAATAAAAATCCATCCTAACCCTCCGCAGCACTACCGCATGCGCAAACGCAACAAGCACAAGCGGCACCGCTCGGAAACATCCCCCCCCTCCAGTTCGGAACCCTCTCAGGTCGTGACGTCATCGCCCGCGGTCCCGCAGTCCGCTAGAGACGCTCTGTTAGCGCTGCTCGGGGAAAAGATTGATAAAGCCACGAGGGGAGAGAGCAAGTGAGTATCGATCATCGATGTAGTAGGATAACTAATTAAAAAAATATATTTTTTCATTTCAACTAAATGCACAATCGCGCTTCATAAGTGTTCGCATCGAAAAGACTATACACTATCGCATGTACTTTTCTCTGTTTCGTGTATATTTTGATGTTTCTGTGAAAGTCTAATTTTGTGAACAGTGTCCCAGAAAGACGTCTGTCCATTTCGCTGATGGGTCTCTACCCATGATGAAAGCAGTCTTATTTTTGAAGTTTATTGTTTACTACCGTAAGTGCGAGCTCAAAGTGAGAGTCGTGTTTTAGAATGCTCGTACTCTGTTTAAATTTGAGGCTTTCACAGTAGCAAGTATGTATGTGTGCGTACGTACCTGCTACAGTCCCCTTCGGACACTTTCACCGGCGTTTCTTCGTGACTGTGTATCTAGTGGTTATCCTATATCAAAGGTCTCAATGAAAAAGACAATAATGTAAATATGGCCGTCTGACATTAAGACAGGTTTGTCCATTTATTTATTAATTTATTAACTCTTTGTTGCACACTGCAGTAAATAACAGTTACAATAAACCAAGAACTATAATACAGTATAGGTCCATGGTATTTTTGTGAAAATAATTTTGGATGAAAATTGATTACTAACAAAAATGAAGAGTGTAAGTGATTGATGTGTAATTTTAATAAATTGCCATTGTTTACATTATTGTCTTTTTTTAGTTTTTACATTACTGTCAAATTGAGAAAGACAATGTCTCATGTTTTCGATAGATGGCGTGACAATGGTTCAATTCAATTCATTTTTTGATCGTTGGTATTACAATTTTGAATGTGTGCGCCCAAGGAGTAACCAACTTCCAATGGCCCTGAGAAACTCTGAGTGCTCTGTTAACTGTATAACGCACTCTATGAATGAATCACCCTAGACTAGAAGTATAATTAACATGTGTCATCCCAGGGAAGGCCAACAGCCGTACTATCTCCGTCACATCGTCTCCAGTCCTCCTCGAACCGCCTCTAACTGGCAGGAACCATCATCAGTAGAAGAGGTGCCCATGGCTTTGGGGCAGTCTAGCGTTGAAACTTGGCATGCTGGTGAGTAAGAAAGTTCCCACAAATGCTAAAATTTTCCGTCTCTCTCATCTCAGCGCCTTCCAGATTGCAACCTCAGCAGGTTGTCTCGGATCTCAGGGTCCGCTTATATCTTTCCTTCCACGAATTGTCCTATAGGCATAATTTGTCATGTCATGTGTTATGGCAGTCGAGCGTCGAGATTTGGCATGCTTGTGATTGTCGGTAATCGTTAATGAAAACACTTGGTTTACTGGCATTTTAAGAAACGCAGCAGCCTGGTCACGGGGGAATTCGCCACTGAAAACTAATCGGTACTACTCCTCATTTTGCCTCGCCAGTCACCAGTTCCCATGGCTTTTTAGTGCATTTGTCATGTATTTATTTTAGTCGCCGGTGGCATCGCGGCGAAATTCGCCGTGGCGGATTCCCCCGTGGCCAGGCTGTAAGGCGTTTTCTACTTATTTCAAATATGTTATGATACAGCCTCTAAATATTTTTTTTATAAATGTTCGTTATTCATTCAGGCCAGACCCCGCTAAACCACACAGTATCGCTCCGTCGCGAGATACCCGCTTCAACCAGCGACGAGCACGCTCGCAACATGTTACAACTGTACCACTCGCGGGACACCACTAGCCAGGAGATAGACTCTGAATTACGACAGGTCGGTCCTTTCATATAAATATGTCCAAATGACGAAAAGAGTAGGCTGTCATCAAGTGACAGGACAGGATGGCGGCAATGAAAGCCCTCTTTAATGAAAGAGATATGATCAAATTAACATTGATTATCATTAAAATCTTATTCAAATGGACAGAAGGCCTGTTCGTCCCGATAGAGGGACGGTATCCCAAATCATGGTTAAAGCAGACGCACATACCCGCGTCGTCGTGTTATTCATACATTCATGCTCTATCCAAACTAGAAACATCTAAACAAAATATGCTTCTCGTGGGGTTCGAACCTACGACGTTTTGGTCTGTAGGCAGACGCTTTACCCACTGGATCACTGAGGCAGCATTAGATGCTCCTACTCATTAATAATTTAGTTACAGCTCATAATGTCAACTTCCTAAAATGCCAACCGCTAGTAAATTCAAAAGTTGTCATATTGCCAACGTTGATACAGTCTTTAATATGAATTTTAGTTTCACGGCGAAAAGAAGTCCCGCTCTCACACGTCCGACGACGAAACCGAGCAGAAGCGCTCGCCCGACTCGGCCGAGCTGACTGGCAAGCCCACTCGCCACAAGCACACGAAGCCAGTGAAGGTGACGATGAGGAACAACTTCACTTTCAACATCGGTGATGAGTTCTTCGCGTGGAGGAGTAATAATGATGATGTGGCGTGAGTATTGTTGACATTATGCGTTTATTTTATAGGATCACTTTAGTAGGCTACCTAGCTGTGTTCACATTTTTACAATGTCTATAAACGGAACAATACATACACTAAAAAGTCCGAAAACAAAAATAAAATTGGTAATTATATAAAGCAGTAATTAGCATTTAAAGTTTTCTAATGAAGACAAGTGTGATCGTAGTGCGGACGTCTTGCTATCTCTTTTGTACGCACGAAATCAAGTGGCAGTGACGTCACTGCACACACAGTGCATCCTTTTTTTGTTTCTTGACAGTTTCTCCTTCCACATGACTTTAAAGGCTTTATACCTGCTTACGTAATATTGAACGGATTCAAACTTTCTGTTTCCGAATTCGGAATTTCGGATACTAAAATTTTGGTTATGAATAATAAATATTTAGTGGAATAGCTTATTTGCATTCATACTAGCCTAATAGCTTTGTAAATTTATTTTCGTGTCTGTTCTGTTCTGTACGTTTGCTTATTTATTGTTTGTCTACGGTCAGTAAGCAAAGTCTCTATTTCGAGACAGACCAATTTTGCTTTTCTAAGTAAAAAAAAATATGTTCCGGGCTAGAGGTCGCATTTCTCAACGCATCGTATGTCACGGGTTCATGGTCGGGGAGTGTCCAAATGGCAACTTCGCCATGCAAGCAGCGTTTTATGAATGAATTTTTTATATGTAGGTAATTAGCGAACTCACAGAATTACTAGTTATAAATTCGTCACACTTGTTGCACTCCAACAGCGACATCCTCGGCGAGCTAGCGATCCCGTCGAACTCGTCTCCCGCCGCGCCGCCCATCGAGGCGTGGGTGCGCCCCGCCGCGCTTACCACGCGCGATCCCGTCGACAACAACCACATTGACACTGCCAGTCTCAAGCCGGTCAGACACGCCGACACGCCAGGTGATTTTTAAAATTTGAACATGTATTTTTGATCGACTACCTACATGTCTATGTCATTACAGAACATAACGGTTATTAAAAAAGTGGTTAAGTGCCGTGTCAAGCCACGCGCAATGTAGGGTTTCGTAGTACATAAACACGAGTGTCTGTCACCGACATCCGTCACTGGAACGAGTGTCTGACACCGACATCCGTCACTGGAACGAGTGTCTGACACCGACATCTAGCACTGGAACGAGTGTCTGACACCGACATCTAGCACTGGAACGAGTGTCTGACACCGACATCTAGCACTGGAACGAGTGTCTGACACCGACATCCGTCACTGGAACGAGTGTCTGACACCGACATCCGTCACTGGAACGAGTGTCTGACACCGACATCTAGCACTGGAACGAGTGTCTGACACCGACATCCGTCACTGGAACGAGTGTCTGACACCGACATCTAGCACTGGAACGAGTGTCTGACACCGACATCTAGCACTGGAACGAGTGTCTGACACCGACATCTAGCACTGGAACGAGTGTCTGACACCGACATCCGTCACTGGAACGAGTGTCTGACACCGACATCCGTCACTGGAACGAGTGTTCGACACCGACATCCGTCACTGGAACGAGTGTCTGACACCGACATCCGTCACTGGAACGAGTGTCTGACACCGACATCTAGCACTGGAACGAGTGTCTGACACCGACATCCGTCACTGGAACGAGTGTTCGACACCGACATCCGTCACTGGAACGAGTGTCTGACACCGACATCCGTCACTGGAACGAGTGTCTGACACCGACATCTAGCACTGGAACGAGTGTCTGACACCGACATCTAGCACTGGAACGAGTGTCTGACACCGACATCTAGCACTGGAACGAGTGTCTGACACCGACATCCGTCACTGGAACGAGTGTCTGACACCGACATCCGTCACTGGAACGAGTGTCTGACACCGACATCTAGCACTGGAACGAGTGTCTGACACCGACATCCGTCACTGGAACGAGTGTCTGACACCGACATCTAGCACTGGAACGAGTGTCTGACACCGACATCCGTCACTGGAACGAGTGTCTGACACCGACATCCGTCACTGGAACGAGTGTCTGACACCGACATCCGTCACTGGAACGAGTGTCTGACACCGACATCTAGCACTGGAACGAGTGTCTGACACCGACATCTAGCACTGGAACGAGTGTCTGACACCGACATCCGTCACTGGAACGAGTGTCTGACACCGACATCTAGCACTGGAACGAGTGTCTGACACCGACATCTAGCACTGGAACGAGTGTCTGACACCGACATCCGTCACTGGAACGAGTGTCTGACACCGACATCTAGCACTGGAACGAGTGTTCGACACCGACATCCGTCACTGGAACGAGTGTCTGACACCGACATCCGTCACTGGAACGAGTGTTCGACACCGACATCCGTCACTGGAACGAGTGTCTGACACCGACATCCGTCACTGGAACGAGTGTTCGACACCGACATCCGTCACTGGAACGAGTGTCTGACACCGACATCCGTCACTGGAACGAGTGTCTGACACCGACATCTAGCACTGGAACGAGTGTCTGACACCGACATCCGTCACTGGAACGAGTGTTCGACACCGACATCCGTCACTGGAACGAGTGTCTGACACCGACATCCGTCACTGGAACGAGTGTCTGACACCGACATCTAGCACTGGAACGAGTGTCTGACACCGACATCTAGCACTGGAACGAGTGTCTGACACCGACATCTAGCACTGGAACGAGTGTCTGACACCGACATCTAGCACTGGAACGAGTGTCTGACACCGACATCTAGCACTGGAACGAGTGTCTGACACCGACATCCGCCTTATCCGTAGTTCTTTTAAATGAAAATCTATCAGAATTGTTTGTCAGTATGATTGAAGATGTTATTGACTATTTCATTTTTTCTTTATTTTAGTAATTTCCCTCATTACTTGGTTTAAATAGAATCCGGAGTGTTTGTGAGTCATACATTTCAGAAATAGGGCTCCTAAAACGTTTCTGGTAATTTTTCTAAAAATTTAATATGCAAATAAATTTATTTCATTTCAAATTTGTGGTTTCAGAGAGGTGGGGTCACGAATCGGAGTCTGCGGAGGTCGCGAATCTCAAGATTCTGACCGGCCACGGCTTGGAGGAGGACGAGTCTAACAGCGTGTCGCGGTCAGAGAGTTCCGGAGATAAGTGATACATGTAGATAGATAGTTTGCAAGTTGGTGGATGTGTGTTTAGTTCTAAGCAGACCCCGGCACAGAATTATGAATAGCACAGAACGGACACTTACACCCTCCCACCCGAAACAGATACCGCACCGAGACAAGCAGATTTAAGGGAAACATCGAGAGCAAAACAATGCAAGGATGACGCTTCGGCCGCCCGGCCGCTGCGACGACTATGACTCAGACACGGTAAATAACCAATCCCACGAGTAAAACACACATTGACGCGCGTGCACGACCGAAACATAGTAGTCTTAATAGGTATCGCGCTCGCCGATAGGGTTGTATGGAGGCTCTGAAGCAAACAGCTGAGGATGCAACCGGGAATCGCTAGATTGAAGACCACTGTTTTTCATCTTAGCGTTTCCATGTGTGGATTTGGATAGTAAATTGCTTGTGGAAAGTTTGGAAATGCAAAAAACGGAATCCTACTTAAAGTCCTACCTAAAGGAACTCGATTGCCTAGCTGGGCATGTGTGTCGATCGTGCGAGTCAACCTCGAGTACTTGTGATAAAATAATAATAATTCTTCTCTAAAGTCTGGGGTATGAATGTACACAACATATCATTAGGTGTGTATTAAATAAAACACAAATTGGGCACACAGCCGCTAACTTCATGTGCGGATTCATTTCTGTATGATGCGTGTACATATCTGTTTGCAACCAAAAATTTATTTTCTTGTTAACAGATTAGTTTTCATATTTTTCTTTAAGTTCAGACTCGACCAAGAATTGAAACGTACTAAAAATAAGATAAATAATGAATGTTAATTTGGTTATCTTACTAGTTGTAACAATATAGGTTTTTCTCCAATTGTGATTAGTAAAAGGCAATCTGATCTGCTTTTTTATTTACGAATAAGTACATAGTGTATTTTGTTTACCAAATTAAGTTTAAATATTATCAGACAAAATAAAGTTTAAATACAATTCAGGTTCGACTAAAGGACTTGTATTTTTTTTTAATTAAACAATAATTTTGTTTTTAATTTTTACTGATACTAGTAAAGAAATCTCTTGGAATTGAATATTTTTTTTTAATGTTTGAAATTTATATACTTACATAATGTATAGTAACAATCTTAAAGAATAATTATTTATTTTGAAAAGATAATATGGCGTTTCTGGGATCACTGTACAGGTGTCCTAAAATTCAAAAGCCGTATAAATAAATTATTTGGATTCATATTTCTTAGTTTAATAGCGAATGAAAGACAAAATATATATCTCGAGTGTAGTTCTACATAATGACGAGATCGTCTTACAGCTGTGTCGGTCAAAGACTACATTTTGGATATGATATGTTTTATCATTAGGATTTGCAAATATATTTATTACCTTGAGGACAACTGCTGGTCACGTTGCTTTCTCCTTAGACATTCGACACCCTGTATACCATAAATATCATTTCTATTTGGGAATATATAGAAAAGCTTACACAAAGTTTTATGTTAATACTTCTTAAGGAAGCAATAAATATTAAATTGTTTTTTTACGAATGTATGTCGTAATAGTTGTTGTTTAGTCCTCATTTCAAAGTAGGGTAGGAATACTGGTGCTCCATAAGTGTACTTAATAGATAGTATTCACCCATGGAACTAAAGGTAAAGATGGAAACCAAAACGGCATACAATAGGCTGATGGCAGAAAATTTGACCTGGAGTAACCCCTGTTTTCCCAAAGTATTACCATTACTTAAAAAATTTTGCCTAGTCAGAAATACAGTAAAATAAAAAAGTATAATTATTTTTCATTTTTTTTTTTTTATAAAAATCTACCTCAAAATAAAGATTATATTGCTACGTAACTGTTTATCATTTTTTCCAACTTTTGGGGTTGTTATCAAGTGCTGTGATGGAAACCCAGATTCACACCCTAACTCATCACTAGTTAGAAAGAGAGACGTGGGTAACGAAATGCATTCAGGTCAAATTTTCTGCCATCAGCGTATTGTATGCCCGCGCGCTATCCCTTTAGCTTTAGATCCATGTATTTACCTATAGCTATATGAAGCATAGTCAACGAAGGCAACATGTAACGTGGAGCCCCATTTTTGAGAACTATATATGATTAACTTAAAACCGGCGAATCGAATGAAAATCGTGCGACTGATCGATTATGTCGCGTGAAAATAATTCGATATCGAACGATAATCATTCGATATTTATTTATTTTTACAACTTATATACTGACCTTACAGCAACCGTGTTAAGGGTTGTTAGTGCACGTGTCATTGGCGCTTGTTTTAATAAATTCGTACGCGACCGGGGTATTGCGAATAAAGCGGGTTGTGTTTGTCGCCATACGTATCGATTCGGCACGCATAGCATATTGAAATGAAATCATTCGACTCGCCGATTTCGCATAAGTCATACTTCTCAAAAATAGGGGCTACAGTGGTGTTGGTGATATTTCTACCATTTTTGCATAAAAAAATCGTATATAAAAAGTTTTTATTAAGAAATCTCTTTTTTATCCTAATAATCTTTATATGTTATTTTTTTTACGTATGGCCTATGTTAGATTTGAAAAATATGGCCTCTACCCTTAGTTTATGCAAACGCAGACGTTAACGATTGCCTTTGAATTTTGCGTAGATCTCAATTCTTAGGACCTTGTTATCCGCTTGAGGTCATACAGTAAAATACGTGCAAAATTAATTTAAAAAAAATGCTAATAATGGCTGCTTTTAACTTTGTTGACTGTGCTATTTAAGTGTGTGATTTTGATTTGATTCTCTAGTTTTATAAGTAGAATTCGCTAGTATATTTTCCTAAAAGATGGCATTTATTTTTGAGATAAGATTATGAGAGCAGTTCTAACTTTGTTATATTTTTAACTACGTACTTACGTAGTCTAACATTTTAATGTAAGTGACTTTGAATTGACAATAAGTACAGTTTATGTTTTTATTATTTCACTCCACTCTTATGCATAAACTTCATTAGGCTTAAGTCGGTTAGAAACGAATAATAATGTATACTTTTGATACCAACCATCAAAATCGAATTTTACAAATAAATATATTATGTATTCCTATAATATTAGTAATCTTTAATAAAAATAAGTTCAAAAACTAAAACCCGACTACTGCAAAATCATGCTCAAAAATTTATGACACAATACAATGACTGTTTGACAATGCACCTAGCATTAAGTTCGCCTTTTGTACTGTACACATTGTATCAATCAATGAATCATTTATTTATTTGTTAAACATTGTATTTTGTGCAATAAAGTTTAAATATATAAATAATTTATTATTGATATCATATATTGTTTCAGTAGTTTGTAATGTACAGAAAACAGCGTACTCGTAAGCCACCGTACTCGTAAGCCACTTTGCTCTCAAAGTATTTTCATTAGTCTGATGTAGCATACGACCACAGCTGTCTTCTGTACATTACTAACTACTGAAACAATATATGATATTATTAAAAATATTTGTCTTGTTAGCGCGTGATTTTGCAGTAGTCGGGTTTTAGTTTTTGAACTCATTTTCATTTAATTAGTTTTGGGGTCAGACACATTCTTTTGTCCACTGCTCATAATATGGAGAACCGCTTAAAATTTAAATAAACTATACAAACCAAATGACCAGCAAAAACCGAGACACATTTCGATCTGCTCAATTTGAAGACAATATTTCTAATCATCGAATGAAAGCAAGTAAAACCACCAGCAAAAGCTAACTATATATATATGTTTTTATTAGTAATTAAGGTATTTTATTTGATAACCCAAACGACAGTAACACATTTTTTTTTGCCATAACTCCATTGTCCTATAGAGGGCGCTGTTTCTAATTGAACATGACGTCACATAGTCTGACTTAGCTTTCCAACGATACTGCATTTGTTTGATTATCACTAGTAGTTTAGAATAAATTTCGAGAACAGACGAAGTATTTGATTTGTATGTAAATTTCTCAAATATCGGATTAAAGCCGCCGCCCACCGCGAGCTAAAGCTAACAATATATATGTTTTTGAGATGTGCTGATTTAGCCCTTTCATTTCATATCCCACAAGGCTTCGTCCTCACTTTATGCCCTCTAGACGGTGCTGTTGTAAATTTGACATGACGTTATATAGATAAGAACCAGCGGATAACTAAGACCTTTCCAACGATACCTCATTTGTTTAATTATCGCTAGTAGTTTAGAAGAAAATTGGGAACAGATGAACATACATACAAACCAGTCAAAATCATAACCCTGCTGGTGGTTTTGCCGTAGTCGATAATATAATTTTGTAGGCTAAAATTAATGATTGTTATGATTTTATTATATCAAATGCTCAACCGGCTTATGCCTTATTTAGTAAAACTTTGATATTTGAAGTTTGTATTTTATCAATTTGATTTAAAATAAGCATAATTGTTTGCTGATGTTTTAAGATAATTGACGAAATTGTTTAGATTGATTTAATTTGAGAAATGCATACTTTTGAGTTGCTCAATATTATCTATTTAAGTTTTATTAAACTTGTTTTAAAATATTGAAATAAAACGTGTTAAGACTGAATTCGACTTTTTAATTTTGTTTGACAACACTTAATACCAAACACTGTCAGGGTTCTACCCACAGAAATATTTAGACTATACTTCTATTTAAATGCGAGTGAGTAAGCGAGATGATGCAATACGAGATGAAAGGCATCTCGCTTAATAATCACTCAGATGGAATTATAAGATCATGGTAACCATCCACTAGATAAAGTCGTGACTGGACGATATATTGAACGAAAAGGCCCGCTGCTGAGGACTTTTGGCGGAAAGCTAAGAAGAGCAGCATCTACCTTGTATTTTATTTTGCAAAATTTGTGATTTTTTGAGTATTTGTGCACAATAGTTGTGAAATAATCCACACATAGTTCGCAAAGTGTTCGAAAACAAGCGTAAATGTTGGGAAGTGATACAGTGATCGATTTATGTGACTGACTTGCCTATTGCCAAAAGCTCCTAGAAATCGTTAAGTGAAGTTTTTCTACCACTTCACTTAGCATGATTCTTTGGAGTCGGCTTGTCTTTAGACTTGACTAAACAACTATATTCAATAATATTTTACTTGTTACTGGCTAAATACTAAAGTAAAGGTCATATTGTAAAAAATGTCCCGATGTCTTTAATGATAGTGACAAGTGTACATTTCCGAGTTGACATTTCCGATGGCCTTCAAATGCCTTCAATTCAAAACAAAACCAATGGATTTTGCAGAATTTTGTTATTAGTTGTTCAAATGCCGGTAAAAGTAAAATTGTTTCGTTAGCAATATCTCTGTAAGTTATCAAAAGTGTTATTTTTTGTTGTGAAGTAATGTAAACAATTTAAATAACAATAATACAAACGGTAAGTTTATGATTGAAAACGAAAACAATTAAAGATTGATACTTGAAACTTCTAACTCGTATTACCTGAGTCTTGCAAGCAAATATTTGGGGCCTATCTTAGCTTTACATTGTATTATACTTTATAATATAGCTTAGTAATTTATAGATTATAAATTTCAGCTACACTTGTTGTAAGCTTTCGTTATTATTCCATAAAAAAATATCTGTAATTACATCATTACACAATATTAAAACTCTGAATAAAACTTTATTTTATATTGGTAAACTATAACACACGTCTTTGGGGCTAACTAAATGTATGAGATTTGCCCCTATAACTTATTTATTTTATAAATAGCCATTCAAAAATAATATAGGGGCAAGCTTTTTCCCGCAGCTCCGCCTGCGTCAAAAAGTAGCCTATGCTTGACCCCTGGTCTTCAACTATATTCAAACGAAATTTCATCCAAATCCATGCAGTGGTTTGATTGTGAGGGTGTAACAGACAGATAGACAGATAAACTTTTGCACTCATACTATTTATTTATTTAACCTTCATTACAAATTACAATTTGTAAAGCACAATAGGCGGACCATACTATACTATTCATATGTATACTAATATTTGGCATTCAAGTCCGAAAGACTACAAGTTTCTATTAACAATCAAAAGGAATTTAAAAAAATATATATAGTGGGCCACATAGGAAAGTATACCATCGCACACATTATGTTAACACTTTAGATGGTATCCTTTTTATATGACCACTGTACATATTGATATTGATGAGATCAACAGCAGATGTCAGTGTACAAGAACACCTCGAAGGGTGAGCTGGTGGCCATCTACCGACTGGAGTTCTACAAGAACCAGAACAAGTGGAAGTTCTGCAAGAATGAGAAGAATGCCAAGAAGCCAGTTCCGATTAAGTAAGTATTCTTTCCTTCTGGTAAAAGAAATATCTTTAATGGCATTTGATTACTATGAATCCTATAGGAGAAACACTTTTTTAAATGAATGTTTAGTTATTTCAGTATACTTAGCATTGACAAAAATAAGTAAAATCATACCACTCCCTGAGATACAAAAATGTGGATTTCTCATCAGACTCCATGACACTGGCCAGGGTTGATTGGTCAGATTTTGTTTTGAGTCTGAACCGTACCACAGATTACAGAATATAATGCTATACAGATATTTAATTGTCATACAATGAAACATGCTAACCTTCCTGGTTACTTTCATACAAAATCATTGTTTACTGTACTCCATTTATCAAAAACACAAGAACTTATAAATTTAGATTTATAACTTTTTAAATACAGTACTTAATAAACTTGTGATTGAATAAGGGTGCATAAAAAATAGTGTTTAAAAAATTAATTTCTTTATTACACCAAAAATAAGGAGATCAGAACATAATTTTAAATATCTGTCTTTTTGAAGGGCCCCTTTACATCAAATAACTAGGGAAACCAATTCTTTTTCTTAGGCAAAGGAAACCGTGATGGTTAGCTTGGAAGCTATTCTTCACTATTTCAAATAAAGACTATTCGCCAATTTTAAGAAAAGAGCTCTCATTAAGTGGTCGTAATTTTTCTTAATATATTGTACAGACAGAAGCTGAACGAGACGTATCGAGTGGAAGACGAGGAGCCTGAGGTGGATCCTCCCGCGCCTCTCAACGACGCCTTCCTCGAGACCGACTCCGGTGAGACCACAATACTGTGCAATCTTTACTAATATTATAAAGCTGAAGTTTGTTTGATTGAACGCGCTAATTTTAGGAATCATTGGTCCGATTTGAAAAATTCTTTCAGATAAAATTCTTTCTAGACGGGCTGCTAGTACAATATATCTATATTGCACTATAAGCAAAGAAAAGTGTGAAAACCGGAGGAGGCCCATGTGTCACAAAAGGGGCATGTTCATACTAGGGCTTGAAAATTGTAAATGGAGCCTTTGTACAGCCTGCATTGGATTATGGTACAAACAATTGTATCATCATCATATCGAGTGGGTTACATGGTTGATCAAACCCTGTACAGGTGTCAGACTTTTTGTGAACTGCTTTTCAATTTGTATGGGAAAATGACATTGTTGTTTTTACACTTTCCCTGCAATTTCTACATATTTTTTAACCTTTTAAAGTTTCTCTTAGCTTCTAGAAAAGTTTCAAAACTAAAATTAGTCAAAACGGTCATTCTCGACTTTTAGCGAAACTAACATTTACAATTCATTTCTATAACATTGGCGCGCGTATCTGAAACGATAGTGTTAGATGACGGCGATGACCGAGATTGGTTTGGTCGCCATAATTGGCTGTCGGTCTATTCCCCTTTCACCGCCAAACCGCTGAACGGATTCGATGAAATTTGGTATGAATATAACAAACAAACATAGGCTACTTTTGACGCAGGCGGAGCTGCGGGAGACGGCTATATTCATTCGACATATGAGTCACACATAACAACAAACTAATTATTAAAAATAAAAAACCAGACTGACAGCTAAACAATTCCTGTTTTTTTGTCACAAAAATACATTGAATCATAAGGTATATACATTTTTGAAATCTCCTTTTAAACCTCTTGATTTTGATACTCCACTTGATAAGGTTACTCAAGTTTTTTTTTTAATCTGCCTTTTATTGCGTATATAGTCCGCCATTTTGTTGCTATGATGACGTCACATACCCCATGACACTCGGAAGAAAGCAAGGAATCTAAAGACACCTCATACGTCCATATCTGATAAGTCGTTTTTGACTTTGTGGAATAATCTCACATACATGAACGCTAAGAACATAACACTGTTTAGTCAGTCGTGTAAAAGTAGCACTCCTGAAGCGCAAATTGAAGGACACTGTTATAAGGTATGTACTTACTATTGTTGTATTTCCAGACGAGAACATGAGGGAGTCCGTGCCGCCGCCGTGTCCTCGTCGCCGCTGGAGCACCATCCTCGACCTCAAGATCGACCCCGAACAAGGTAACGTGATGTTTAACCTACCTTTGTAACGATGCGCTTGCATCATTCCTCATTTCTCCATACTTTTTCATATCATAAACATCCTTCACCACATTTTCATTTCAAAATCATTTCATTTTTCGAATCACCTGTATTCTGATACTATGTTCTTTGTGTACAATAAAGATTTTTACATACATACATACACCTTTTTTTTATCCACATTTTTTGCACGTCATCTCATCACATTCCATTTTCCTCTCGAAGGAGCAACAGCTCCACTTCTTTTTGTGTATTTATAACTTCAATTATAATCATTGATTAATGTGTGACAATCAGTCCCCATATATTAGTCTCATGCCGAGATAGCCGATTTGGGGAGCCCGCCACCTTCAATGTCATATTTTGGGAATAGATTCTTTATGAATGTTTTTTACACTGAGTAACATAGGCTATATACCGCAGTTAGAGCTGCGGGAAACAGCTAGTAAATTATAAGTAAATGGTTACGTTCGAGACAGCTTCCATGTGAAATAAAAAATACATTCATCATCATTTCGTGTGTGTGTCAGAGTTATTCGGAACAGCCTCTCGGCCTCTGACCATTAGATGGCTGCCAGGAACAACGAACAAAAAACATTAATATCCAAAGATACATAGTAAATACTATATCTATTTCAAAATCAACCCATTCCTTTAGTCAAGAGTTACAATGTCATAGACACGTCAAACTTGTAATACTTAATTTCGGTCATGGGTTAAAATAAAATGTATAATGGAACCCCTTTTTTGAGTCCGTCAAAAGTCAGCTCTATTCAAACTGACACGAATCCCGCGCGGTATGCGGGACGCCCATAAAAATATGATTTGGTTAGAAGTGCCATAGCGTGCGCCAAAGTTAACTAGCCTGCCTTAGGCACTTCTACGTATTGTTATTGCTATGGGCGTCTCACCAGTCGCGTGGGATACGCGTCAGTTTGAATGGAGCTTTAACTCTGTTATTTGTTCAATTCAATTAATTTTAACTTTATTTCAATTCAGTTCTAAGGTTTTGCAAACTTATTTCCACACCGTGAAATTTGAGTCGTTTTGGACCCATCGTCCAGTGACTCCATTCATGCAACTGAACAACTTTCCCCAAGATACATGGGTCAAAATATGGAGTAAATTTTTGGAACTCCCATACAAAATGTCTTATCACGTGACCTAACTTACTACGGGAAGTCCAGATTTGTTTTTCCTGTTTCTACCCATATCCATATGTATCTTGGGGAAATTTGTTCGGTTGCATGAATGGAATCACTGGAGGATGGGTCCAAAACGACTCAAATTTCACGGTGTTATGTATAGAAGATGCGGAAGGCTGGGCAGTGACGACGGAGCAGAAGGCGATGCCTTCTACGTGCTGGGAGCCCAGCGAGCCGCTCACCAACTACGAGCAGCAGTGGGGGGACGAGGTGGGGGGAATTTGATGGTTTTCATTGGGGTTCCGTACGCAAAGGATAAAACAGGAACCTATTTCTAAGATTTTGATGTCCGTCTGTCACCAGGCTGTATCTCGTGCATGAACCGTAATAGTTAGTTGAAATTTTCACAGATGTATTTTCGTTGACGATATAACAACAAATACTAAAAACCAGATTAAATATTTAAGGGGGGCTCTCATACTACTCAACGCTTGGTTTTTTTTTTTTGCGGTTTTTGTAGATAATGGTACGGAACTCGTTGTGCGCAAGTCCGACTTGCACTTGACCGGTTAGTTGTTTTACGGCCCTGGAGGAAGGTTTTTAAGGATTTATGTTCTGTTTTTATTCGTACTCATCAACGTATCCTTGTTGTGCAATAAAGAGTTTTGTTTTGTGTAGTTGTATAAAAATGCATTAATACTCGTAAATATAGAGTAATTTCTTTTTCACTGTAATACACATGATTGCATTATTAAAAAAATATTAAAACTACATTTTTTTTTATTATTCATTAGTTGTTGGAAGCAAATCAGTTTTTATTCATATAATAGATTACAATGTCATATGATTTTTACAGGTGTGCCAATCCGAACTAGAATCCAACGAGCAACCGACCCGCCTACCCGTGTTCGCGGGGTGGCCCGACACAAACCAACAGGCAAGCCCACTAGTGGACCACAACCACAATATCCTACAAAACTTTGAAATCGGAAGCCAAAAAGGCAAACAAAATGTAGCAGAAACTCTCAGACAACAGATACAAGAGAATACTTTGAGGACGGGACATTGTGTGCTAATGAACCAGAGTACGGGGCGAAATATGTATAAAGCACAGGGACAGATCGGTTTGAGATCTAATATGACTCAGGATTTGGGACATATCGAGTATGAATTCGAACAAACTTTGAAGCAAAATTGCGGACGAAATTTGAGAATGAATAGTGGTCAGGATTTGGGTAAAATTGGTTATGATTGTCAAAGTTTTAATCATTTTGGACAAGCGGGGCAACATATGGGGGAGGCGGGGCAATGTGCTGGACAAATTGGACATAATGTGGGACAAATGGGGCAAAAAATGGGTCGTAATGTGGGACAAATTGGTCACAATGTGGAACAAATGGATCACAATGTGGGTCAAATGGCGCAAAATATGGGACATATAATGCCTCAAATGGAGCATAATGTGGGACAAATGGGCCATAATGTGAGACAAATTGGTCATAATGTGGGACAACTTGGTCATAATGTGGGACAAATGAATCATAATGGGGGACAAATTGGTCATAATGCGGGACAAATAGAACATATGCCACAAAATATGGGGCTGGTAATGATGGACGATTTTGAACCCGTGTTAGAGAAAGTATTAGATTTGGAGCAAATAGAGCGCGAGCTGCTGGAGTTGGAGGGGGGCGGGGGACCGCTTGCGCACTTCTATTTGGTAAGTGTATTTTTTTATTTTTTTACATTGTATATTTTAACCGCTGTAATGGTGCATGATATGAATGGTGCGGAAATTAATTTTATTATGTTTGTTGGTGAAAGAAATTACACTTTGATGTTCAAGACTTGTGTTGACCTGACACCACTCCTCAATTTCATCAAGATCAGCCTAAAGACGCCAAAGTTATGGATGCTACTGATGTTATGAAAGATTTTAAGATCATCAGCATACAGCAAGCATTGACACAAGAGTCTATGAACTAAATCATTGATGAAGACCAAGAAGAACAATGGACCCAAGTGGGAGCCTTGAGGGACACCTGTAGTTACCATAATAGGGCTTGATACGTATCCCTTGAGGGCCACAAGTTGACTTGGTTGACAAGATAGGAACGAAATATTGGAAAAGTTTCCGGAAACTTATATTTTGTTTTCATTTCAATATGGCTTTTACTTTCGTATTTAGCCAGTAACAGGTAAAAAAAAAAATTGAATGAAGTTGTTTAGTCGAGCGAGTATAAAGTCGAGTCAGAAGAATCCTAAGTGAAGTGGTAGAAAAACTGCACTTAGCGTTTTCCAAGAGCTTTTGGCAACAAGCAAGGTAATCACATACATTAAACACTGTATCACTTCCCAAAATTAAAAAAAAATATGCTTTACTTAGGGAAATCTTTTTTAATAATTCATTACAGAAAACAAATAGTGTGTCAAATATCACTGCGCCTAAAAATAAAAATAGACTTTTACTACCTTCTTTCAACAATCTTTATAGTAAAAGACGACTATAATATATTATATCCCTACTAATAAACGAAATACCAAAAGAATTTGCGGAAAAACTTGCCAATAAAAATATAACTTTAAAAGATTTCTTCTAAATGACCGACGTGCCTGTTGCACTCTTTACACGCGCGCACACTGAGCGCGTTGTCCGTTGACAAGCCAATACCGGTTGCATTTGCAAATAAATACCTACCCAGTACACACATTTTGTACTATAAAGTGAAAAAAATACAAGAGGTGGACAAGGTGTGTTGCGGTGCGTTATGTTATGAATACAATGATTAGTTTTTAACACAAACTTATGTGGAAATGTATTGCTAAATTGAATAGGTGTAGAAGTAATGTATTTGATAGAATCAGATATACGCATAAACCTGTTAAGGTGTTTGTATATCTTTAGTAAATGTTTTTTTTTGAAAAATCTGTTTGAAAATTAAATTAAAAAAAACACTCAAGCTTGTTCTGGAACACTTTGCGAATAATAATCCACCATTATTAAGCAGTATGCAAATGCACAAGCACTCAAAAAAACACAAATGTTGGTATATATAATACAGCGCCGATACTGCTCTTAGATTCCCGCCAAAAGAAAACCTGGAAATTCTTAGGAACTTCTTGGCTTAACAAAGAGTGTAAAAGTATAACATTTTAATCAGGAACCAACCGCAGACGAACCCCCCTGTCCACCGCCAGATGACGTGTCATTATCTTCAGGAGACAGTGCCGTGTTCATGCGGGGGGCACACGCGCGGGCTCACTCGTCTGAGGTGGACCTCGTTAGAGATGCCAGTGAGTTGTAATAATATATGTAACTAGCTTTTACCCGTTTGTTTTTGTAGTCAGCGACTCTAATAACCATGAAAACGATATACGTGTCGATTTTAAGGCATAGCCACCCCATTTTCCTGAGGATTGATTTTTGGAAAATGCTAAAACAGGTATTTAATCATATATTATGATCAATATCTGGAAAAGTTTCAAAGAATTTCTTCGAACTAATCTCGTTTCTCCATTCTAAGTTTACACCCCCTTAGGGGACGAATTATGAAAAATCCTTTATTAGTGCACCGCTAGTACACAAAAGGAACCCACGTGCCAATTTTGGAACCAGACGACCCAGCGTTCGGGCTGCGCCGTGGTATGTCAGTCACTTACTCTCCTTGGAATAGACAGAATTTGATTCCAAATCGGACGCAAGATACACCATTTGTTTCTATGTATATATATATACGAGATACCTTTTAACATCCCACTTTCTACCTATCCTCCTTATCGAAGGCGAACGCCTTAACCACTTGACCGCAGAGGCAGCTAATTTTTAATTAATTGGTTATTTCTAGTGCTAATTTTTGAACTGGAACGTTGAAAACTATCAAAATTTGATCGATACTCAGTGCGCTTTGCGACGTGCCCAAGCACAGCCTGCGGGTTTACAATCATATTATACTCTGATGCTTAGCAAAATCTAATTTCGCTCAAGATACCTTATTTGTATACAAGTTAGTCGCTTCGAGTTTTTACGCAGACAAATCACCATTTTTGGCCTCGAAATGCAAAAACTATCAAAACTTCATCAATTCTCAGCGTGCCAGTGCGCCAACGTGTCAGCCAACAAGTTGGCGCACATGTCTCGCGCCGCGCTCGAGTACAGCCTGCGGGTGTACGTGGCGGCGGCGAGGCGGGTCTCGCGGGAACTGACGATACGAGCGAATAATGTCGATCACCAGGTGAGGAGTTGAGGACAGCTGTTGAAAATGATTTTTCATGTTTTCGCGATTGTTACACATTAAAATTAAACTATTTGACCTAGCGAGCGAAGCGTCCCCCCATTTCGACAACTGCCCAATTTTGCTTTTGTATGTTCCGAGTTTGGCTCGTTTTTTTTCTGTTGTTTTTTTCATTAATTCAAATGTGAAAAACCCATCCTGCGCTTATGACGCAAGAAGAAAAATTAATATACCTAATTATACTTTATAGTAAAAAAACCAAACCTTTTAGTTTTTTTTTTAAATTTGTTGCTTATTAACTGTGTTATTTTATGTACAATAAAGAATTTTACATACATACACTTGTCTCTCAGCCATGCTGCGTGTCTCAGGACATCACTCGCTCGTCAGTTCCGACCCGCGATACTCCACACCTAACCACAGGCAGAGGACGAGGACGCAGATTACTCGCGTGAGTTACATCATATCGAGTGGTCAATCGACCCTGCACATCCTGCTGTAATGTGTGTTTCTTATTCTGGCCGATTTCACCAAAGTCGGATTAGTTTTATTCCAAGGATAATGGCTCAATTTACTCTCGTATAATGACGTTTACATTTCATCACACGGTTAACCTGAGAATATACTGTTAATCCACGTATAATTCCGGTATAAAGGCTCTGTCTCCAGAATAAAAATGTCTGCCATTCATTGTTTATGCTTTAGATAGATAGGAACGATGTTGGTGAATCAGCCTTCCTCGTATTCATAAATGATAAGTCTGTCTATCTGTCTGTCTGTGTTGACCGATCTATATTCTTCGTCCAAGCGTGTTTTCCTAGTTGCGTCTTCAGCTTACGCTTCGGAGCCTAGGGTACGCTGTAAGTCATGGTCCTAGATTTGGCGGAACTGGTTATTACAATGGAGCGACTGCTGTCTGACTTCCGTAACCCTTTTTACAGTAAAACCAGACCAACAAAAATATGACCCGAGGTGTATTAGTGGCCAACTTTTTCTGATTTTTTGTATTGATCAATCTACATTATTTTGAATTCTACTCCCTTACATCATGTTCTCTCACTACACAAAGGTTCCAGCCTTTGCATATTTCTAAGCTAAGCTTCAAACAGAAATGCCATTAATGACAATCGATTCAAAACAAATCACACACATTCATTAGGAACATGCAACACCTCGCTAGGCTATCGAGTTCTTCAATAATGAATTTATTTTTTGTTTTTCAGGAAATAACAAGAGCCACTCAAGAAACAAATGTCCCTAAACCTGCGGGCGCTGTATAAGACTGATTGCAGTATTTTTCCAAAGTTTAATATTATTATTTTAATATACAAAAATACCAAAATTATAAAAGTTGATAGTTTATATGTACATTGTACATAGACGTAGTCTATTAAAAATGTCATTAAGAGTGTTTTTAGTCAATTTTCACCCAAAGATTGAGAAAAAAATAACTTTGACGTGCACTGACAAGTAGCATCGTAACAAGTTAGACAAAACAAAAGCTAAACAACTGGAGTGTTATTTTTGAAATCATGACTCATATGTTAGACTGCCTCCGTGATTCAGTGGTTAAGGCGTTCGGCTTCGACCCGGGGGTCGTGGGTTCGATTCCCACCGGAAGCATACTTTGTTTAGTTGTTTCCAGTATGGTTACGGCATTGCATAGGATTGTCTAATAATAAAGATGATTCCGTGCTTCGGAAGGCACGTTAAGCCGTTGGTCCCGGCTGCCAGTTGGTAGTCGTTAAAGGAAACACGTCAGAGGCCGAGAGGCGGTTCCGAACAATTCTGACACCAAGGTGTACATGGTCGATTGACAATGTAAAATATCAATCGACCATGTACACACGAAAATCATTCGATAATGAACAATAGTCATTCGACTCGCCGATTTCTAGTGAATCACAGGTGTCAATAATAGCACTCCTGTAGTTAAATAATTTGATTTTCTTATGTAACATTAAATAGAGAAGTACTGAACGCCTATAAGTTACTGTAGATAAGAAGATATATTTATTGTGCCGTTATCAAATATATAAAATTATATATTTTTGAATAATGTGTACGAAACGCATTTCACCAAAGACGAAGAAATCTCAAAGATTTAGAAACTTCCAAGTTCGAGACTTGTATAACGGGATACTAACTCAACGATACTATTTTTTAAAAAACAAACTAAATAAATGAGCTAACCACTTTCACATAAAATTTAAATATTTTTATCTAATGGTAAAATGTAAAGATTAAAAATAGAACTTAAATGTCACATGCCAACAAATAAAATTTAAAAAATTAAATATTATAACTTTTTTTTTAATAAAGTACAGCTTGGCCTGGACCAAGGAGGTTGCAGTGCAATTTTTCTACATGGCGACCTCATTGGTCCTTTATAATCTGTGGTCGCGAGAGACACGCGTGCGCAATCATAATCAGCAAAGTAATCTATTTTCAAATTTGGTTCCGTTTTTAAAAAATGTCTAAAAACGTAGCGATGTTGAGGAAAATTTCACAATATTTTTTCATTATTATCTAATGTTATGAGACTAGATAAAGTTATGTATAAAACTGCACATAATTTGGTCTTACAATACTCGTGTAATGCTATAAAAAACTGGCCTTATTTTTTATCTGTCGTCTATTACGGGTTTTATTCTTTCTTTTCAAGTGAGTCTCCCTGCGACCACGAACGCTGTGAAAGTGTTGGAAACGTTAGGTGTAAATAAATCCATACTAAATATTATAAATGCGAAAGTCTGTCTATCTGTCTGTTATGCTTTCACGGCCAAACCGACGACGGATTTTAATGAAATTTGGTATGAATATAGTTGAAAACCCGAGGTCAAACATAGGCTACTTTTTGATGCAGGCGAAGCTGCGGGGAACAGCTAGTAAGTAATAAACGCGATAAAAACCGTATGAAAATAGTTTTATTTAATGTGTAACAATGGCGATAATATAAAAAACTAATTTCAATAAAAAAGGAGAAATGTTTTCGTCCTTCCAAACAACCTGTCACCTGATCACTGGATTTGTATGGGAGGCCGAATATTTTTTCTTGGTCAAATAAAAATCCAAGACCCAGGACAATTTGAAGGCGGGAATTTCCAACTGGGAATCGAACCCAAAACCACTAGATGGAATTGCTTGAATATTAAACTTGAGTAAATTTTAAAATTACTGATTTGGAATGTATCATTCATTGCTACATTATATTTATCATTTAACACAGCCTTGTATAAAAAGACTGAAAGTCTTTTTTTCATATTTTATGTGAAACGTGACTTTTTTCTATAAAAAATATTAAGTAAAAACACGAATTTCGACATCCCATACAAATCTAGTGTCAGCTGACAAGAATTAGTATGAGAGGTATAATTTTTATTTATTTTTTTATTGGCTACAAATATTGACAGCACTTAGTTTCCCAAAGCGTGTTGTGAGTTAGGACAGGACAAATTTCACAGGTGTATGAGACACATACATTAAATATGAGATTTGTGGTACAGAAATAAGACTAGATAGAAATGCCATAACCAAAGTTAACCCTCTCCATACTAAGTTAAGCTCGAGAAGCTTAACTGGCTTCCCTAAGGCACTTCTACGTATTTTTATTTCTGTGAATTTGTGCCATTTGACAATGTATTAACCCCAGCTGTAATTATTGAAAACTCATATTGCTAAAAAATCTAAATATTTATTTCAGTTTTTCCGAGCCGACCGCTAAATAACTAAATTAAATTACTGTGTATCGAACAGACCGTAAATTTTTTCGGGCCATGGACCATGATCTCTTAAATCCATCTAAATGCGAGTAAGCGAGATGGCGCAATACGAGATTAGCGTCGTCTCGCTTACTCACTCTCATTTGGATGGAATATACGGACCATAGTAACTCACCGTATGCTTTATTAACACTTGAATTGTTATCTACGTCGAGAGGCGTTACTGCCAGCGAAAGTGTTAATACGTAATTACAAAATTAACAACAATTTTTCTTGAGTGAAATTATTTGGTTGATCTGGGTCTGGGTAAACTAATGAATATTTTTTATAATTAAGATAGTATCACCAGATGAACTCGCTCGCAAGAGTATATGAGTAGGTATGTACGGGTTCCTTTGTTATTTTTCTAATGTTTATACAATTAGTATAAGTTTTGAGATTATATTTAATCCCCCTTATTCATAAAAATAAACAAACGTTCAGTAAGACCAAATTAACTAATTTATGTTTAGTCTCTTTCCGCCTTATCTATTTTTGACGTGAAAGAACGAGACGAAACATAAATTAATTTGGTCTTATTGAACGTTGTTTATTTTTATGAATTAGGGGAATATGTTCGCACACTGATTAAAAGCGTAAAATATCATCTAAGCGTTATCCCAGCAGTGTAGCTTCGGTGCCCGGGTCCAGTAAAACGCAGGGTAGGTAGTTTGCAAAATGTGTGATGGTATCTGGACTGGAGTGCTAGTTTTACGATATTTGATATATGAAAACAGTTACTCGTCTAAGTTGAACATCATTCGACTTTTTTATTGTTTTCGAATGTCGTTAGTTTTCGAATGATTTTTCCTTTGACATAATTATGTGTATGTATATCTTATTTGTAGAGTTAATACTAAAAGCATTTAATACTAAAAGCATTCTAAAATCGGCGAAAGATTTTTATTAGAAATACCGATTTTGCTCGAGTCACACATTAAAAAAAAGAACTTCTGCCACTAATGGTACATCTCAGATCAGTGTGGGAACATAATGTTGAAAAGTGGTAAGCGAGGTTGTGAAAAACTGTTGATTTTTGGTTAAACCATTAAAAGAATTTAAGCTATGAGTTGTTTTATTTCCTGTAAGCGCGAGTACTCATTATTTTACGAAGTCAGCTAATGGATCTTGTAACGTTGTAACGAATTCGTTGCAATACTACATAATAAATAAACTTACTTTTTACTTTACTACTTCATTCCTAATAAAAAAATAACTTCATCTTAATAACACTAAAATTACCTTAATACAACTTGTTGTGTCTACAGTTATCATTTAAAGGTTTTTCTCGCGCGCGCGTTTTCGATACGGATCCCTAAAATTTCTATCGCCACACAAAACTTGTTTTACCGATGCGAGCCCGCCGCCGCCGCCGCCGGCCGTCCGCAATCGTTCGCAGTCGCGCGCACAAACTAAATAGGGATACGTAACGTACATACCCAAACTGTTATAGAAATTGAACGTACACTTTTCGTACATTATTCTTGGCCCATAAGTGTCCAAAAGTCTTAAAGTGGAATACTAGGTACTTATTGAAATATAGCCCCCGCTAGAAAGAATACTTCCTGGCGGTGAAACTTTGATTATTGTATCCTGAGAAATCTTAAAAGTACTTTTTTTTTAATTTTACGTACAATTTCGTACATGTTTTAGACATTAAACTCAAGTTCTTATAAGGTCATGTCACTGCTAGAAAGTATGACACGTTTTAACATGTAAATTTTCTTTTGCTGCTGTGTTCCATGGGTTGCCGTAACCTCATCATCAGATAGATCGTATGCTTATTCGTCTACTGTACAAGTATGAAAATCCTTAGCAATCAATCAATCAATAACGTTATTGCGTCCAAGGTAATTAATTGGTTTTAAAGCTCAGGGGGCTTACCATAATGTCTTATAGCAGTATTATTTTAATATTACTCTCGAAATTCGTACCATGACACGTAAAAAACAATATTACTATAAGCTTGCATTTCCTAGCAGTTTTGATGACGTCACAGTAAATTGTTCATTCAATTTCGTACCATGAGCAGTATTTGACAGTTAGCAATGTTGTTTTTACGTCAAATTTAGCGATCTTGAAAAAGTTGGTCGGATGTGATGGAAACAAAACTTTTTTCATGTTGAGTGTGATTCTTTCAATGATCTTGTGTTACAAATAACAAGGTAAATTCTAACTTTGTGCAAAAAACCATTAGTGTGTGACTGAGTGTGTTGAATCTTTCATTATTATGTGTTAGATTTGTTTTGTGTTAGTTACGTGATGTTGTTTAAGTATACCTCGTCCGGCCATAAGTTCTGTTACAAATAAAAATGCATTTTTTATGAAGTAATGTAATATTACTAAAACTTATATGTACATATTTATTAGCCTCAGCAAAAAATAAAAACAATATTCTGTTCAAAGTGGACACCTTTGGCTTTTAAAGGCCTTTTAATCTGTCTGGCCATGAATCTATGGATTCACGCACTGTTGCCATGGGAAATTTCGCCATTGCTTGCTCCAGAGATTTTCTAAGAGACTCAATGTCGCCGTGTCGTTAAGAGCAAGCCGTTAGACAGAAACCTAAAAATAAAAACATCTTAATTATTTTAGTAACTTAATATTTAAAAAAAGTGGCAGTGGGCGGGGCACATAGCGCGGAGAACCGATGGCCGAAGGGCAGAAAGGGTCTCGAATGGCAACCACGTACCGGTAAGCGTAGCGTTGGACATCCACCGACCAGATGGTCAGATGACCTGAAAAAGGTCGCAGGTAAACGCTGGATGCAGACTGCTGCCAACCGATCATTTTGGAAATCATTGGGAGAGGCCTATGTCCAGCAGTGGACTGACTGCGGCTGAAATGATGATGATGAATGTAAAAAAATAATAATAGACATTTTACTATTTTTTCCACAAGACATGATAGGCTAGGCTAGCGACAATGCCGGCTCCTCTGTTACTACTAGACCCTCGTTCAACAAAGGAAGGAGAAGAGTACGAGAACGCTGTACCCATTCACAGTTCTCTCTCGAGAAAAACCTGTGAATCTGGACCCCGCATTTAACTTACTTGGAATACTAAGCCAAAGCTATTATTTAAATATTTTTATCTAAACAAACTCAGTGCGAGACCTTTTGAGTGACTGCGCGTGAACTGTCAGTTGTCTTTATAAAACGTAAAAAAATGTTCCGAATCTCATTTGCGTGCACAGCTTCGTTTGTAATCAAAACCCAAATTTCATTTTTTATTTGTTGTAATTGAAATTTAATAATATAAATGTATTTTATATATTTTGAACACAAAATCAACTTTAAAAACTCACATTTAAATTTAATATATTGAATTATTCAATATATTAAATTTAAAATTCAATATTTCGTAACGAGAGTCATTCGGAACACTGCGTAAAAGTGATGCAGCTATACGAATTATATAGCGGAGTCTCGCTCTCACAATCGCCAGGGAATAGACAAATCATTCGTTCTTTCACAACTCTAAGCAGGAATACAACAATCTTGTTTTAAAAGTTCATGGTACGATTTGGAACAATATTATTTTAAGCTTAAAACAAGATGGGCGAAAACCATGATGGTTTTGTTAAAGTTTATGGTAAGCCCCCAGGCTCTATAACCTGCTTGACCTCAACCTTACTTGGGAATGAAAAAATGAAAACAGACTTTAATCCATTTATTTTTTTAATAAAAAAGGAACTTATCATAAATGCAGAAGAAGTAATAATTTTCAGTAATCTCATTATATTAGTACAACTGCATTTTCATAAAAATAGAAATAAATTCGGAGACGTCTATTGATTTTTCTTTGTAACGACCAAAACCCGGTGAGACGCGAAGCGACGATTTCAAATCTAAAGCAGGTTTACACATATATAGTGGCCGTAAAAGCTAGATGTTAAGTGATTGCCTTCAGTTTGTTAAAATACTCGCTTAATAAAAATGTAATATAGCGGATCGAACAGTCGTTTGTTAAACCCATTTAACTAACACGTGTTCTGTACATTTTTATATCGGGAGAATATGAGTAGGAAGGATAAGTATGAAAATGGCGAGTGATAGGAAAAATGGAAAGAACATGAAGAACAAGAACAACACAAAGACTGTGCTGACCCCACATTAACAAAGAGGGATAAGGAAAAGGAAATTGAAATTTATTTAACGATATTTAACGCCAAATGACAAAACTTGGGTAAATGTGCTTTTTAAAATATTATTATTGGCTACTTTGAAAGCACATTACGTCGGTCGTTCGAATTCTCGCCCTAAGTTATACTTAGTAAACAATTTACAATACAAAATTACACAATTGCCACAAAACTCTATATAAAAACAAACAAATACACACAAACTAAGCAATTTATTTATTTTATTGTGAATTGAAATAATTTAAATGTTAATGTGTAATGTAGATTGAATTGTTTTAATTTTCTTTGCATACCTAATTAGGTTGATTGTGCGGCCATATTGTTATTTAACACCAGACTGTACCACTTTACAACAAACTTGTACAAATTAAACTTGCCACTTTGAAGCGTATAGATTGCCAAATCTTCTAACCTAAGGCAATTTAATCACTTTATACGTGTAAACCAGCCTTAGCCCATATTAAGTACATTTCTTATCGTAATATCGTCTAGTTTGATCTCTCTCACTTCCTATCGCTCGCTCCGTGAATACTTTTAAATAAAGATTTATTTTATGTCATATTAAAAGTAAAAGTTTGCCTGTCGTACAGTTTTTAATTAAAATCGAGACAGAGTAAAAAAAGTCGAGACGAAATAAAAAATCTATAGAGATATTAGGATTCAATTTAGAAATGAACAATTTTTTTAAGTGGCCTTTTTGGGTAACGCGTACTGTGGCATTCGCAAAATGTAAAATTGTATTATTGTCCTAGAATTTCGATAAATTTAGATTTTTGGAAAAAAAGCATTATGTATGCTTTAATGTTAAAAAAAATATTACGCAAAGAATAATTCGAAATGGGTTAAGGACAGTCTAAAAAAATCTAGATAGCTAGGATTGTCTGAGTGGAAAAAATATTGTCATTTTCAGAATGTCATTTTGCGAATACGACATTCTGCGCTTAAAAACCTACAAATACAAATCAGAGGTAAAAATTATCTAATAAAAATGTTCATTTCTAAAGAAAATAAATTTTATATATAAATATTATGTACAGAATTCATATACTCCTTACATATTGTTGGTAAAAAATGTTAGCGCGCTGTCCACGTATTAAATTGTTCGTATTTTACAAAAAAAAAACTTTTATATTTACAATTAAATCAAAAATATTCCAATGATCAAAATTGACAGACATGAGTATAGAAATTCACTAAATTAGAACTTTTGGTATTTAACATCTGTCAATATTATTCTATCAGAATTTATTAACAATTTCGGTCATAATAAAAATAAATTTTATGACTATTTATTATCAAATAATTTTAATATTTTCGTGACTTCATATTTGTGCTCGAACTAAGCTCCTTAGAACAGATAGTCTTAAGTCCGTCATTGTAACATCATCCTTTAGTTAAAACCACTGCTGGACGTGTGACTTTCCAAGAAAATTATGGTGTACAGGGTCGCTAGACCATCAAGTATTACTTTTAGAAAATAATACGATAGTGAAGTCATTAGTTGGGACAGCGCGATTTTTCTCACAACTTAGAAGAACTTCTTGGCTTGCGCTTCTTTTCTTTCTCTGTAAAAAACAAACAAAATTAATATTACATTAATTGAAAAGAGGTTTTTGTGTTGCAGTGGTTATAAATGTGAGCGTTTTTTGTTCCAACGTCAGTAATCCATTTTGCCAAATATTGAATAATACGCAGTGCCTCAGTTTGTCACTCAAATTTTATAACGCTGCTCGGGTTACATTTTAAGCAGTTCAAATAAATTTACGTTAGTCGCTGTTATATAGATTTATTGTCGCTCAGTCAGTAATTTTGTCCCTCTCTTTAACAATTAAAAAAAAAATTTTTTTTTAATTAAATATTATTTCAGTCGTCAGTGAAAAAGTCAAAAATTCCCGAACGCGGTGTAAATATTTCTGTGTAAGTATCGATAATCACTATTGCTATTTTTAGAATTAACAAAAATATTATTTCTTCAAAATTAGCTTTAATTTAATGATTATGGTATAGCCCGACCAGGAAAATAAAATCCCTTCATTGGCGTCGCTATTGATCGCCTTTAGGTGGCAACATGTTGTATGTGTCCTTCGCTTTTATTCGCGTCAAATGTGATAAAATATTTTCACATTAGTTACAATGAATTATTTTTGCCATTTTGATAAATACGTAGGAAATAATCACAAAATACCCAACGTCGACTCCTATCTCGTTTTGGTAGATGACGTTGAGATGACGGAATGTTACATGAACGCCTAGATGACAGTAAAAGAAATTAGGTTTCAATATTTATCCGCAATATTGCGAATGTATTTGCCTGGTAGGGCTATAGAAAAAATTAAGCGTTTTTGTAATTTTATTTTCTAGTAGTTTCCGTACTAATTTACATCTATTTTCTAGTAGTTTCCATACTAATTTACATGTATTTTCTAATAACTACCATACTCACTTGTACATGTTATAAACCAGCATGACAGCGAGCTGTCCGAGCACCACGACCAGCAACGCCGTGAGAGACACACACGACACATTCGGACACGACAACTGCGTCTGTGCTGACATCTGCGGGGATGATATCCTGGAATACAGAAAAAAAATATTAAATTTTGATTCTGTCAAGTTTTTTAATTATTAATTTATTCCACATATTACACACATTTATTTACACAGTGTAATATAAGATATATGATAGTGGCATACATATAAAGAATTGAATTTTTAAAACACTATTATATATATACATATATTATCGTAATTTATAACTCCTCATGTTTTCAATAGATGGCGTAACAAATGACTTGTATGAGAGTGCCCAGAAGTAACCATGAAAGTTATCGCGCTTCAGTGTATGGCGGTTGGGCATCAGTATAGCATACATTGTTATCTTTGCCTTCGATACTTGGTCATTTGACCATACACAGCCTTGTGTCTGTTTTCCGGGACCGCATTATCACCTCTTATCAATATGCAAAAATAAAAATGCCCTTAGGTTAGTAGTACCATAGGGTCCCATTGCCTAATAAAAATAATTAGTTCCGCTAGTTAATGTAAGATGGCGCTTCAAAAAGAAAAATATTTAATTAAGTACAGATCTCGCTCGATCTCTATTTTCAGCGAAAAAAATAACTGTCTTTATAAAACACTATTTTTAACGTACTTCAATTCTACAACAAGTTGATTAAGTGCTGTATTTCAAAAGTTATAAATCTTAATTTGTAACTTCTTATATTTTCGATAGATGGCGTAACAATGACTTTGTATTGAGAGTAACCAGGAGCAACCAGGTAAGTTGGCGCGTTTCAATGTATGGCGATTGAATATCTGTATAGCATATATTCTGTAATCTGTGGTAGTACAATCACGAGCATTAACATACCATGTAAGTACATATTGTTTTTGAAGTCTTTGATCAAGGTCTAAATCTGTATTTGTTTATTCAATCACAAACAATTTTTACATTGTGTTTGACATCCCAACGACACTTAAGAAAGATATAATGTAAGAAAAAATATAAAATAAACTTTTACATACAAATACATACATATATGTGTTAATGCTCGAAATTGTACAATTTGTTTTGGCATAATTATGAATACTGACCGTTGTGCGACTCCGCCCACCGTGGTCTTCAGCTGGTTGATGGAGTCTCTCATCTCAGCTAAGAATTGAGGGTTGATCGCCGTGCCACCTGGAAATAATGCAGTTAATTAGTCAAAACACAATAAGCCAATAAGAATAGCTTATTCTAAAATTTATGGTTACGTCGGAATACTTTCTATAGCTTAAGAGACTTACTTAAATATAAAGAAAGGCAGTAATAATAATTGTAATCCATAATATTTTTTGAGTATTGGTAGAATATGGTTACAACATTTATTCTTATTTTAACACAACTGTGATACCTGTATTTGATTCAAATAAATGATTGATTGATTGATAATGTGTTCGAAATGAACCCTTCAGGTCCACAATGTTGAATTTGCAAAATGTTGAATAATAAAATGGTGAAGTCGTAATAAGTTGAATTTAACGCCCGGATCACAAAGTTAAATTCATAAAAGAAATAAATGAACTTGATACCGGAATAAAAGCTCGCATACACCACCAATGCATTCTACCAGTTCTCAGTTATGGTGCCGGGACCTGGGAATGACCTTCTGAATTCATCAATTTACTAGCTGTTTCCCGCAGCTCCACCTGCGGTATATAGCCTATGTTACTCAGGGTGAATGTAGCTTTCCAATGGCGAAAGAATTTTTGAAATCGACACAGTAGTTTTTGAGTTTATTCATTACAAACATACACACAAAAATACAAATCTTTCCTTTTTATAATATTAGTGTAGAATAGTTCTATCCCGTTTCAACAAGTGTGACAATCGCGAAAACATAAGAATTCATTATAGTCCGACCAGGTAAATAAAAACCCTGCATTGGCGTCGCTACTGATCGTCTTCAGGTGGCAACATGTTGTATGTGTCATGTCAACAACTTAATTGACAATGTCATTTAATGAAATAGAAATCAATCCTTCGTTTTCATTCGCATCAAATATGATAACATGTTTTTTTATATCACTTTTCATTACTACATATTATTTTTACCATTTTGATAAATATTTTTATTTGATAATCACAAAAATACACAACGTTCACTCCTCTCTCTCTCTCTCTCTCTCGGTCTCTTTTTGGCAGATGACATTGAGCAATACCTAGTTGCCAGTAAAAGAAATTAGTTCTAATATTTTTCCGCAATGTGGCCAAGGCTGCTATTTTCCTGGTCGGGCTACATATTTAATTTCTCTTATAATTATTGATTTTGAAAAATAAAAATAGTTGAGATTTTAACAAATATACTAACCTCCAGCTGGCTGCCCGCCGGACGCTAATAAACTGTCAGATTTTCGAGCCACGTCGATTATGAAGCCTCTGAGAATTTAAAAATCATTATCTATTATCTTCTATATATATAAAAGAAAGTCGTGTTAGTTACACTATTTATGACTCAAGAACGGCTGAACTGATTTGGCTGAAAATTGGTGAGGAGGTAGATTAGAACCAGGAGAAGGACATAGGATACTTTTTATCCCGTGGGACGTGACATAAAACGTAGTATAACAAAACGCAACTGAAAGCAATTTATCAGTAAAAAAAAACAGTCTAGCCGTTCATTTGTTAAAAATGGTATAACAAAACAAAACGCAACAAACAGCTAAACGTTATGTAGTCTATGGTTAATTATAGTAGAATTTTGAAGTTGACCGGTTGATGTGTTTGTTTCGAGTTTCTATTAGCTTATTGTGCTGAGATAATCATTATGAAAGCCATGCCGCGACCAAAACGATCAAATCTTTCCCCACGAAAATCAATTGCTGTTCGTTAGTCTCGTTAAAACTCGAGAACGGCTGGACCGATTCGGCTATTTTTGGTTTTGAATTATTTGTGGAAGTCCAGGGAAGATTTAAAAGGTGAGTAAATATGAACAAAATGCTTGGGAGTAGTCTCTCGGGAAAACAGTGTTATGGAGTACATTATTGTACGCGATCCTTTGTACATAGGGCGCACTGTAAGTTTCCGGAACTGGCCACTTACATAAACAATATTTAAAAATTTATTGCAACATTTGAAAATAGAACTCTTTGGCTGTAGAATGCAGTTTGTTTCATCTGACTGTCTTTTGTTTTTACCTTGTGGCGCCATTTAAAAAATTGTGTGTCTGCATCAACATGGATTTAACTTGGGAAAATTTTCGTAGTATGATTTTCTACGACTTTAAGTGTAATTTGACAGCTCAACAGAGCATCGCTCGGCTTGAAACAGCTTTTGGCAATGAAGCACCATGCAAGACAACTGTTTATAGCTGGTTTGCAGAATTCAAGCGTGGTCGTATCAATCTCAGTGACGAATCTCGCGATGGTCGGCCGTCCACCGCTGTGACCAACAAAAACATCAATGCTGTGCGCCGTATGATTGAAACAGACAGGCATGTGACCTACCATGAAATTCGCGCATCCTTAGAAATAGGCATGAGTCAAATACAATTAATCCTACACAAACATTTGGGTGTGAGAAAGCTGTGCTCGCGGTGGATCCCACACAACTTGACCGAGGCTCAAAAAACGGACCGCGTCACTTGGTGCAGTGCCATGCTTACCAGATTCAACGAAGGTGCGTCAAATTTGGTGTGGGACATAGTAACAGGTGACGAAACATGGATTTATTGCTACGATCCCAAAACAAAGCAGCAATCGAGCGTATGGGTCTTTCAAGATGAGCCGAAACCAACCAAAGTGGCGCGCGTGAAAAGTGCATCTAAGCGGATGATTGCTTCTTTTTTTAATAAAACTGGACACGTGGCTACTGTTGCTTTAGAGAATCGTCGTACAGTGAATAGTGACTGGTACACGACCATTTGTTTGCCGGAAGTTATTGACGAACTCCGTAAAAATAACCGTAAACGCCGTATCATCCTGCACCACGACAATGCTAGTTCTCACACGGCCAGACAGACAAACGACTTTTTGAAGGCGAAAAATGTAGAACTCATGAGTCATCCTGCATACAGTCCCGACCTGGCACCTTGTGACTTTTTTCTGTTCCCAAAAATTAAGAACCAATTACGCGGTCAACGATTTTCATCACCAGAAGAGGCTGTCGAGGAGTATGAAAAACACGTTTCAGAGGTCACCACAGAGGAGTGGCACAAAAGTTTTCAAAACTGGTTTCATCGAATGAAAAAGTGCATAGACGCCAAGGGAGATTATTTTGAAAAACAATAAATTAATTTTGTACCTATAATAGTATTTTTTCATATTCATTCCGGAAACTTGTAGTGCGCCCCACGTATTAGGATGATATACATAAATGAGGATGACTTCCCTGTCGATGACGAGAAGTGCGAAGGTTATAAGAATTTAAAGTTGTACTTTCGTCAAGTCTGAATTAATAAATATGTATTGTTGTCAAACTCTGTGTTTATAAATTAATTAGAGATATTTCATCCGACTTTCTAAAATGTATGGTTAGATTAATTCGGATGTATTCACTTCAGTCTGTTACAATTAATTCATGACTCCGTCAATTTGAGATCAATTTATTATTCCAAAGTATTACAATCGTTAATATTGTTTGAAAATGGTACACTAGATAGGTGTCTATTCTGTACTGTGTTGAAATTGCGAAGGAAATGAAAACAGTTTTATTTTTAACCGACTTCATTACAAGAACTACTCTGTTAGTAAACAAGATTTGTCATTCTGATGGTAAGCGGTTACCGTAGCGTACAGACTGCAATGTCAGATGAATTTCCAAATCGATGCCGAGGGTTGCGGTAATAGAAGAATGATAATTACCATGCAACTTTTATTGGCGGCGGTACAAAGTTTGCCGGGCCAGCTAGTTTTTCATAAAAAACACTTCGATTTGCAAGGAAATAGCTTCATTATTTAATAGAAACACTAATGTCAATTGACTCAATAAACAAAGAAAATATTTTTCAATAGTTGTCCGTAGCTCCGCCTGCGTCAAAAAGAGGCCTATGTTTGACTCCGGGTCTTCAACTATATTTAAACCAAATTGCATCAAAATCCGTTAAGCGGTTTGGCTGTAAAAGCGTATCAGACAGACAGACTTTCGCATTTATAATATTAGTATGGATAGTATTATAAATAGGATAAGGAGCTCGTTAGTCTCACGCTCGCCGCGTATCCGTAGCGAATGCGCGTGTCAAGCGACGGCGTGACGCGACCACTATTGGATTGGTCGCCATTTTAGTGGCATATTCTATCTCGAGCTCCTCCGAGCTTCGGAAGGCACGTCAAGCCATTGGTCCCGGTTGTTGTCGATAGATAGCAGTCGCGAGGCTGTGTCAGGTGCCTTGGGGCAGCCTGAACAATTCTGACAATGTTGGCCACTAACACACCTCAGGTCATGTTCTTGTTGGCCTGGTTTCCCTGTAAAATGGGTTAACGAGGTCAGACGGCAGTCGCTCCATTGTAATAATCAGTTCCGCTCCTAGGCTCCTAAGCGTAAGCTGCCGACGCAACTAGGAATACACGCTAGGATGATGATATGTATAATTGTGTACTGACTTGAGTTCGGCGATGGTGTTGATCATGACCTGGTTGTTGGCCACCAACGAATCCCAGTCGTGGCGGCCAATTGGCAAAGACGGCATCTGAAAATACATAAATACAAATATTTATTTATTTATTAATGTACACATTAACGTGCTCCTACCCGGCAGTTATATAATGTTAGAAAATGTTGCTTATCTTTGCTGTCTAACATTTTATATGAATAAATTGTTTTCATTGTTATAGAATGTTATTGTGTTACACAATATTTTATAACGTTATATAACCGTTGTGTGCGAACACCTCTACACAGAAACATTATACAACAAATTAAATACAAGGGTGTTAATTATTTAAAAAAAAAATCTATTTGAAAAAAAGTAAAATTCAAAAAAGATATGAATTTTTTTATTTTGTGCTTCGCCTGAGCCCAAAAGTAGCCTGTCTTTAAATTTAGGTCTTCAAATATAATTCATACCATATTTCATCAAAATCGGATCATCGTTATAATCGTAAACTCCGCCGATACATACAGTTTCGCGTTAATAATATTAGGTAAGTAAGATACGAACTATGGGCATGATGTATAATTATAGATTTCATGTTTAAATGAAAGACCTCACTTTAATAGGCACAATGGTAAAAAACACGTCGATAAAACTAACTGAGATATGACCAAGTTAAACTCACGTGCATTTTGGACGATACCAAACGCTTCGTACTAATGGATACCTAGCGGTGACGTCACGCCTAGGTAATTTATAAGAGTGAGACTAAATTTGTTCAATAACTACCTTAAATATTGCGTTTATGTAAATAGTTCCGAAATAAAAGTTTCTTTACTTTGTGTTCATCGGTTATAATATAATTTTATAGTAATTTTATATTTTCAAAATGGACTTTCCCATCGATTAATAAATTGTTATAAAAAGTCTCCTGTGCAAAAATTCAAAGTGTTAATTTTAATAGCGAATTTAAATACATGTATGCTATCATGAAATATCATTACACTATCAATTTTTGAACCTTGCAGATATATTAAAGAGGACAATTAAAAGAGGGAGATGTCAGGTGTACCCGTAATCGACGAGCGTGTATGACGAGAGTGATGAGAGTAGAAGAAGCGAGGGAAGTCTGTAAGGATCGTAGCAAATGGAAATCCGTAGTCTCTGCCTACCACGGAGGGAAAAGGCGTGATGGTATGTATGTATGTGAAACTTGTCGTCATCCCAAACATCGAGTGTCCCAGAATAGCAAGGATCTTTTCTGACTTCTTTAAATTTAATTCTCTTTTCGGCAGATGACGTTACATTAATACCTAGTTGCCAGTAAATGAAATTAGTTCCAATATTTTTCCGCAATATGGCGAAGGTTGATATTTTACTGGTCTGCGGCTATAACCCATATCATGGTGTCCCATTGCCAAATAAAAAGAATTAGTTCCGCTATTCGATGTGAGATGGCGCTTCAAAAAGAAAAATATTTAATTATGTACAGATCTCGCTTATTTTCGGTGAAAATAGAACTGCCTTTTTAAAACACAATTTTTTCACGTACTTAAATTCTATTACAAGTTGATTAAGTGCTTGTATTTCAAATGTTATAAATCTTAATTTTTATTTTTCTATATTTTCGATAGATGGCGTAACAATGACTTTGTATTGAGAGTAACCAGGAGCAACCAGGAAAGCTGGCGCGTTTTAATGTATGGCGATTGAATATCTGTAAATATTCTGTAAACTGTGCCCATATATTATTAATATATCAGCCAGAGTCGACTCGCAAAGGTGAAGATTATATGTAAGACTAGTTGACCCGGCAAACTTCGTATCGCCTTCGAATATATTCACCTTTTAAACCCTCCCTGGATTTCCACAAATAATTCAAATTATATATTAGATACTAGCTGTTTCCTGCAGCTCCGCCTGCGTCAAAAAGTAGCCTATGGTTGACCCCGGGTCTTCAACTATATTCATACCAAATTTCATCAAAATCCGTTTAGCGGTTTGGCCGTGAAAGCGTAACAGACAGACTTTCGCATTTATAATATTAGTATGGAGGATATGGATTCTACAATTATTAAAATTTGATTTTTGATAATTAAAATAACAACAATAGGCTAAAATTTATTAACAAATGTAATGGTTGTTATATTGCCAAACTTAAAAGGTATCTTATTATGTATCTCCGTTTGGATTTCACGAGGTCTCCGGTCCTTTGAGAGACTTGCGCGGGGATATAATTAAATTGTACATTTACCTGTGCAGGCGCCTGTCCCTGCTGTACGGGCTGTCCCTGACTGTGGCTGTACACGGCTGTTAACATCGACAGCGAGTTCATCTGCTTGCCGATCACCTGCAAATTATATATTTATGTTAGTCAAATACTGACATCATCATCCTAGCGTGTATTCCTAGTTGCGTCGGCAGCTTACGCTTCGGAGCCTAGGGTACGCTGTAAGTCATGGCCTAGATTTGGCGGAACTGGTTATTACAATGGAGCGACTGCCGCCTGACCTCCGCAGCCTTTTTCAACCCAAGGTGTGTTAGTGGCCAACACTGTCAGATTTGTTCAGTCTGCCCTAAGGCATCTGACACAGCCTCACGACTGCTATCTATCGATAACAACCGGGACCAACGGCTTAACGTGCCTTCCGAAGCACGGAGGAGCTCGAGATAGAAAATGCCACTTAATGGCGACTAATCCAATAGTGGTCGCGTCACGTCGTCGCTTGTTATTCAAATACAGTTTAACTCCTAACCTAGTAGTTTTGAGAACGGTTAACTTCACTAACACTAAAGTCTTAAAACACTAGTCTGTCTCAATGGAAAAAGACAATAATGTTGTAGATGTAAGGCGAATTATAATAATAACTCACGTAAATCCAGTTATAGTTTATTCAGAGTATTTCTACAAATGTTTCTGATAGAATAGATAGTTCACAGTTCCAATAGCACAGCACAAGCACAGGGGATAGCACAGAGTAGAAGATAGGAAGAGTAGAAATAGTTCGGAATAATTATACAAGGGAAAGTGAAGTAAGCGAATGATAAACAATAGTTAAGTCGAGCGCGTAAGCAAAGGCAGTGCGGCGGAGTTCAGAGCGACATGCGTCTGCTTTCAAAGCGTGCGGCTGACTGTCGGGCTAGTCGATCTGCGCAGGAGACGCCGGCCGGGCACGATGGTAAGTACCTCTTCCTTTGTTCTCGTCGTGGTCGACCGTTGCTGGGCAAGTTTACACTCCACGACACGACTTCGGTACGACGAGAGTTAAAGGTGAGTATTTGCATATTATATGTATATGATTATTAATATATTAAGTGTTGTAAATTGCTGTGTATTATAATATGTCTATTTCAAATGCTAAATATATATTTTATCCATTTATTTATGTTAGGTGTAATATTGTTATGTTGAATATATTAAGCTTATATTATAAATATATACATATATGATATATGTGATATATGTGGGCACGCCACATCACTCCCCCCCTGAGGCCGTCCTAGGACGGACGATAGTGGGCCGGAGGTCTGGAGATTCTTCCGGAACGTGTCCGGTAATGTTTCATGTTATCATCGGTATTAACATTTCTGTTTTCAGATTGCTTTTCATCGCCTTCATCTTTTCTTTCTTTCTGCTTTACAGGATTTTCTTTTACGGTTTGCTGGGACTTTGGAGCCTCATTAGCGATCAGGTAAGCTGGTTTGATTCTATCTATGGACACATTTTGTTCTTTTCCCTTTATTAATAGTTTGTAAACTTTTTCCTGCTTTTCCAGTATCTGATAAGGTCCTGAATACGCCGGCTGGAGAGGAGGTTTTGAGCTGTCATCCCGGAGGTAGGCATGCGTTGCAGTTTTTAAATCTTTAAAAATGAAAATATTTTTATTGCAATGTCTTGATGCTGGCATGGGGCGTATGTTATTTATTATTGAGCGGAGTCGCACAATAAAATCGCTCATGTCAGTTGTCGTTGCTGTTCCAGGGTTGAAAAATTCTCCGGGGAGTCTCAGTGTTTCTCCATACAGAAGTTCGGCGGGAGAACATTGCAGGTCTTCTTTGATGGCGCTTCGGATTCCAAGCAACACGAGTGGTAGTGACTCAGTCCAAGATGCAGTGTTGTGACAGGTGATGGCTGTTTTGAGCTGCCTATGCATTCTTTCGACCATGCCGTTGCACGCAGGGTGGTATGCGGTGGTTCTTTTATGTTTGAATCCAGTTATATCTGATAGGTATTTGAATAAGGTGGATTCAAACTGTCTTCCACGGTCTGTTATGATCTCAGATGGACATCCGAAACGAGAAATCCATCCTTGGAGAAGAGCTTTACCCACATTTTGAGCTGTGATGTCGGTTAAGGGAAAAGCTTCCGGCCACCTGGTGAATCGATCCACAGCTGTCAGGCAGTAGCGAAAGCCGTCTGATATGGGCAGAGGTCCTATTATGTCGATGTGGACATGTTGAAATCTTGCTCTGGGAAGTTTAAAAGTGCTGAGAGGTGAAGAGGTATGTCGAGTGACTTTGCACGATTGACACGCTTGACATGCCTTAGTCCAATCTCTGCAGTCTCGTCTCATTCCTGGCCATACGAAACGTTGAGCAACCAGGTTTGCGGAAGTTTTAGCGCCGGGATGACTGAAGGAGTGAATATTTTGAAAAACTTGTCTTCGGAAGTCCTTGGTCACGAATGGTCTTTCATTTCCAGTACTTATGTCACAGTATAATGGTGTGTCTACGTTTTCCAACTTTATCTTCGTAAGCCGTAGTGATGTTAAAGAGTCTCGGAGAAGGTCTTGCAGTTCGACGTCTGTGGATTGCGACTTAACTAGGGCCGGCAAGTCTATAGCCTGTGCTACTTCGGTGATTCTCGATAAGCTATCAGCCACTACGTTATCTTTTCCAGAAATATGTTTTATATCTGTCGTGAACTGTGCGATGTAATCGAGGTGCCTGAATTGGCGAGGTGAGCAATTTTCCTTCCGAGCCTGGAACGCGAAACAAATAGGCTTGTGATCCGTATATATAGTGAAGTGACGGGCTTCAAGCATGTGACGGAAGTGTTTGATAGCTTCATAGATGGCTAATAATTCTCTGTCGTAAGGCGAATACTTCTGTTGCGATGGGCTCAGCTTACGCGAGAAGAATGCGAGTGGTTGCCAATCGCCGTCCTTTAGTTGCTGAAGTGCAGCGCCTATAGCTATATCTGATGCGTCCGTCACTAAGGCTAGTTTCGCTTTTAAGTCTGGATGTGCCAAAAGGGTTGCTTTGCATAGGCTTGTTTTACATTCTTCAAATGCTTCCAAGGTCTTTCCAGACAAATCCACGGGAGATGAGCCTTTCACTAATCCTGTCAACAGGGCATTCAAGGGAGCTTGAATTTTAGCAGCACCGGGGATAAATCGGCGATAATAATTTATCATCCCGAGGAATCTTCGGAGTTCCTTCACATTTTTCGGGACAGGAAACTCTTTTATGGCCGTCGTCTTCGTGTCGAGTGGCATAATACCTTTTGCGGAAACATTATAGCCCAAAAAGTTGACTGTAGATGCTCCAAAAACGCATTTTGAGGTGTTGATCACCATCCCGAACTCTTGAAGCCTGGTGAATATTTGTTGCAGGTGGTCCATGTGAGTTTCCTCGTCACGTGAGCAGATGAGGAAGTCATCAAGGTAGCAGAAGCAGAAATCAAGGCCTCTGGTCATCTCATCCACGAATCTTTGAAACGTTTGACCTGCGTTTCTGAGTCCAAAGGTCATAAACATAAATTCGAACATCCCAAAAGGTGTGGTGATTGCCGTTTTGGGTATATCTTCTGGGCTAACGGGTATTTGGTTGTAGGCTTTCACAAGGTCTATAGTACTAAATACTGTGCATCCAGATATGTGATGAGTGAAGTCTTGCACGTGCCGTATTGGGTATCTGTCAGGTATCGTACGCGCGTTGAGCATTCTGTAATCGCCGCATGGTCGCCACCCATTGTCTTTTTTAGGAGCAAGATGCAGCGGCGACGCCCAAGGACTCTCTGAAGGCCTGGCAGTCCCATTTTTCAACATAGCTTCGAACTCTTCTCTTGCTATTTTTAGCTTGTCCGGTGCTAATCTTCTGGGCGTACAAGAAACTGGCGGTCCTGGCATTGTTCGTATGTGATGAACAGTTTGGTGCTTGGGTGGCCGCTGAGAGAGTGTGCCCGAAGGACGAGTTATATCTGGAAACTCTGAGAGAAGCTTGTGGTATTTAGAGTCACCGTAGATTGTCTTCACTGACCAAATATCATTTGTAGACTTTGCTAGTGCTGCGGTTGTTATCAAGGTGGTGTTGTTGTCAATCAATCGACGATTCCGACAGTCTACAATTAGGTTGTAGAAAGAAAGGAAATCGACACCAATGATCGGCTTGGTCACGTCTGCCACTATGAACCGCCACGGGAAGTCACGTCGAAGCCCGAGATTTAATTCGAGGTGTATCATACCGTATGTCACTATAGGGGTTCCATTCGCTGCATACAGTCCATATGAGGTGCGTTCTCGATAGTGATTTAATGCTGAGCGGGGGTAGACGTAGAGATCGCTGCCGGTGTCAACGAGAAACTGCATCTTGGTTCTCCTATCCGTTATGAATAAGCGACTATACGACATGGAGCAATCATCAGTCGCCATTAACGACCGCCCCTGGAGTTTTCCGACTTGTAGTCGCATGGCTGTTGACATACTCTTGCCTTTTCTCCGTACTTGTAGTGGTAGAAGCATACTGGGAACTTACGATAATTCGATTGGGATCGACGTCCGCGATGATGTGTAGAACTACGCGAGCGTGATCTTGATCGTTGGCTCTGGTTGTCCCTCGGTGAGAGTGCCTCCACCTTACGAGTGAGTTCGGCTATCTGTCGAGCCATCTTGGCTAACAAGGAATCTGACGAAGAGTCGGTTGCAGCTACATGAGGAGATGGCGGCACGAGTTCATGCACTTTATCAGCCAAGTCAGCCAACGCATGGAGAGTTGAGTCTGCCTGCGATGCAATGACGGTTTGGAGGTTATTAGGTAAGCGGCTAGTCCATATGGTTCGCAGGAAGTCTTGTGGAACATTCGGTCCAGCGAGGTGCTGCAAGTGCCGCAGGAATTGCGAAGGGCGCCGATCACCTAACTCTTCATGCATGAGGAGCTGCTTGACTTCCTTCTCACGCGATGCGGAGAGTCGTTTAATAAGCTCCGTTTTCAGTCGCTCGTATTTACCCTTTGCAGGAGGCGAAACAATTATGTCCTTCACTTCGGCGGCGTATCTTTGGTCTAGCTGGGCGATGACGTAGTAGTATTTTGTTTCGTCGTCTTTAATTCCGGAAAGCATGAAATTTCCTTCGATTTGCGCAAACCAGACGTTAGGCTCTTCCGCCCAAAACGGTGGAAGTCGTACGCCAACACGAAAAATATCGGACGGTGTAAACGATCCTTTTGCCAGTACTGGCGCGGCCGCTGCGTCATCAAATGTCTCGTCACCTTCGTTCGACATTATAAAATCTGCTTACTGTTTCCTCTTGAAATCCGTATCCAAGTCGTATGGGGTCACCAGTGTAGATGTAAGGGTAAATATATACATATATGATATATGTGATATATGTGGGCACGCCACAATGTAAACAAATATGGCCGTCTGACATTGTGACAGGTTTGTCGATGGTGTTTTTGTGAAAATGATTTGTGGGTTCATTGAAATGTACTATGAAAATACAATCGTTTGAAAATACATTCGTAAATAGGCTAGTTTACTAAATTTTAAAATGTAGTTATTATTATATGTCATTGTATAGTATATTTTTGCAATACTTTAATCTTACATTATGTATTTTGTATTTAAAATACACATTTTGAATATCGTGCGAAAACGCACTGTCATGGCGATTCGAATGACGTCATAACTTTTTGTCGCTGTACACTCTCGCCGAGCCGAACAGAAATAAGGTTAAGTTGTTATGTCGTTTGTGGGCCAGTTAAGCCTCTTGGATCTCAACTTTATCTGGAAAGCGTAACAGACAGATAGATTCACTTTCGCATTTATAATATTAGTATGGTTATAGATTTAACGAGTGCTTATAAGTCATTGTTCTTGGAAGATCTGCTTTAATTCTCTTTGGGCGTCCGATTCGAACACGCGACCTACCCATCCTTGTCGCACACCTATGAACTAGAAAGAGACAGCAACACTTTCTCACATTATTAATATTTTTTAATATATCATGCATGCTGGTTTGTACAATTCAAATTCGTCAAATTCTCCATCTCTGTCGCACACGTATGAACTAGAAAGAGACGGCAACACGTCCTCACCTCGTCTATCTTCTTGTTGATGTCCCTCAGCGTGTCGTGCATGTTGGCTTGTCCTTGGAAGATCTGTCTGAGTTCTCTCTGGCCGTCCGACTCGAACCAGTCATCGAATTCGCCGTCCTTGTCTCGCACCTGCCAAAGAAAGAGATGGAATATTACAGCGGGTTTCTTGCGCGAAACAGAATATATCAAATGTATTAAATAATATTCTCGATAGAAAAATAAATTAATATTTTTATCGCTAAAACAGAAAGAGATGGAATATTATCAGTATATTGTATCTTCTATAATATGGCGTGCGACTGTCTAGCTGCTTCGTAAAATGCCCGGTTTCTTTATTTTTTATCCGACTGCGACAAAAGTATATATGTATGTATGTATGTATAATTGTTTGGCGCGCTCTGCAGCCTGAACGGCTCGATGGATTTTAGCTTGAGAGGTGTCGTTAGATTCGTATTTACTGTGAGAGTGACACTGGGTAAAAAATCAAAATAAGAAAAAAACACATATTTTTTGGGTTTTTTCAAATTACACAAACACGCAGTCGGGTTCGTTAGTTTTTAGAGTTCCGTACCTCGAAAGGAAAAAACGGAACCCGTTAGGATCATTTTGCTGTCCGTTCGTCCGTCAGTCTGTCAAGACCCTTTTTTTAATTACCATTATCTTTTTAAATAGTAGTTCTGTGAACAGTAGACTTCGCGAACTACCTCCAGATTCGGGAATTATTCATAAAACGCTGCTATGAACCGTTTTTGGCGGATTGATCGTTTAAATTTCAGGCGGTAGTTTTGTAATCTTATGACATCAAAGACAAATGTTAACTTAGTCTGCCTGCGACCATGAACGCTGTAAAGTGTTTGAAACGTCAGGTGTAAATAAATAAGTAATAAACGCGATAAAAACCGTATTAAAATAGTTTAATTTAATGAATAACAATCGCGAAAACATAAGAAATCATTAATTAAACATTATGTACACAAGAACTATAACTAACATAAGCGGCATCACGCCACATATCAAGCTTTCTCCCCTATCACCCTCATTTTTCCTTCCCTCAAAAGGCAATCTCTCGACAATTTTCTTTTAAATAAATCAAGGAACACGTGTGTCAAATTTTGTAAGGATCCGTTGAGAAATGCGACCTCTAGTTCGGATCATACATTTTTCCGTACAAAGGCATTAAAGGTTACTTGACTCAATTTTTTATTTTTTATATATATTTCATAACACGAATTTGATTCCCTGAATTCGAAAACAGAAAGAATTTTTTGAATCCGTTCTATATTAAATAAGTTATAAGCCTTTGAAATCCTGTGGAAGGGGAAACTGTCGAGAAACAAGAAAAGGACGCACTTAATGGTGGAGTGACGTCACTGCCACTTGATTTCGTGCGAGCAAAAGAGATAGCAAGACGTCCTCACCACGCTCCTTAATTACAAATTTTGTTGTTGTTTTCGGTATCAGTTACTTTTTAGCGTATGTATTGTTCCGTATAAAAATTTTGTTAAAAGGTGAACACAATCAAGTAGCCTATTGGTCAGTCTCGAAGTAGAGACTTTGCTTACGCTCAGTCAATAAACCTACCTCATCGGGATGCTCCTTCCTGTAGTCTTCCTTCTGTTGCTCCAGTTTCTTCTGATATTCCTGATACTCCTGAGATAGCTTCTGTTGCTCCGCAGAATTGATTGGCTGGCTGCCTGTTACCATACATAAAATACAGGGTTTAAAACATAACATGACAGAATTGTAGGACTGAAGAAGGTTGAAAAATGAAAAAGAGCTATAAAGGACTTGTATCCATAGCCGTAAAAACCATTATCCATAACAGAGAAAATCGAACTTTAATGTTTTACTGAATAGTAATAATTAAGACATCCTGAAGTGGGTTTCCTTTTTTGTTTTACTTCCATTTTGCTGGCAATACTGGCAGAAGTTGTAAAACTCTTTTTGTCTCTGTCTATCACAAACGGAATGAGGAAAATAGCAAATAAATTCCATTCAAACGTAGTTTGGGGAGAGAGCATTGATAGAGTGTTACGATGAATAAGTAATCTAGTGAGCTATTATAGCTTAAAAGACTACTGTAGTGATGATTTGGTAAGTCTGATTTATTATCAAGCTCAATCGTAGCTTAAGGTTGTGATGCGTCTATTTGAAACAATTCTTGAATTTAACTAATTATATTTTATTTATTTATTTATTAAATAGGAACAACAAACAGCTACATTATACATAGGGCGCACTGTAAGTTTCCGGAACTGGCCACTTACATAAATAATATTTAAAAATTTATTGCAACATTTGAAAATAGAACTCTTTGGCTGTAGAATGCAGTTTGTTTCATCTGACTGTCTTTTGTTTTTACCTTGTGGCGCCATTTAAAAAATTGTGTGTCTGCATCAACATGGATTTAACTCGGGAAAATTTTCGTAGTATGATTTTCTACGATTTTAAGTGTAATTTGACAGCTCAACAGAGCATCGCTCGGCTTGAAACAGCTTTTGGCAATGAAGCACCATGCAAGACAACTGTTTATAGCTGCTTTGCAGAATTCAAGCGTAGTCGTATCAATCTCAGTGACGAATCTCGCGATGGTCGGCCGTCCACCGCTGTGACCAACAAAAACATCAATGCTGTGCGCCGTATGAATGAAACAGACAGGCATGTGACCTACCATGAAATTCGCGCATCCTTAGAAATAGGCATGAGTCAAATACAATTAATCCTACACAAACATTTGGGTGTGAGAAAGCTGTGCTCGCGGTGGATCCCACACAACTTGACCGAGGCTCAAAAAACGGACCGCGTCACTTGGTGCAGTGCCATGCTTACCAGATTCAACGAAGGTGCGTCAAATTTGGTGTGGGACATAGTAACAGGTGACGAAACATGGATTTATTGCTACGATCCCAAAACAAAGCAGCAGTCGAGCGTATGGGTCTTTCAAGATGAGCCGAAACCAACCAAAGTGGCGCGCGTGAAAAGTGCATCTAAGCGGATGATTGCTTCTTTTTTTAATAAAACTGGGCACGTGGCTACTGTTGCTTTAGAGAATCGTCGTACAGTGAATAGTGACTGGTACACGACCATTTGTTTGCCGGAAGTTATTGACGAACTCCGTAAAAATAACTGTAAACGCCGTATCATCCTGCACCACGACAATGCTAGTTCTCACACGGCCAGACAGACAAACGACTTTTTGAAGGCGAAAAATGTAGAACTCATGAGTCATCCTGCATACAGTCCCGGCCTGGCACCTTGTGACTTTTTTCTGTTCCCAAAAATTAAGAACCAATTACGCGGTCAACGATTTTCATCACCAGAAGAGGCTGTCGAGGAGTATGAAAAACACGTTTCAGAGGTCACCACAGAGGAGTGGCACAAAAGTTTTCAAAACTGGTTTCATCGAATGAAAAAGTGCATAGACGCCAAGGGAGATTATTTTGAAAAACAATAAATTAATTTTGTACCTTTAATAGTATTTTTTCATATTCATTCCGGAAACTTATAGTGCGCCCCACGTAGGTATCAATACAAATAACAGATTATGAATGAACATATTGTTAATAATGTAGCCCACGACGTTATTCACAAAGTTTTGTAATATATGCATGTAATGAAATGTAACTTTTGACCTTTTATCATTGTAAACCCTAGCGGCAGGACATATCGATCTTATATATTTAAAATAATTTCCAAAATTACAAATTATCACAAAAATATAAAATTTTATATGTCAAATATTACAAACGTCAAATACAAAGTAGTAGGACCCCACCACACCAAGACATCAGACTACACTCGGCACAACGAGATGTGTAAGCGAATCCAACGTCCAGTAATCAGTCATCTACTCGGGCATCTGCGAACATTCCCGAGGCGCAACATCACCCTAAACGCGTCGTTATACTGGATTCGCAGGGCGTCATATGCCCGCCGCGTATAATTGACCCAAAGATTTCACGTGTGAAAGGACTGACAGAAAGCCTGGAAAAGTGTCACTTTCACCTTGTCAGTACAACGTGCAAATCTTCGAGCTAACCGGAGAGACAAAGCCCTACGCTCCCTCTCGATGTCCAAATTGTGATTGAGACTACCGGGGATCCAGTGACCCAGATACTTAAATTCAGTTCCGTGTTCTAGTGGAATGCCGTAAAGATATGATGTTGGCTGATAGGACTGTCCCACAGTCCACTGGAACCTATCTGGCCCGTTTTTCAATGTTATTTTTATTTTCATTAATTGTGTATACTAACCCTAGGATTAAGATTTCAATTGTTACTAACACTATGGACGTATGTCTGAAATAAACATTTATTTATTTATTTATGTTAAAAGTAGCGATATGTTAAGCATAAAACGTATTTTCTTTTCACGAAAATAAAAAAACTTAAATTGGATCACCGTTTTATAAAAATATAAAAGAACAATGTAAAAATAAAACCGGTGATAAGAAAAAAGCCAACCTAAAAAAAAAAAGGATGCAAACGGTAAGAAACGGATGTAAATGGTAAGAAATAGATGCAATTGGTAAGAAATGGAGCCAAACGGCAAATAAACTCACCCTGCTGCTGCGCAGTGTGTAGCGACGTGGTCAACAGATGCAACACATCGTGGTCATCGGCAAGTCCGCCTGTGGCCGCCGACAAACCGAAATAGCCCCCTCGAGGCAACACCACGTTCTCAGCTCGGAAACACAGCTCGTAGTCCGCTTCGTTGTTCGTCATTCCTTGAATACAATTTCAAGATCATTAATCACGTAAAAATGTATTACATACCTATTGTGCTTTACAATTTTGTATTTGTACAATAAAGATTAAATTAAATAAAGGTTTTAAAATAAAATAATAATATGAAATTCGGTGTAATAACATAACTATATATTTATTATAAATTTATATATATAGATGACTGGGGAGAGCGAGTACACAAGTAGGTACATTTATAATGAATTGATTTTTAAGCCCATGTTAGCTAAAATTAGTTTTATCTCGTTCTTTCATGCTAAATATCGAATTGGAGAGAAAGAGACGAAATATATTTTAGTATTTTAGCTAACATGTGTTCAACAACAATTATTTTTGCGAAGGAATGACGTTACAAAACACTCGTAGGATTGGTTATTATCCGTATATGCGTCATAAGTCGTCGCAGCGGCCGGGCGGCCGAAGCGTCATCCTTGTTTAGTTTTGCTCTCGATTTTGGCTCGGTGCGGTATCTGTATCGTGTGTGTCCTTTGTGTATGTTAGTAGCATTATTAATTCTATGTTAAACTTGGTTCTTGGAAGAAAGGTATGTTACGTAATATGTAAGGTATATATATATATACCTCACTGTTATTACCCGACTGCGTCAGTAGGAGGGTTATGTTTTTCGTGTATTCTGTAATGTATTTTTGGATAAATAAATAGTATCTGTATTGTTTTGTTAAATAAGTACACTGACCGTTGTGGAAGTATACGGTGAGCGTGTTGAGGTAGTACTCGATGCGTGCGCGCGTCGGGAACGGTTTGTTGCGGAAGTCGCGCAAGCAACCCGATAGTAATTGTTGGGACCCGTCGCTGTAAATCGATCAATCAATCAATATTTTATTCGTAAATAATTAATATTAACTCATTTATTTATTTGCGAGAATATAGTCATCACCATTTCGTGTAGGTTACATTGTCAATCGTGTACACGGTATCGGAGTTGTGCGGAAACGCCTCTCGGCCTCTGACGTGGTTCCTTTAACGACCGCTAGACGGCAGTCGGGACCAACGGCTTAACGTGCCTTACGAAGCACGGAATCATCTTTATTATCAAACAATGAGGCGATGCAAGCCTGCAATGTCCTAACCATACTGAAAACAACGAAATAAAATGAGCTTCCCGTGGGAATCGAACCCGCGACCATACAGTACATACTTAGATCTTTGGTATATTATAATTTTGTGTACTACACTCCCAGATGAGTATGCAAAAAAAATAAAAATTAATTAAATTTCATTTAAACTTCATTTTCAAAATATAAATAACATGTCAATATTTTTTTTAAAGTAAATTAACCAAAAAAATTTAAAATACTAGAGATAGATACAAAATGTCAAGATTATTTTAATCAAGTACTTTTTATATAAAGTATGTTTCAATGAAAAAAAAACCCGATAAACAATGGCAATTAAAATTAGTTGTTCTAGGTAGACTTCGCTAGGGGTGTAGGGCAGGGAACCTCCTCGAGTGCCCGGTCTTTTGAAAGCTTTGCATTCTCACTTGATCTCACGGATCCGGTGAGAGGGCGGGCTGACAAGGGATTCGGGACGGTGCACCCTGGGTGACAGTTAATAACTCCCTGGTAGTCGGGGTCTTGTTGACTGTCGGCCAATTTCGGCCAACCACTCCACCGCCGTCTATAATGAGACGGCGAACGGATGTGCGTTTGGGGGACGGGCGTGGTCCATTTATGGGCCACAGTCTGATTGGGAGGGGGGAGGGGGGCGAAAGGCCAATGGTCGGGGCCGAAAGGCCATGGCTGGAGGGCGTCGTGGTAGAATGCTAACGCGACCCCATGGCGCCCTCAACAGCCGGTGCGGAAACGCCGGAGAGGTTTTAGTGGGTAGTCCACACAGACTTCGCTAACCAACTCTAAATACGAGACTTAATAATTAACCTTTTGCTATGAAATTCCCCAATTTACCCCCTTTTTGAGTTTTTTACAGCACTTGTACGATGCTGTTATCAAATATTTATTATATTATATTTATAAAATTTTATCAGTGAAAGCAAACTTTTCCCTATTTTGCCAAAAAATCTCTCAACAAAAAATGTTAATTAATAATTCGACAAACACGTGTATCAAGTTTCGTAAAGATCTGTTCAGAAATGAAATTTAGCCCGGAACATCATTTTTTTCATACAAAAGCAAAATTGACCAGTCTCGAAATGGAGACTTTGCTTACTCTCCGTCAATTACCCATCAATCACTTACATTCGATTATCAATGCGTATCACATTCACATATATCAATGAACATGGAATAGATGGATGGAAAATCATTTTCCATCTTGACCTCACCTAATCGCAATTGACTTCTTATGTTGTCGCAGGTAGGTGGGTCTTGTCTACCTGCACCATGAAAGCTGCAGTGTTTGAAACGTTAGGTGTAAATAGATCCATACTTAAATACTTCATATTACAAGTGCGAAAGTCTGTCTGTCTGTTACGCTTTCACGGCCAAACCGCTGAACGGATTTTGGTGAAATTTGGTATGTATATAGTTGTAGACCCGGGGTCAAACATAGGCTAGTTTTTGACGCGGGTGAACAGCTAGTTGTAATATATAGGTTCATTCAAACTGATTATATCGAAGTGCCATTCACACGCTACAGCACTTCTACCGATTTTTATTTCTGTGGGCGTCCCGCCAGTGGCGCTTGATTCGCGTCAATTTGAATGGACCTTATATTACGTACCATGTTTTAAAGCAAATAAAGTTGCACCTCACCTCTTATGATCGAAGACCTTAGTACCATCGTTGATAACGGCCATAATGTACGGGTTGTTATGCTTGTTGTCGTTGTCGAAAGAGTCGAATATGATGCCTAACCCGTTCCAGCGGTCGGACGATCCGAACACCTCGCCAGTGTAGTCGCCGCGTTGGGTAGTGTACCAGAACGCCTGGGGATGAATGAATGAACGATGTTTTGCACCATTTACATACATAGAAAAAGATACAACACTGAATCCAATTAACGGACCAATGAAATGTTGTGTAAATTATATCAAGATAAAAATAACGGACCTATCGATAAACGTGGCGAAAAATACATAGTTTATTTATTTATTTCATGTACCCACATTGTAAACTTAACATTAGGAAAACTTGGTACAACGGTTCTACATAATTCTAATATCTATATAATTTTCGCATTAACAAATTCAAGATCAGTCTCAAAAATACGAGAATAAAATGTTAAATACTTTACAATATGTATTTTACTATGTACTTTTTGTTTCATATAGTAAATACACGGAAGACTCATTAGTTTCGTCACGTCTGTTCAGGTGTCTGTCCCAGGGTTTGTTCAGAAGGAAAATTATTGTATTTCCTTATTTTAATTTTCCTTACATACTACAGTGTAAAAGAGTTTCTTACTGACAAGTTCCAAAATGCTTTCCAATAGGACAAACATGTTGCATGCCGTACGGCTGTTTGTGGTCTAAGATCTTGTAATTGCTATTATAACATCACTGTACACCCATAATACGCAATAAATGTTGTCGAATAAAAATGACGATTTTGCATGATTCACACTTTTTAAAAATAGCAGTCCTACAGATACACAAATACTAAAATAACATGACACAGAGTGACTCACCAGCCCGTCAGCCCCTATCCTCCCCCGCCCTGTGACCTTGAACATGACATCGACCTCCCACCAGTCGAAGTTGATGGGCTGCTTGGTCCATATCGCCCCCTTCTGACTTCTCAGTGAAGGCGCGAGTCGAACGCTCTCTCCCGAGGCTATTGCATCTGTGGAAGGAGAAAAAGTTGTACTGTCAAAGGGTCTCGTGCCAAATATATGCTTCCTATGTGTTTACAAGACATGACAGAATGAATAGGCTAGTTTCTTAAAAATATATAATTAGTCCGTCATTTAGATAATCAAAAAATATTGGAGACGTATTTTTTTTTAAATGAAACAAAGAATGGTAAAGATATTATGACGTCACAGTGTGCTAAACTTTTTTGCAATATATGAAGTCACGAGCACCCCTAAACTCTGATGCGATATATCTTTATAATTTATTGCTCAATTGACAAAACAAAAAATACGTCATATTATGATTACCTAAATGAAGGACAAATTTTAATGTTAGTCTTTTGACCCTGGAAATTAACCTATTAAGGACCCAGACGGGCGCTGCAATGGGATTTTCTCTCGTGAACGGTGTTGGAGTTTTTCAATCAAATCAAATCAAATCATTTTATTTCGCTTATGTGAATGAATGAATGAATTAAAACTTTATTGCATCTTAGTGTTGTTATTTTTTCTATCATATACTGTTAATTCTAAATGTGGCTTTGTATATTGGTTTGTAACAGTACCCGGTACATAAGTTCAGGAAGTGTGAGCGGGACGAACCCATACTAATAATCACTTTTTAAGTTTGTCTCGCTTACATTTTGTCAACTTACATGACTCACACTATACCTCTGTGGTTGAGAAGAACCGAAATTGATGTAAATGTATGAACAAAAATGAACGTCGATATTCACCTCCAAAGTAAATCCTCCACCTCCTAAGTACCGCCACAAAAATTGTTTCCGATGTATTCTTATTTTCCACTATTTTAATTATACCCAAAGTTAATTCAATTTGATTTTTTTTAAGTTCATCAGAGGTCAAAAATTGTTCTTATCAAGTCAAAATGGCTATTGACTGCAGTATATTAAATTTGCCCAATACTTTGCCATTAACCCCCATATTCTCAAACGTTTCCTCAAACTCGACTCAACCTTACTCCAACTCATTGGTATGATTAGACGTCACTAGCTTCCTTGACTTATGTAGATTCCTCATTGGAGGTGAGTATCGAACTGTCAAATATAAGGTTGGTCGAGAGGTACCTTGAGGCGGCCTCGTAAGTAGTTATAAATTAGATTTTTGCCACTTTTTGCCTAGTTAAGTACTTTACTCTATTCTTTTGTATTTTTCAATTTTTTGTGCTTCGGATTGTTATTAAGAATGTCATTTTCTTACGACTTCCTTAAGGCACCCTCCAATAAGTTTGAGTGAAGGACGTCCTTAAGGTGATGTTTAAGAATACGGGGTTAAGTCTTCCATAGTGCAAGAGAATTCTGATGATTTTTTTTCTAAGATAAAAACTTTTTTTATAAAGGATTTTTTTACTAAAAATTGTGTGTAATATTACCTCCACTACATTTTGGGAGCCAACCAGCTGGCGAGATAAGCTGCCAACGCGTTTTATAGCTGTGTATCTAATCGTCTGTTATCAAACAGTTACCGTAACTACTGGGCCGGTAATGTTACATTACAGTTTATGTAGGCATTGTTTGATTTAGGATTATGTTTCGTAAGTTGGGAGGTTCCGGGATTTAGAATGTACTCAATATACTCCATTCGTCATACCTCTGATTGACTCGTGGGTTCGATTCCCACGGGAAGCATACTTTGTTTAGTTGTTTCCAGTTTGGTTTAGGACATTGCAGGCTTGAATCACCTGATTGTCTGATAATAATGATGATTCCGTGATGAGGAAGGTACGTTAAGCAGTTGATCCCCTCCCGCCTGCCATCTGGTGGTCTCTAAAGCACATCATGATACTATTGGTCTGGTTTCGGTCGGACGGAGGTCAGGCGCAGTCGCTCTATTATAATGACCAGCACTGCCAAATCTAGGATTATTAGCGTGAAGCATGTACCCGTAGCGAATGTGCGTATCAAGCGACAGCGGCCAGTATTGGATTGGTCGCCATTAGTGGCATTTCCTATCTCGAGCGCATCCGTGCTAAGGAAGACACATTAAGCCGTTTGTCTTGGGTGTTATCAAGGACCATGATTTACAGCGTACCCTTCGCTACTTTACAGCGACTTCGAAGCGTAAGCTGAGGAAGCAACTGGGAAATGAATGCTTTTATATTAGGTTCCTCTTGCTCGTATTTTCGTAATATTTCTTCAAATAATTTTATAGTCAATGGAGAAGTACTAATTTGTTGTTAAAGATAAAAACCACTAAAGTTTAATATATTTATGACTTAAATCTAATCTTTAGTTTGGCATTCAATTTGGTTATGCAACATTTTACATTTTAGAATATAATTTTAAAAATTATATACCTGGTTTATACCCGACTGCGCCAGAAGGAGGATCATGTTTTATTCGAGAGTATGTATGTTTGTATGTGTCATTGTTTATCACGCCCTGCAGCCTGAACGGTTCGATGGATTTTAGCTTTAGAGGTGTTGTTAGATTCGTATTTACTATGAGAGTGATAATGAGAACATAAGATATAAAAAAAAAAAAAAGGTTGGGTTTTTCTTTTCCAAATTACACAGAAAGGCAGTCGGGTGTTTTAGTTTTTTAAATTACCGTTATATCTGATTCAAGTCTCATTGTAAAATATTATTTTATGCCATATAATTGAGTATGAATGAGGCCAAAAGCACTACGAATTGAATAGTATGACATGTATGTCGAATGGAAATAGTTTTATATTGAACAAAATTTATTCGACTCGCCGATTTTCAAAAATAGCACTCCAGTAAATTTGTTATATCATTTGTATTGGTAATTTACAAATGTTTAGTGCGTTTAAAATACCAATTTATATATTTTAACTATTGTTGTTTACGTAAAAAGTCCATGGGATGGCCTAGCACAGGTTACATTTTAGGAATTCATTTATCAGTGGATTACATTGTCCTGCTGGTGAGTAGGGTCGCCTTGCTCCAGAGGGGTCCCCTGGCTCCAGAGGGGTCGCTGTGCTGATAGCGGACAGGTTGGCAACGTGGTCGTGACATCTCCGGTGTTGCAGGCGTTCATAGGCTACGAAAACCACTTACCATCAAGTGGGCCGTACGCCTGTTTGCCCACTTAGTTGTAAAAAAAAAATTGCAAAGGCTTAACGTGCCTACTTGAATGCAGTCGCGTAAGACTTACTTCAAGAGTAAAGCTGGGAGCAATAGCTAGTGCTTAAGCTTACCTACTCCTCTGCCTCCGAAACGAGAGAGCGCCAGAGTGTTGAGTGTGATTGCTAAAGCTAGTGGTTTCAAAAGTTTATAATAAAAGGAAAACATTTCCTTTAAATCATAAAACATCGTGGTCTATTCGATAATGTATGAAAATTACAATCTTTGTTTTATAATGCTTATTCAATTAGTTTAGAAGCAAATCACATTATCACAAAGTGTAACACAAATATACACAGAGAAATGTGTTTTAAAAATATAACACATATAGTTGAAAATTGTAACATTATGATTTGTAGAAACGTGTTAAAGAATTTCAAACTTTATGCTCAGTATTTTGAATAATGAATTCAAAATCGTTTTTATTACTAATGATGTTATGAAAGGTGTCGGAGTAATGTACATTTCTGGCGTACTAATGAACATGTTTCCATTTTGTTTAGGACCAGACTGGTTATGGAAGCCAGTTATTAAAAAAAGTAAACAAATAAAATAATCTTTGTCAACAACTGATTTTCAAAAATTTATTGACCAATTGTTGGCGCTGTATGCTTTCTAATAATATCTCTTTCTGGTCCATTTTGGCCATAACATATTCTACCGCGTAAATAAATTTATTTCATTTCATTTGGAATAAATAAGTGGTCTATTGACTTTATACACCCTGGTGTCAGAGTTTTATTCGGAACTGCATTTCAGCCTCTAAAGACTGCATAACGACAAAAAAATAACAACAAATAAATAATAAAATCTTTCATAGCTAGTCTTGAAATTTAGGCACAAATGTGGACAGAAGAGAAGTTGTACAGGAAGAAAATTGATATTACAAAATATAATACAACAAAGGGCAGAGTTAACCCATATAGGGATCAAGGGCTGTGTTTGCTATGCATTAGGTTATATCCTACCATACCTATGCCAACTGCAAAATAAAAAAGGTTAAATATCCAGCATTCTGAAAACATTTTCTGAACACTCAAGTTTTTCTTGTAATCCATCTGATCAAAATTTTCTGTTTTCTAAAAGAGAATGCTAGCAGAAAGTTTCTGACTTCTGGTTTCAATAAGTAAATAAATGACGAGTGTGGTGGTGTGAAAAACTGTCCTCCATAATTATGTAGATGGTCACAAGTGGAAGGAGATCATCAAAAAAATGACGGCCTCATCATGACGCTCAGCATAGAGCAAACAACTAAGAAAGAGGATGAATATATATTTAAATTTGGCATATGCATACATGAAGAGAGGCTCAATATTCTAAATTGAGCTAAATATTTGTTAACTAAAATTTTTTGTGTTAAGTAAGATGTCACCCGATCTTTTTTCTTTTGTCTTTACTACCACGTCTGTCATTCTTAACCTTGACGTTTACAAAATAATTATTTTCACTTAATTATGATGTCATAATAACAGAGTACAGTATTAAAGAATTATTAATTTTAATGTTCACTATACCGTAATGACAAATTCACTACGGGATCTATCTTAATCATCCATCCATACTAATGTTATAAATGAGAAAGTCTGTCTGTCTGTCTGTTACACTTTTACGGCCAAACCACTGGACGGATTTTGATGAAATTTAGTATGAATATAGTTGAAGACCCGGGGTCAAACATAGGCTACTTTTTGACGCAGACGGAGCTGCGGAAAACAGCTAGTTAGTTATATTTCTGGGTTTCGGTACTCAGGGTTTGTTTTTAATTACCTGTACTATTAAATTTATACAACTGTTAAAGTTATCTGGCTTAAGAATTCATTGAAAGAAATCCTTATTAGTTATCGTATTCCTAAGTTAAATTGTAAGACTCTGATAATTAATAAATATAAATTTATATATCTACAAGTAAATGGTAAATCAAGCTCAGAATCTAAACATTTCTTGAATTTATAAATAAGTAGACTGGGCAGTGAGAATTTAAATGAAAAACATAACTAAAGTCTAAAATTTAACAGCTACATATGATTATTTAAACTACAAGTATTAATACGAATAAAGCACCAATTTTTGAAAATTCAGCAAATTCAACCGTGTCGTGCCGTCGTGGAACCAAAAACACGCTTTAATAAGTTTCCTTGGTCTCGCTCTAACCCGCTATCATTCCCATACACGCGTCCCTTTCCAACTAGACAATTTTCACTGACGTGTCGCTGTCAAACTAAGAAACGGAACAACAAAGGCAGTTTTTCCATTATTTTTCAGTTATTATAACATACATTATAACTTTGAGATACTGAAATGATTACCCTAATCTTCAAAAAGAGATTTGAACTTATAAATGTATTTATTAGAGGGAAATATATGAGAAATAAGTGTATACTTACTGCCTCCATACTCCCAGAAAGGAACTGATCCATCTTTTTGTGCTAAATACGGCGGTTTAAAAGAATATTTGTATTCGAATCGTCTGTGCACAGTCTGTGTATTAACACTCACAATTATGCACATTAATATTGAAAACACAAATAAATTTAATTTTATTGAAGACATGTCGACGACTAGCTTCATCGTTCACGTCAAAAAATAGTTGATGACATGACAGATAGCTCGATTTGACAGTACTGACAGTCATAGAAAGTAAAGGAAAACAGGGTTGCCATTTTTTTATTTAAAAATATCATCATCATAGGATGGTAAAAGCCATAACGTGTGCCAAAGTTATGCCTCGCCATACTAAGTTAAGACTCGAGAGGCTTAACTGACCGACACATGACACTTCTATCTAAACTTATTTCTGTGGATGTATTATATCGATATTTTAATAAAAGTTATCACTTCAATTGATATTAAAATGATTGATGATGATGATGAGATTCAAATATTCAACGATTAAAAATATTTATGATTTTTATTTCACAGACATAGTGCGTTTACATTCTTCTTTACTGTAGGGCATGGAAGTGGACAGCTCAAGTGTGTAAATGTGATGTTATCATCACGCCCACAGAAATAAGATTTAGTTTTATTTACTAGCTTCCTTGACTTAAGGAGATTTCTCATTAGAGGTGAGTATCGAACTGTCAAATATAAGGTTGGTCGAGAGGTACCTTGAGACGTCCTATAAATGAAATAAAGTAGGTAGTTAAAAATCAGTTTTTTGGTTCCGTACCTCAAAAGGTAAAAAAGGAACCCTTATAGTCTCACTAGTGTCGTCTGTCTGTCCGTCTGTCACAGTCATTTTCTTCGAATCTACTGAACTAATCAAGTTGAAATTTGGTACACACATGTGTGTCCGTAACCAGAAGGTAGGCTAATTGAAAAATATATTATTTTTAAACATGGAGACTAGTTTTGGGGGTAAAGTAGTCAATTAAAAAAAAAGTATTTAGAACTGTATCTTGTGGTATATCAAACGAAAGGGCTCAGTTTGAAGGCATTTATGATATTTTATTTTAGTATCTTTTAGGTCGGTATTTTTGGAGTTATTTAGGAAAGAAGACAAAAATGAGCGTTCCCCCTAGGCCGTCGCCGAAATTGCTAAGCTTAAAATTTTGAAAAAAATTCTGTAAGCAGACCTTGTGTTGAACTATACAGGAAAAATAATCAGAAGCACGTGTTAGGAAAGGGGGGTCATTTGTGGGGAGTAAAGTAATATATTTTTTTTAAAACTGTACCGTGTGATATACCGAACAAAAGGGTTGTTGTGGCAGTCTCAAATGTATTTATTTTTATTTTTATAATAAATGTTTATTAACTAATAAGGGAAAATATATTGATAAAAAAAACCATTGCCGCCTCATATTAATATTAATTTCGCCAAGTTGGCTAAGATGCAATTGGCGTGGCCGTAAGAAGCTCGGTCTTGAAAAAAAGGTTCTGGGTTTAAAAACAGTTCGATATCTACCTAATACGTAGGTTTTTTGTTGTTGTATTTATTTTTTATTTGTTTAATATTACTGTTTAGGGTTCCATACCCGGAGGGTAAAACGAGATTCTATTACCATGAGCTCCTATTGTCTTTAAAAAAAGAAATGAGTTCCTCTGTTTGATGTAAGCGGTTATGCGCTTCAAATAGAATAATCTTTATAATAAATAAGTACTGCGGGTCTAAAATCGCCACTTTGAGCAATTCATCAAAACGAATTCATTTCAGTATTTTCACTCCACAATTTTTTTTTTGTGAAATTTGGAGAAATGAACTGTAGATTGTGTAGATGTTGCTGAAGAGTAACTTTTTATGATTCTGCTATTTGACAGTAACGCAATTCTGTAAAAGTGACCCATTTTACGAAATTCCATTTAAAACTGTCAAACAGCAGAATGGCATAAAATGAATTGGTCGTGATTCATTTTATGAACTGCCAAATTATGGCCATTTTAGGATTTGCAATGACATTCATATTGTGATCATAATGTGATTCGCGCAAAGTGGCGATTTTAGACCCGCTAATCTTGCTTATTGTTTGAGAAATGTACAATATAAGTAAATATTCAATTTATGACGGTTGAATATTTGTATTGTATAGCATATATTCTGTAATCTCTGCTATTACAAAGACTTCGCTGTCCGTCCGTCTATCTGTCCCCGGGCTGTGTCTCATGAAGCATGGTATTTAAACGGTTGAAACTATCACAAATGATATATTTTTGTTACAGCTAGTACACCAAAAATTTCACATTGTTTTTTCTTAAAAATGTTTAATGTACAGACACCTGTTACAATTTTATTATATGTATAGATAGATATAGATTAGGCCAGTTATGCTTCTCAAGTCTCAAGCTTAGTATGGCGAGGCTTAACTTAAGCACACGTTGTGGCACTTCTTTAAAATAATATTTCTATGATCAAGCCGCGCGGGCGCCTTTGCCATTTTTTCATACAAAAATTGTTTAAACAACTAATGAAAAAAACTTTACACCAACTTTCCCTCTTTGGGTCTTAATTTTTTGTTTGTTTTATATATGGCTTTTACTTTCGTATTTAGCCAGTAACAAGTAAAAATTATAGTCGTTTAGTCAAGAAAGTCTTAAGTCAAGTCAGTAGTTATGTCAAGTCGAGTCAGAAGTATTTATTATGCTAAGTTAATTGTATTACTTTCCAACACTCACGCTTATTCTTGAACACCACCATTATTATGCACTCAAAAAAAATGCTCTTCACAACTTCCCACCAAAAGATCGTCTTCATATTTCCCCATTTAGAAAGGAACGTCATTACAAATTACGTTCCTTTCTCAATATTTTTCCATCAATCAAAAAGCTCTCAAAAAGTTTCTGGTTTATGAATGGACTTTATTCGTCCCATGAGTGTCGTAAAAGGTTCAATGTGTGAACAAAGGTAGACGAACGACTTGCCTCCCAAGACGTATTTGAGTAAGCGAAATAGCTCAATACGATTATGACGATCTCACTCGTTTCTGGCTCTGCCATTAGAGAACATGGTAACCTACCGGATGGTTACGAAATTAAGCATTTTCGTGTCATCTTGCTTACTCGCTCATTTTTGGATTGTAGTAAGCTGTCATATAGGTAGAACTTTTCACGGTTTTAAACAATAAAACGCATAAACAAATTATCAGTATTTATTTTTCTGGTTCCTTGGTCTCAGGTCTTTCAAATGGGTAATACGGGTGATCCAGCCACTTTAGCTGAGGAATGGTTCTGTACGCTTTGTCGTAACTCTTCAGGAGATCCTTCACATCCTGGGTCAGGGAGAAGTCGAAGACATCCAGGTTCTGCTCAATCCGGGTCTTGGTCAGCGACTTTGGTATCGGAATTACTCCTAGTTCAACCTGGACATAAGTTAAAATGGAAATTATATTTTTTTTACAAATTCTAGGTTTTATATTTTAAGCTGTGTGGTTTTGGAGACAAGGGTTCACAAAAAAATAACGCCACATTGATTTTCCTTATGGTAAGTTTCTAATGCAAGACAAGCACGATGACTAGAAGAGTCTTGAGAGCTATCGTCGTCGTCATCATCATCATCATCTAAACATCTTCCCGGTTGTACGCTGTCCCAATGTTGCCGTGGACATAAAATAAGTAATAACACTTTAGTAATAATAACTCATTTCATCGAATCCCACCGGATACGCCACGAGTTAGTCTGATGTAAATAGAAGAAAGTAGTGTATTTCTAACTATTAGTTCCCCTCTCAGTTCCCGAAGGGAACCAAGTGGGTTTTCTGCTATCCTTAGTCCCCTGTAATGAGAGCAGTGGGAAGATAGGGGAAGGACTGCAAAGTGAAGAAGTATACGCACCAAATATCTCAAAGCAATCTGAGGAACAGTCTTGTTGTATTTCTTGGCTATCTCCACTAGCTTGGGCTCGTCGATCCTCGGAGGAGGAGCATCAGGTTTTGCTTTGCTCGGAAAAAGAGAGCCGAAGGGAGTGTAGCCCATTACGATGATTCCTTTCTCTCTGCAGTAGGAGAGAAGAGATGGCTGTTGAAGGTTTAAATTGATCTGGAAGAGGATAGATTATTTTAGTGGGATGAAGGATATATTCTAATGATTAAAACACCTTACTGCCTTTTTGGGGATAGGTTGATTAAAACCGGTATTTTACATTGTGTTTACCAAGTTAGGTATTTTGTGTAAACTAGTGCCTTACATTAAAGCAGAGAAATCATAAATCAGACTCACAAAAACCCATGAAGGACATATAAAGCAATAACTGAAAATTCTAGAACATCCCACCTCAACCTGCAACACAGCAGGAGTCTCCAGCCCATTCTCAACGAGCCTATCGATCTGCTTCTCATTGAAGTTGGAGACGCCGACGGACTTCGCCAAGCCCAGCTGTTTGGCCTCCACCATCCCCCGCCACGTCTCCAAGTAGTCAGTGTAGTCGTATGTCAGGTTACCCTGGAAGTATTTAGAATTCAAGTTTTATATTCTTTGTTTTAGGCTTAGATTTTACTTACTAACTTTTGAAGTAAGATGTTGAGGATAGTGACAGAGTAAAAATATTAGACGATATGGGCGGCAGAAGAGCTAAATAGACTTTTCTTGTTCAGTCACCTGATGAGAGCTATATTTGAATGAACTAGTTTCATTCGGGCTTTCAAGAAAAGATGTGGGACGGAGGAAACTACAAGGCAGCTGGCAGATAAATACCAGGATTGCCAAAGGACTAAAGGATCTTGGAGAGCTTTAAGTATACGATAGTTGTTTAGAGGTGGCGCTAAACTCCGTGGGCAATACAAGGCTCATAGATAGAGCAAGATCCGTCATCAAAACGGCTGACAACTCCAATCAGATGTTTGCTCTCTTTGTACTAGTTGTATCCAACTATTTAGCATTGATTTTTTAATATTGCTGATCAGGACAATGTACATGCCTTACCTGATGGACTGCGAGTAGGTACAATTTAGTAAACTTACAAATTGTCCCACTGGCCAGTGTATCAGGTAGAGGTCGACGTAGCTCAGGTTTAGCTTTGCTAGGGACTCCCTCAGAGCTGGTACCACCAGGTCTCGGGCGTGGCGGTCGTTCCACAGCTGAAAAGTGGCAAAGAATCTGTAAACTTAGAAGTCAATAAGGCACAAAACAGGGTACTCTTTAAGAGTATAATGTTGAGTATAGTTTTGGCAGTCAAATATACCATCCACAAAAAAAGCGCAGTCATTGAAGCCTGTTCGCGCTCGTGCGTGATACCTTGTGGGTGTCATTAGCACGCTGCCAGGCTTGTTGTCAGTAAAAGCCACATAATTTTACTGCCTCTTCCACCCTTCAAATCGGAACATAAAATCAATGGAAGTTTATTTAACAGCTGATCTATATACTTTTTATTTGTACATAGACCGTTTTTATTGGGTATCTCAACCCAATAAAGACGGTCTATGTACAAATAACCTCTGATCTGGTAGAGCTTACCTTGGTAGTAATAAATAGCTCTTCTCTCTTAACTCCTTCTTCGATCTTCTTCCTAACAGCCCTGCCGACTTGCTCCTCAGTCTTGTAAACGAAGGCGGTGTCGATGTGGCGGTACCCAACGTCCAGCGCCCAGGAGACTGCGTCCTCCACCTCGTGAGAGGAGGGCTCGATGCGACCATGTTGGAAGACAAACGTTAGAACATCTCATTTTAAGGAATTATTTATTTATTTAACACTTTTTTGCACACAGTGTAATACAAATTAAATATGTTACATAAAATGTGAACACAGTATGTATACAAAAGGCGGCCTTATCGCTCAAGCAATCTCTTCCAGGCAACCTTAGGGTAGTTTAAAATATAAAGAAAGGAGAGATACGGATATGGTGCATAAAGAACAGAACAACGCTAGGCAGAATAACAGAAGTATACGATACATATACAATTATGTATATATATTTATATATAATAAATAAACTATAAAAAAACACGAGAAGTGGAGACTGAAACAAGATGTACTGAAAAGGAACGAAGCTACAATGAGGAAAGAAAGTGGGACTTTACTTGCGACTTAAAACAGGTCAGAGTTTGAGGCGTTCGAATAGGCAGTGGAAGGGAATTCCACAGTCGCGTTGCCTTGGCCGTAAAAGAATCAGAGTAGAAGGTAGTGGAGTGAGCAGGAGTTCTTAGGCGTAGATTTTCGGCACTACGTAATTTACGTTCTTGTTGAATCTCACTGAAGAATTCGAAGCTATACAGAGGATTGGTGTAATTTCCTAACTCATTCGTTCATTATTATTGAATGGGCTACATGATCTTTAATATTAACCCTGATGTAACATTATTTGACGAACGGACTCTTGAATTGAAGTATATATATGGTAGACGGAGTCAATGGCTTAGCGTACCCTCCAAAGCGGAATCGCGTCTTTATTATCTTCATCAGACAATCAGATAATTGAAGCCAGCGATGTCATAACAAAACTATAAACAACTTAACGAAGTATGCTTCCCGTAGGAATCGAACCCGCGACCGGTCTTAAGGCCTTAAGCACTTTCTTTAGAGAAGGATCTTTGAGATTAGAAAATATTTCGAATCAAACTCTGTAAACAATGTGTGCTTTTCTAGTGGGATTCAATACCACTACTCAGCTCGTTAGCTAAACTTCTAGATCTAAGATTACGAGCCCTATTTTTAAAATGTATGACATATGTGTCGAATAAAAATCCTTCGATATCGAACCAAAATTATTCGACTCGCCGATTTCATACACTGTTCAAAAATAGGGCTCTGGTGGATCCTGGCTCCTGGTGCCTCACTCTCTAAAAACAGGGCAGAAACGAGTGAATAAGCGACATGTCGCCTTGCACCTCGTATTGCGCCATCTCGTTTTCTCACTCGTTTCTGCCCTGATTTTAGTGGTGATAGTAAGACCCCAGTCGTTCATTGAATCACCAGTACCTGGGTGTTATTTCCAAGCCACGTCCCCAGTGCCAGAGCAGGAATCTCCCTGCCACCTAGCAGCTTCAACCTCGGGACTGACACGGACGCATGCTGAAAGAGAAACAGGGTCCAATGAGTACTATCTCTTTCTGATCTCTCAAAAGGTAGAATCCAGTCATTATCATAACACTAGATTGTAGCTTTTGCCCCGCGGCTTTTCATAAATTTCTCGAGAATTGAAAAAATCAAACAAAAACTGGCACTGGAAGGAATATGAAAGTCACTTTTTTAAGACCGGAAATAATACTCACAGTGATAACAGCACACGTAATCAAAAACACGACTTTTCCATACATGATGGCACACGAAACTGACTGATTGATAAAATTGATAATGCTCAATGTTGACCCTAGATACACTCCATGGCGCGGAATAATCTGGACAAGTTTTACTTGTTATAAGACCGGTTATTAATTACAAATTTGATGTGTCACTACTACTAGAGGAGCTCGCCTGGCGGGGGATTGCGTTTTAAAGCGATACTGCGAGCACGACTGGGGGACACACAATTCTTAGAGCAATGCTATATTTGAAAATCTAACGCAAAATCAAAGTCGAATAATTTTCGTTCTTTTTCAATCGACATATAAGTATGTCATTTCAAAAATAGCCTTTAGAGATAAAAGTCAAATTAGAGATATTTTATGTCGAAATAATTTGGTAATTTTTTATGACGAAACTAGAATTTGATTTGATCTCTAAAGGCGCAGAATCATACCCTTGCTTGACCATTTAGAATTTCTATCGCTCTTCTGAGCTTCGAAATAGAGCGACTCTTGTTTGCGATGACACAATTAAAAGTATCTTCTACTGTTTGTCACTCTCTCTGATCTACTACTGTCATGGATTGGAGTGAATGAATGAATGAACACTTTATTGCACCATTTACATACATATAAGAAAAGATACAGCACAGAAACCAATTAACATTAAAAGAAATGAGTACAAAGGCGGACTTATCGCTAATGCAATCTCTTCCAGCCAACCTTATGGTAGAAAGGAGCAAAGAATTTAAAAAAACTTGAGTGTTATTCTTAAAAAGTGTGACGTCACGCAAAATCGGCGAGTCGAATGATTTTCATTAATCCTAATCGATGAGTCGAACAATTGTCATTCGACATAAAATTTCAAAAATAGCACTGACTGGGACAAGTGGATTTTCTATCGCTCTTCCGTGCTTCGAAATGGAGCAGCTGTCATCGTAAAGTCTCTAAAAAGAGTATTCAAGAAGGTTGTGCTCTGTAACCCTCCAAGACTGAACTTATCTCTTTTATTTAATTTAAATTAAACGACAAACTAGCTGTTTTTCGTAGCTCCGCCTGCGTCAAAAAGTAGCCTATGTTTGACCGCGGGTCTTCAACTATATTCATACCAAAGTTCATCAAAATCCGTTCAGCGGTTTGGCTGTGAAAGCTAAACAGACAAAAAGATAGACTTTCGCATTTAAAATATTAGTATGGATATATATGGAAGTATGGATTTATGAAATTACGGAAATAGATACTTATTCAGGGAAATCTTGGATATTTAGTGGTATTAAAGTATAAGCTGTAAGTAGCTTTAGCAATCTCTGTCGTTCGACCTTGGATTGCGTCATATTTGTAAATTAACGGAGTCAAGTGCGAGTGGGATTCGCGGTTCAAGGGGTACTAGTAAACTGCATTTTTCGCGGAGAAAGTCGCGGGTAACAGCTAATATGGATAAACATAGTACTTTCGAGACACTTTCTTTAACTTTTGAAAAACATTTCTTAATTTTGAAGAATCTCTGCAATGCAAGAGAAATCTGGCTATAATATTAATACTCACGACTGACTGAACAACCGGCCAGCGTCTTAAGTAGGCGTATAAGCAGTAACTACCTCCGTAGTCGAGTGGTAAAAGCGTCTGCAGACCTGTAGGTCATGTGTTCGATTTCTACGGGAGCATAATTTGTTTCGTTGTAACACAACTAAGCAAGCCCTTTATGGGTATCTAATCTATCTACAACCGTACTCTACTTCGCGCTATCACTGGCCTCCTGTCTCAATGATATCTTTTTGGGTGATCTCTTCACGTATCCCAGACAATCTTTCCACCACTTTCTAAGAAGATCTCGGGGTCATTTCTGTCGTGGAATCTAATTATTCTTTCTTGCCAATCTCAGCTTTCGTGACTAATGAATCTAACGATGGTTTCGTTGTTTATCGTCCTTTAGCCAGGGAACCCTAAAAGCAACTTTGATTGTTATTGTTTGAGCCGGCTGGTGTAGTGTGTGGAAACCTACAGTGCTGTACACACGGCGATATGACTGTGTTTAACTTGTTAATGTTGGGCATTGTTGGTGCTTGTTATGTAAGTTATATTTTTAGTCAACCCTATTAGAATTGATGAAATCCAGACATTGATTATGTTGAATATTGTAGGTAGGCACATTTATATTACAACCAACTCAAGAAGGTTAGATTATATATTAGAATAGGTCTATGATTCAATGTGTAGGTAAGAAAATTACTCGGTTGTCTTCATTGTCTTAAGTTTCGGCTTACTTGACTATCTACAACAATATTTTTAATTTCGTTTATTTTAAAAAACGCAATTAATTGAATTGATTAGGAGTGGGGGCTCTAAACGTCATATATTGCGAAAACTGCGAAAACTGTGACGTCACACGGAACTTTAACGCGCCATATCTTCACCATTCTTTGTTTAATTTTCAAAATAAGAAATACGTCTTCAACATTTTTTGATTATCTAACTAACGGACTAATTATATTTTTTTTAGGAAACTAGCCTATATTTTAAATAGTAGCAGAGCGTACCTAGTTAGAAGGAATTAGGGTGTTGCCCTGTTGCAGCTTACCAGGAGTGTTACTTTGAAAGTGTATCTCATATGTCGAATAAAAATTGAACTCATTCAACTCTTCGATTTAGCGTGAGTCACATTTTTCAAAAATAGCACTCTATGTTTCGTTTTAATTACAATTAAAAGCGTATTCAAGACTTTGAAACCAGGCTGACGACACAACAGAGAAACACGCTTAGACGAAGTAAACCAAAATTCAACTTATAGATAAATAATCGGCTGTGACAGGCAGACGAAATAAGTAATCATTTGTATAATAGTTCCATATTTTGATCTTTTGATACGGGCCCTAAACGAGCTCCTCCGATCAGCTCGAAGGAAGCCGGAAATCTTCTTTCCTCTATGAAAACGAAAATGACAGCATCACTTATTATTGTGTCAATAATAGATATTAAAAATACTTTTCGAAAAATCGAAACAATGGGTCACAATCACAACCGACAGAATCAAACTCCATAATGTCACATCTCAAGAAAGAAAATAAGAATAATAATTTATCCTCCTCAAAATGTTCCCAAGACCAACATACCCTGACAAGAAAACTCCAATAATCCGCCCTAACCCTGACTGGGAGGAGGATCTCTTCCAAACTGTGGTGGTGGGACCTAGGGAAGTCGAAAGATGGAAGTCCTACCCTGCTGTCAGAAAGACCAGGGTACCCAGGGACTGTTTTTGCCAGGTTCAATTCTGAGTGCTGTCTTTGTCTATAGGTTTTTGCTACTTCTTCATCCTACCATTTTCCCGGTTGCATCCTCAGCTGGTTGCTTCGGAGGCCAGGGTCCGCTTTCCTACTTTTACGTTTTCACTTCGCCCGGTCTTCGGCATCCTTGACAGAGGGTTCGTCAAGTCAGATGTTTTTTAGTTTGCCCCATCTACCAGACTCAGGAGAAGGCAGCAGGTCTTATGGGTAGCCGTGTGATTTTAGTTTGCCCCATCTACTAGACTCAGGAGAAGGCAGCAGGTCTTATGGGTAGCCGTGTGATTTTAGTTTGCCCCATCTACCAGACTCGGGAAGAAGGCAGCAGGTCTTATGGGTAGCCGTGTGGTTTTAGTTTGCCCCATCTACCAGACTCGGGAAGAAGGCAGCAGGTCTTATGGGTAGCCGTGTGATTTTAGTTTGCCCCATCTACCAGACTTAGGAGAAGGCAGCAGGTCTTATGGGTAGCCGTGTGATTTTAGTTTGCCCCATCTACCAGACTCGGGGAGAAGGCAGCAGGTCTTATGGGTAGCCGTGTGATTTTAGTTTGCCCCATCTACCAGACTCAGGAGAAGGCAACAGGTCTTATGGGTAGCCGTGTGATTTTAGTTTGCCCCATCTACCAGAATCAGGAGAAGGCAGCAGGTCTTATGGGTAGCCGTGTGATTTTAGTTTGCCCCATCTACCAGACTCAGGAGAAGGCAGCAGGTCTTATGGGTAGCCGTGTGATTTTAGTTTGCCCCATCTACCAGACTCAGGAGAAGGCAGCAGGTCTTATGGGTAGCCGTGTGATTTGAGTTTGCCCCATCTACCAGACTCAGGAGAAGGCAGCAGGTCTTATGGGTAGCCGTGTGATTTTAGTTTGCCCCATCTACCAGACTCAGGAGAAGGCAGCAGGTCTTATGGGTTGCCGTGTGATTTCGAGCCTTACCCCTAAATAGGTACTGGTATCTAGACCATCCCCTCTTCCCGTGGATGTCAAAAGAAGCTACAAATGGAATTATTTAGAGATCTGATTTGTATTTCTGATGGATTTTCTACCATCATAAGTACTTCCAAAGCTAAAAAGAAGTTACTACTTAGCTTTGGAAAGTACTCACACAACGGAGCACCTATTGCCGTGTCCTCCACCATGGACGACTTGGTGAAAGCGAACTGGAAAGCTATACAAGAAAAGAGAGGCTCAACATCGGCTTGGCATGGCTGGGCTAACCATGTGGATTTTTTGCCATTGACACGAAAAACAGAAGATTTCATTCATTCGAGATATATGATGATGAAAGATAATATGGATGACTGAAGCTTTTTCTGTTGTAGGCTACCGACAGCGGCGTAGCTCCGGTCTTCAAGCTGAACGATGGAAGATCTGTACCCAGCTTCGGCATCGGGACTTGGCTTGGATTCTCTCGGAAGGTAAGCAGTTTTAAGAACTAATAACTGACTTTCTGTCGTCAATTCGAACTCTTCAAAGGGCTTCTTACGTGTGCGATGTTTCTGGAGTCTGGACAGATTTATACAATTATGATGAGTCATTCAATCTACGCAATTAAACTCTGGTATTTCTGGTATGAGAGTTTTTCGGAACCACCATCAGTGCCGTGCTTCCATGAACGACCTCCAGATAGCAGTCGGGAATGGCTATTAACGTGCCCTCCGAAGCACGGCTTTATAATCAAACAATCAGATGATTCAAGCCTGCAATGTCCTAACCAAACTGAAAACAACTAAACAAGGTATGCTTCCGGTGAAAATAGCACCAACTTATTTACTTATTTAGTCGCTTCCCATCGTTCTGGAAAATTCCTGCGTGAGCTATGTCCAACAGTAGACTGACTGCGGCCGAAGAGGATGATGATGAAGCACTTACCAAGTTACTTTGCGTTGGTAAGCCTGAATCAGATAAAGATCTCTAGTGGTAAAAAGAAGACGTACTGTGTAGAGACCATGATATACCTGGGAAAACCGAGTGGGAAACGACCAGCAGGTCGCTCCAGGTACCGCTGAAGGGGGGGAAGTGTGCAAACACCTGGAAACCCTATAAATGACTGGCAAACAATCGCGCAGAACAAGGAGCAGTTGAGAAGTCTTGTATCAGAGGCCAAGATCCGTTCCGGGCTTTAGCCAATGCAGTAAGTAACACAGAGACATATACTGAGGAATCTTCTTCTTTTAGGGAGACCGGATGCCAGTGGTGGACGATTCCGTGGAGAAGGCTGTGAGCTGGGCCATCGATGCTGGTTACAGGCACATCGATACTGCCAGCATTTATGAGACTGAGACACAGGTGGGTGTGATCTTTTCTGTTTAACTTCTCCATCGTGTCGATGTATATCTCTTTTTATTAGCGTCCTAATACCTATACAAGTATACAAATATCAAAAATCGTGGTCAGAATCAGAGTAATTTCAACACCAGACTGTACCACTATTTTTGCAAATAAACTATTTCTTTATTTCTTACGATTACTTATAAGTAGTTTAATTTCTTCAATATCTAGTTATCAAATATTTTTAGGATGAACGTCATATTTTATTTTTGCTAGCTTTTTCCTGCAGCTCCGCCTGCGTCAAAAAGTAGCCTATACTAAATTTCAAAAAAATCTGTTCAGCGGTTCGGCCGTGAAAACGTAACAGACAGACAGACTTTCGCATTTATAATATTAGTATGGAAGCATGGATATGGATTTATATTGTATATTATATTCATTACACATCTGCAGATTTGCAGGAACTAAGAAACAATAATATTATCATACTGGCCTTGAGGTACCGAATGAGGTCTGTCTATGCCTATATACGACCGTAATTATCTTATAAAACAATTTTTAAAAGGTCATACAATAATTGATCATCGAGCCTACGTAATTTACGTTCTATCCTTAGATTACGAGATAATTAGTCTCGCGCGCTCGTCGTAGCGCCATGGAGAACGTTCTATCCTTAGATTACGATTTAATTAGTCTCGCGCGCTCGTCGTAGCGCCATGGAGAACGTTCTATCCTTAGATTACGAGATAATTAGTCTCGCGCGCTCGTCGTAGCGCCATGGAGACCAATTATTAATCTAAGGTTCTATCGCTATTAAAGTGGCTAGGCAAAGATATAGCACGATATAGTATAGTAATGCTTATTAACATTTATAATCTTATAGAGAATGCTGTACCATAGACAGACATAGTAGACATTATTTTTATTTTTAATTCTACTGGACCCACCCTTGCACCATGTTATCTTATTGTACAAAGGTTGGCTGGAAGAGATTGCTTAGCAATAAGTCCGCCTTTGCTCCATATTGTTAACAATGTTATAATTTCAGTTGTGTGATTTCCCAGATGTAGGCAATAAAGTTATATTGTATTGTACGCGCTCGTATTGTACCATAGTACGAAGCCTCACATTTGTACTTACAGTTTAATATAAGAATTGTTAAAGATAGAAATCCATACTAATATTATAAATGCGAAACTCTGTCTGTCTGTTACGCTTTCACGGCCAAACCGCTGAACGGATTTTGATGAAATTTGGTATGAATATAGTTGAAGACCCGGGGTCAAACAAAAGCTACTTTTTGACGCAGGCGGAGCTGCGGGAAAATCCTAGTTTTATATACATAACATCAAAAAATACAAATCAAGATAACGGAAGGGAAGGATGAGGGCGGAAGGACGATTATACATAGGTACAATACATCCCCAATACTTATATTAAATTTCGTACAGTGAGTCAGTGACCTATTCGCTTTTTTATATTTTAGAGTGATTATAGCTTTAATCTGTGATGTATACAGTATAGTATCTACCTAAGTACGAGTATGACCTGTGATGTCCAAATTATTAAAAGTCATAGTCACAACAAATCATATAATTACTTAGGTATTATCTTACTTTTATGTTTGGAAATTATCTGAGAAATAACATTGTAACTGCTGACATCCGCGACATTCGACAGATTTATTTTTTTAAAGAAAATTTATATAACTAATGAAACAATATTATTCATAAAACATTCAGTGGTTGTTCCCGTGACTAGATACAAACAAACATATACTTGTAGGACTTTTTTTAAAGCATATTATGTTATATTAAGTTTAGTACAACACTACGAATAACAATTCTCAGTTTTTTTGCGTAAATGGAATCGGAATCGAAGCGGTGAATGTAGGAGCGTTACATTTCTAGAGAATTATTATTCATAGGTACAACAAAAAGATTTTGCACACGACGCGGGACAGTACTCTTGTCCGAGATCAAAAGTACCCTATGCCCTTCGCAGTACTACTAACAGAAAAATATACTAAAATTTCAGAAATATTGGTTAAGCAGACAAACAGTGAAGAGGTTACAAACAAACAAACCATACTCATGCATACAATCTCGATTTAAAATTAATAGCAGTGGGCCCACATCACTCCCTTGTGGAGCTCCCATCATTAGCCTTATGGATTAACTTTAATATTATTTTTACAGTTTTAAGTCTAGTAAGTATATTGATTTTGATAAGTTCATAGCGTATTGTCCCTAGTAAATAAAACTTTAGGGACTAGTACACACTTTGCCATCAATAAAGCATTATCAAATGCCTCGTTTAGATCGCTGTGTGTACAAGTTAATGAGATTTTGACAACTTAAACCATTTCTTATCATTTTCAGGTCGGGAAAGCTGTTAATGCGAAAATAAAAGCTGGGGTAGTGAAGAGAGAAGAGCTGTTTGTGGTGACTAAGGTTTGTTTGAGTTTTAAAAAGAAAAATCCAGTCAGAGACAGTCTTATATATTTAGGTAGATTTCGCTGTAAAATTACTTTGTAAAAGTTACTTTTCTACGTTCGTGACAATCTTTCATATTTCTTCTTTTGGGTCTTAGGGATGAGATTTCTGTAGAAATAAACAGCTCATTTTGTTCGCAGCAATGCCATTACATAAAGTAAAGAGGTAATTATTACTTTTGCGATAAGTCCGCCTTAAGAGGAGGCCCAATCCCAAATAAAGGGATAAGGCACGAGAGAAGAAGAAGAAGATAAGTTCGTCGTAGAGCCTCAGTTTCTTTAGTGCAATTATTACACCTATTGAGACGTCTGTCACTCACTTTGTCTATCTTGTACCTTCGCTTGTAAGACCTTTCCTGTAATTGATGGATATATCAATGAAGTTATACTATTCTATTCAATTAAGAGTATTTTGTTGTATTTTCTTTGCAGCTGTGGAATGACCACCATCTAAAAGATGAGGTGGTGCCGGCGCTGGAGGAGTCTCTTTCGCGTTTGCAGCTGGATTACGTTGACTTGTACCTGGTGCACTGGCCCATTGCGCAGTATGTGAGTATGGAGTATCATTCAGTTAGTGCTTTTTATAAAAACCAGCGTTCGACGATCGGACAAGCCATGGGTCACGTTACCTTGGGAACTTTAACACTACGTCCAAGTGACGTGACACTTGGTCAAAAAAAAAAATGTAGTGAATTATAAGACAGCCTACAGAAAAATCATTTTGTTTTGGTTCCAAACAACTCTGACACCAGGGTGTACCTGGTCGACTGGTGACGATTTTATCAACATCTCATAAATTCACTGGCCAAGTCGAAGAAACAGAATAAACAGAACTAGGTCCTGTTTAAATGACAATAACGAAGTAAAGATTATATATCTCAATGGCCGGTTTGCGTAAGACCGAATTATGTGGAAAATATAACAGAATTTTTCAAGGCTTTTCCATCTTTATTTATTTATTCATCTTTCCAGACAAATGGAACTTACTACGACGCTGACTACATAGACACATGGAAGGGCATGATTGAAGCGAGGGACCGCGGGCTGGCAAGGTCCATCGGCGTGTCGAATTTCAACGTCAGGCAGCTGGACAGGCTCATCAACACCACGCAGGTCAAGCCGGCTATGCTGCAAGTAGAAGTGAGTTGCTCTACTGCTAATTCATTGTTTTTTTTGGTTTTCCTTGTTGTATTTAGAATTGAGATTAAAGGGTGTCACCAGTCACCACACACCACCGTGCGATTGCGGAGCACCTAACCAGCCCCTTTACCGCGTGGTAAACGAATACCCACTTCGCTGTTTTCCCACAGGCATGACGGAATAGCACAACTTCACACCTGCCGCCACGAGCTGGTTGAGGAACCTTGATCCATGCATGGAGAACGCCATAAAAAAGAAAGAAAGAAATAGTTTATTTGCAATCAAAGTGGTACAGTCTGGTCTTAAATAACAATATGGCCGCATAACCAACCATAATGATGATGACTATGTAACCCACACGATATTAGTGGGACACCGAGGCTACTATAAGATAATTATTTAGCATCACTTCGTCGTCCTAACGTGTATTTTTAGTTGCGTCGTCAGCTTACGCTTCGGAGCCTAGGGTACGCTGTAAGTCATGGTCCTAGATTTGGCGGAACTGGTTATTACAATGGAGCGACTGCCGTCTGATCTCTCAAACCATTTTTTACAAGAAAGGAAACCAGACCAATAGGAACATGACCCGATGTATATGTTAGTGGCCAACACTGTCATATTTTTTCAGGCTTCCTAAAAGCATCTAATATAGCCTTATGACTGATCTATTGGTAACAACTGGGACCAACGGCTTAACGTGCCTTCCGAAGATTGAGGAGCTCGAGGCAGAAAATGCTACTAAATAGCGACTAATCCAATAGTGGTCGCGTCACGTCGTCGCTTGGTACCCACATTCGCTACGGATACGCGGATCGCGCTCGACTAACGAGCTCCTCCAATCAAAAAATGATTTACCTTCTGATGGATATTTTATTTACCTTACAACACAGGTAAACCTTCACCTCCAACAACCAGCACTCCTCTCGTTTTGCCGCCAACACGACATCGCAGTGACCGCGTACTCCCCGTTCGGGGAGCTCGTGTCGAGCCGAGCCTCGGCCGCCTCCCCCCCTCCGCGGGTCGATGACCCCAAGCTGGTCGAGATAGCCAAGAAGTATAATAAGACTGTGCCGCAGATTGTTTTGAGATATTTGGTAAGTTGGTTTCTTTAGTGGGTTTATGATGTGTCTGCTTCGTCAAACCAAGCTCTCAAAGTTGCGTCCTTATCTTACCCTTCGAAGCCTAGGATACGCTGTATGGTCATGGTCTCATGGTGGCACTGGTTATATATATATAATTTTATAATAGAGTGACTAATGTCTGACTCCGTAACACTGTTTACAGGGAAACCAGACTAACAGGAACATGATACGAGATGTGTTAGTGGTCAACACTGTCAGATTTTTTTCAGACTACCAGACGTCTGACTGACCGCCATCTAGCGATAACAACGAAAGCCCGAAGGAGCTCAAGATAGAAATTGTCAGTAAATTAGGCGACTAATCCCAATCGATATCATCAATATCGATCCCATGGTGAGTATACATGCGTACTACAGCCAATGTTTTCGACAAATCTACGATTTGATTAGAACAAAGCGTACCATAGGATCTGAAGCGAATGCTGAGGACGAAGGTAGGTACCACAGAATAAAAACATAGGCTGCTTGTTTCTTGATTCCATTTAAAAAAATGCTGAGAGTTTTTTTTGATTGGAAGAATAAAGGGGTAAAAAGAAGGAAGTTGCTGTAGTTTAGTTAAAAATAAATCTTTATCGGGATCAACATTGTTTATCGGATCCCGGAAAAATGTGGGAAGTTTCTTCGAACGACTGCGTTTTTATAATAGCCTGCCCGCGAGGTCTACTATTCACAGAACTATTATTGTACTAATCTTTATTGTACCACAAGTAAAAAACAACTTTTACAATTGGCGGATGTAATTGTTCCCATCTTTCTGGATATTTTACGATCGTCGCTAAATAAGTTTTGTTTTAAGGTTGAGCTCGGCGTGATCCCAATACCTAAATCTGTGAATAAGGATCGTATAGAGCAGAACATTAACGTGTACGACTTCAACCTGACTCCTGAGGAACAAAATCTGCTGAAGAGCTTCGACAAGGGCTACAGAACTATCAAGGTGGAACACTGGAAGGACTCCATTTACTTCCCTTTTGAGAAATAAACGCATTTTGAAATGTAAATGAATTTCATTTTTTTAAGTACTTACTTACTTAGTTGAACAACCAACAGTTTTTCATTAACTACTAAGCGAACAATTCTAAAAGCGTCACTCTCATCTCATAGTAAATACGGGAACCGATTAGTTATCTAAAATTGACTTTGCCGAATTTCACTTGACCCAACACGTTTCATCGACGTCTTGTTTGCTGTATGTATTGTTTGGTATATATTTATATTATAGAAGCATAATATGGACATATGTACCATTTTATTTATCTATGTTATACCGATTTTAAAAAAACTTTTCGCTAATGGCCGAAATTTCTTTTGAACTTTTTTAATTTTCCAGATGATTTATTTATACTACTATCTCATCACCAAAACAACTTCATAATGAATATTGTTTGGCTACGTTCACATCACCTTATTTTAAGGGGCGGTCAATTGCGTGTTTAGTGGGAGGAGGGGAAGGTATTTTTTTACTTCCTTCCGCCCCTCGCTATAAAAAAATACTTTAAATAAAACTTGTGTTGTGTGTGTTGGGTTAGGCTTGTGGCCACCTATATCAAACTGCTGCTGTATAAAATTACTATATTATTGGCTATTGATTAAAATTCTAGTACTTATCTATATCAATATATTAAATTGTATATATTTCTATTATCTTATGCTAAAAAATATGTATTTATTATATATTAGTTAAAATGAAATTAAATTGTAATGAATGTTTGTAAACATAAAACTAGCATCACTACGGTAAAAAGTTTTGCGATCCAATGTCATGTTGGAGTGACGAAAAAGAAAGAATTGATTCGACGAAGTAAAAAAAAAGAAACTAAAAGGTTGAAACGTTCTTGGTAAAATAAAAATAGGCAAAGATAAAATCAACTTCATGATAGGTAACCAGTTAATACGAATCTAACGACAACTCTCAAGCTAAAATTTATAATTTAAAGCCATTTATGCTGCAGAGCGTGATGAACAATTATACATATATACCTACATACATACTCTCGAAAAACTTAACCCTCCTTTTGTCACATTCGGGTAAAAACATAACCCTCCTTCTGCACAGTCGGGTAAAAAGATTAGTTACTTTCAGATTAACTTTTTGAGGAGAATACGGCAGTGGAGTTTGTAGAGCCGCTCCTTCCACTTGCGATTTGGAAGTGAAATTAATAAACCATTTCATTTCCATACCTGTTGTACTACTTATATACTTTTAACGTGGGCTGAGCGTTTCCTCCGTGGTCAACATTAGACTTATTACAGACTGCCCTTCTCTAAATCAATGCCTCTGTCACAGAATAGATAATAGTATTAAAGCCACTGCATTTGTCACTCCACTCACGTTTTCATTCTCCGCATTGCGTTTATCACTTTCATTTCGATGTTAATATGACGCCATCTAGGTATTAAATTAGAACAAATTAACTACAATTAAACCATTTGGTTTTTCTCTTTGTCACTAGATGGCACTTACTCGTGCGTTCGTCGATTAGTAAGTAATAAAACTATTGGACACAAGATGGCGCGTATAGGTAAACAAAAGCGCCATCTATTATCAATATATTTAAACTAAAAACAAAATTATTTTACTACTTGCCACTACGACACTTGCGCCATCCATTGATAGTGATAACAACTAAAAATATTTTTTGCTGTTGCTTTTTGTCACAATTGGACAAAGAAGTGTGTCTACTGTACAATAGATGGCGTTAGTCTGTTAATGCTTTTAGCGCCATCTATTGTTTGGTAGATATACTTTATGTGTAAGCGCCATCTAGTGGCGAATAGCAAAAGTAAAATGTGTGTTTTATTAAAATCGATATCTATAGACGGTGGCTTATGATGGGCCTCTCTCTATTTTAGCTGTGGAAATAAATAAAATGCAAAGAAAAAATCAAAGAACATTCGTTGAATTGATTTTTTACTGGAAATACATGTTATTTTGCTACATGTAATGAGATCCATGACCAGCGGAATAGACAGCCTCCTATTAATACGATAAGAAAGAATGTTGTTGTTATCTACGACGCAGATATTTATAAATATGTGATGAAAGGTATAATTAGAAATATTCCTTACTAAAAAAAAAATGAGTCCACAGTCTCATAGTTAGAACTACCACAGAATAGATAATAGGACTAAGAATAACATAGGGTACTAATTTACATCCCGAAAAAGTGCTATTGTCGTGCGTTTTCAATTTTTTAAATATCATCGCGTGCAAACCTACCTTCATATCTCTACCATGGAGAAATTACAAAGCAATAGGCTAGTTTCCAAGGTCAAAAGACTAACATTAAAATTAGTCCGTCATTTAGGGAATCAAAATTTATTTGTGACGTATTTTTTCTTTTGTCAATTGAGCGATAAATTATAAAGATATTACCTACGAATATTCTTATTCGTAGGATATTACGCATCAAAGTTAGCGGGGGGCTTGTGACGTCACATATTGCGAAAAAGCACACTGTGACGTCACACGGAACTTAACGCGCCATATCTTTACCTAAAATCGTCTCTAATATTTTTTGATTATCTAACTGACGGCCTAATTATATTTTTTAGGAAACAAGCCTATTACTTTGTTATTATTCCGTGATTTCTACAGATGTGATCTCCACAGTACCCAAGTATATTGGTCACTTCAAGCAGTCCGCAGTTAATACAATAATCATAAATCAGCCCTATCTCATCTTACCCGATCTTGCGGCAGTAAACAAGTCGTCGACCCCGACATACGTTGTTATAGCTCATTAAATTAGCAAAGTCCGGCTATCAGATCACCAAGAGCTCCCGAGGGAATGATTTTGGGTGAAATTGCATAGGATTGTTTTAATTAAAGGGCCATGTGGCTAGTAGCTATCGATGACCAGTTGACCAGCATATTGGCACACACGCGGCACGCTACACACTTGCGCATAGCTCTAACCGGACAGGTAGGTATAATTAAAATTAGATTATTAAGAGAAAATGCAATGAAATATACTATGCACATTTTCATGAACGGCCTAACTAACTTATACAGGAAAATACCTATGTTTTTGAGATTGTTACATATTAAATTAAACCACAATTAAATTATTGTACTATTTTATATTATGGGCGTAGTCTTTTATTCTTATAACATCACAGACAAATGTTAACTTAGTCTACGTAGATACGCGGGTAGCATGAAATATAAAAAAATGTTTCTAGTGTTAAAAAGTCTACCTGTCAGGCCCACAGGTTCCCATAATACTAATTACGCATTACCCACGTTGTATAGCTATGGAATCGTCTGATTGAACCAGGAATGTAAGAGTTTAAAACAGCGAATGTCATACTTTGATTAATTAATTGCAGTTAAATACATAAATTATGAATTCCTTACTATCGGAGGCGACATCTTAGTAAATACATAAATTGAATGTCTTATATATCTGTTAATTAATAAATTATGATTTATTTCTGTCCGGAGAAAAAGTTATTCTACTCATAAATCGATTAACTTTTTTTTACATTTTGGCTAAAAGTTCGTAACTTTGAACTTAAGTTTAAAACAATTATGAGCACACAGCTCATTTAACTAAAAGCCAAACTCGATTACCGTCCGCGCCAACTGTCGACTTTTAGGTAATCCGATCAAACCTGACATAAATACGAATTATGTTAAGGGGAGACGGATACTCTACTTGCGTAACGGCAGTTTTGTCTATAAACGGTGGTGTACTTAAACAGAAAAATCATTATCAATAAAAAAATATCATTAAGAAATCATCATCATTTATCATTTCAAAAAATATATTAGACTACCATTCAAACCAGGTTTACCCTAATAAAAACTGGCATATATTGTTAGTTTTGTACACTGCGTTTAGTATAATAAAGATCATCATTTCAATTAGATCAGACACAGCGATCCAATAGTGGATCCGAAGATGCCGGTCAAAGTTTGGCTTGTGGATTTTCTCTAATCGGGAGCCTGAAAAATCTGACACTAGTGTCAGCCACGAACACAGTTGATAAAAAACAACAGCGATTGTCAAAATCGGGACTAAGAAACCTACTATTGTTGCAACTGGGAATACGCCAAGACGACAGAGAGGGAGAGATATATACTTACTTGAAAAGTCACAAATTCCCGAACGAAATGTCCCCCTGTATCTGAAGCGTGCAGTGATATATCTTCCTGTTTTTCTCGAGTTTCCGCGTGGAGAAGTTTTGAAGATACATACGTACATACATCGTGTAACAAACAATGCGAAACAAACTGAAAGGGGTTGTCTTGCCCATCAATAACCTTTTACAACAGATATGTAAGGATAGTTATAACATTTAGAGGCAATAATAACTTAATTTAAAAAAATTCGTCGTTTATACGTCGAACTTATTAACAGCTTGGTCTAGTGCATGGAGCAATTACAAAGAGGAGATGCCGTAATAAGCGTTTTGTAAGAAAGTATTTGTGAGGCTACACGGGGCGGAAGGCAGACGTGCGGGGTGCTTGGTTTCGGCCGTGACTCCAACCATGGAGCACGAGCAATGGCAAGCTCCTCCCACTTTTGTGTCGGCGAGGCGCCAATGATCACATCACTGCGCCATTTCCAACGGCATCTCCTCTTTGTAATTGCTCCGTGGTCTAATGCCTGAAGATGCTTCGCGTAGAGGCGAAACACGTGTCGCATGTGCAAACTAACGGTGGTGGGTGGGTGCCGGCCGGCAATACTTTGCATGAACTAACTGGTGGCGGAAGCATGCAAAATAATTTGTTAAGTGCTTGTATCAAGATATTCATCAAGACGTCTCCAAATGAAGTTAAATAGGAATGGGAATTTAGATATACACCTAACGATCCAAACACTTTCCAGCGTTCATGGTCGCAGCTCGCAGGCAGACTAACCCCATATTCTCAAACGTTTGCTCAAACTCGACACAACCTTACTCAAACTCATTGGTGTGATTAGTCGTCACTAGCTTCCTTGACTTATGGAGATTCCTCTTTGGATGTGAGTATCGAAATGTCAAATATAAGGTTGGTCGAGAGGTACCTTGAGGATAATGATTTCTTATGTTTTCGCGATTGTTATTCATTAAATTAAACTATTTTAATACGGTTTTTATCGCGTTTATTACTTATTAATAAGTAATAAACGTAATAAAATAGTTTAATTTAATGGGTACCTTGAGGCGTCCGTGAAATCAAATAAAGTGAATATAAATCGGGGTTTTGCCACTTTAGGCCGAGGTATTCATTACTTTATTTTATTTTTGACTCTATTCTTTTGTAATTTTAAATTTTTGTGTTTAAATTTGTTATTATAACCTGTGACGTTCCTCATTGAAGTTTGCTCAAGCAACCAACTTAGAATATCGTTTTTTAAGGAAAGTTCGAGGACTTCTTTGAGGCTTCCTCCAATGAGTTTGAGTGAAGGACGTCCTTAAGGTTATGTTTAAGAATACGGGTGTAAGTTAACATTTGTCTGTGATGTCATAAGAATACAAAACTACCACCTGTCATTTTATTGAAAACTATCCGATCACAGATTCCGATTCACGCAGTATTGGATGACATTATTCAAGGTTTTAATTTTTCCTCCGTTCTCGATCATTACCAGCCATAGAATTTTTCTCCTGATTTTCCTTTCAGCCATCAGAAGTTGGTCTTCAGTTGACGAAAAGAAGTTTTGGACTTAAATGGCGTAGGAAATATCGAAGTGGAGATCTTTAATCGGAGACAAAGGCTATCTTTATGTCGCTGGCTCACTGATATATATCTTATTTAGCACTAAGTAACTAAAACTGAAAACAAAAAAAACCTACGTTGTTATGCTTGTGCTTCTATCGTCAATAAACAGACATTCGAGCTAAGTAAGATAAAATCATTAAAATGCTTAATCGTATGGCAGAGTATCGCGCATCACATTTTGTGTTTTGGCTGTACGGCTGTCTCCCTTTGCCGAGCCATAAAAAAAAAACAATAAATCATGGCCGCCTCCGCCCCAGCGATTGGCGCGCACGTCTCATTGAACAAATCCCTTCTATTTACATACAAACACACACTTTGAGATTTCTTCTACTGATACATAGTAATGTAATGTTTTACGTCATATTATAAACTAGCTGTTTTCCGCAGCTCCGCGGCCACCAAACGGGACCAACGGCTTCGTGCATTTCGAAGCACGGAATATCATTATTATCATGTTGCACGGCCACCTGCACGCTCAGGGACCTCTACGAAGCCACCGACAATGCCTTGTCGGTGGCGGAGTTTTGGTCCTCTGAAGTTTGATAACAGCCAGAGTCGACTCGCAAAGAAGAAGAATTATTATCAGACAATCAGGTGATTAAAGATTTCAATGTCCTAATAAAACTGGAAACAACTGAGTAAATAAAGTATCCATAACCACTTGACCACGGAGGCAATTGTAATTTGTAATGAATGAATGCATGTAATCAGAACTTAGGATCATGATTAAATTATACATAAATAGGTATGAAAATATAAATATTTACGCTTAATAAACCAATATAAAAATAATAAATAAATGAACTTTTTATTCAACTAATCAGGGATCATTTTGTTAGTAACAATGAAAACCATACAAAAACTAGCGTTAGTAAACAATAATTAAAATAATTCGCTGACTCACAACAAAACGCAAGCAAGGAACATCTCAACGTCTACAGATCGCTGCTTCCGTTTCCGCTGTGACGTCACTACCGGCCGAGGGAGGGCGGCTGTAGGATGACCATAATTTTTACGTTTTCAGAGACCTTTTTGTGTACTTGAGGTCGAATTTTTTGCTACGAATAGATTGGTTATGCGATAAGTGCTTCTACTATGAAATTTCATGAGCATCATCATCATCCTAGCGTGTATTCCTAGTTGCGCCGTCAGCTTACGCTTCGGAGCCTAGGGTACGCTGTAAGTCATGGTCCTAGATTTGGCAGTACTGTTATTACAATGGAGCGACTGCCGTCTGACCTAACCCTTTTTACAGAGAAACCAGACCAACAGGAACACGACCCGATGTGTGTTAGTGGCCAACACTGTCAGAATTTTTCAGGCTGCCCTAAGGCATCTAACACAGCCTCACGACTGCTATCTATTGATAACAGCTGGGACCAACGGCTTAACGCGCCTTCCGAAGCACGGAGGAGCTCAAGATAGAAAATACCACTACATGGCGACCAATCCAATAGCGGTCGCGTCACGTCGTCGCTTGATACGCGCATTCGCTACGGATACGCGGGTCGCGCTTGACTAACGAGCTCCTCCTGTGAAATTTCGAAAGCATCGCATAAGAAATTTTGTTAAAATTTTACGATTCCCCCCGGGGGAAAGTAAGCCATTTACTTGCATGCAAAAGTTTACTCTTAATTTTTGACCCGAGGGCTGGTAGTTAGTTACTACGCACTCCGAATTGAAAGCTATTGCTGTGCAAACGAGCAATACTGTCGTTCTCCCGGGTATCCTGCCTAGAAGAGAATTTAGAAAAGAATAGAAGTTATTGAAATGTATATACAGAAAATGAGAGATACAGAAATATATAAGTAGAATAGGCTACTTGACTGTATTCATACTTGGGCAATATTTGCGTACGAAACAATATGTACACTAAAAAGTAACCTGTTCCGAAAACAACAACAAAATTGGTTAAAAATTAAGGCAGTAATTGGATTTTAAAGTTTTCTCAAGAAGAAAAGTGGGAGCGTGGTGGAGACGTCTTCTCTCTTTTGTACACACGTAACCGAGTGGCAGTGACGTCACTGCACACACAGTGCATCCTTTTCTTGATTTTTGACAGTTTCCCCTTACACCGAATTTTAAAGGCTTATAACTTATTTATTTAATACGGATTTTAAAAAATCTTTCTGTTTTCAGTTTCTGATAGTGAAATGTTTGATATAAATATGAATGATAAAAATAAATTGAGTAGAATACCCAATTTTTGTACACAGTTTTCCTAATAAAGGCATTTTCACAATAAAGGCCTTTTATCTTTATTTTATCTTTTTATCTAATATTAAGCTTTCGATGTAAATTTACAGCATGTACATAAAATAAATAAATAAATGCATGACCGACATATATTTTCTGTTTTGTCTCTATGGCACGTGGTAAACGAATGTCCATTTCGCTGTCTTCCCGGAACTGCGCAATCTCACGCATGCCGCCACAAGCAGGCTGAGAAATCAACTGGATGTGGATGTATGATCCACGCAGGATGAATGCCATACGCAATGACCATGACATCCATACTTCCATACTTAATATTATAATCGGGTATTTTTGTATTTTTATTTTTCCTTTCATATCAATATTTTTATTTCCAGAAACAGAATTATGAAAGAATTTTTGTAATCCGTTCAAAAATAAATAAGTTATAAGCCTTTGAAATTTGGTGGAAGGGGAAACTGTCAAAAAACAAGAAAAGGATGCACTGTGTGAGCTGTGACGTCACTGCCACTCGGTTTCGTACGTACAAAAGAGATAGCAAGCCGTCCCCACCACGCTCCCACTTTTCTTTTAGAGAAAACTTTAAAATCAAATTACTGCCTTAATTAAAAACCAATTTTGTTGTTGTTTTCAGTATCGGTTACTTTTTAGTGTATACGTGGGGCGCACTATAAGTTTCCGGAATGAATATGAAAAAATACTATTAAAGGTACAAAATTAATTTATTGTTTTTCAAAATAAACTCCCTTGGCGTCTATGCACTTTTTCATATTGTTTTTCAAAATAATCTCCCTTGGCGTCTATGCACTTTTTCATTCGATGAAACCAGTTTTGAAAACTTTTGTGCCACTCCTCTGTGGTGACCTCTGAAACGTGTTTTTCATACTCCTCGACAGCCTCTTCTGGTGATGAAAATCGTTGACCGCGTAATTGGTTCTTAATTTTTGGGAACAGAAAAAAGTCACAAGGTGCCAGGTCGGGACTGTATGCAGGATGACTCATGAGTTCTACATTTTTCGCCTTCATAAAGTCGTTTGTCTGTCTGGCCGTGTGAGAACTAGCATTGTCGTGGTGCAGGATGATACGGCGTTTACGGTTATTTTTACGGAGTTCGGATGGTCGTGTAACTATTCACTGTACGACGATTCTCTAAAGCAACAGTAGCCACGTGTCCAGTTTTATTAAAAAAAGAAGCAATCATCCGCTTAGATGCACTTTTTACGCGCGCCACTTTGGTTGGTTTCGGCTCATCTTGAAAGACCCATACGCTCGATTGCTGCTTTGTTTTGGGATCGTAGCAATAAATCCATGTTTCGTCACCTGTTACTATGTCCCACACCAAATTTGACGCACCTTCGTTGAATCTGGTAAGCATGGCACTGCACCAAGTGACGAGGTCCGTTTTTTGAGCCTCGGTCAAGTTGTGTGGGATCCACCGCGAGCACAGCTTTCTCACACCCAAATGTTTGTGTAGGATTAATTGTATTTGACTCATGCCTATTTCTAAGGATGCGCGAATTTCATGGTAGGTCACATGCCTGTCTGTTTCAATCACACGGCGCACAGCATTGATGTTTTTGTTGGTCACAGCGGTGGACGGCCGACCATCGCGAGATTCGTCACTGAGATTGATACGACCACGCTTGAATTCTGCAAACCAGCTATAAACAGTTGTCTTGCATGGTGCTTCATTGCCAAAAGCTGTTTCAAGCCGAGCGATGCTCTGTTGAGCTGTCAAATTACACTTAAAATCGTAGAAAATCATACTACGAAAATTTTCCCGAGTTAAATCCATGTTGATGCAGACACACAATTTTTTAAATGGCGCCACAAGGTAAAAACAAAAGACAGTCAGATGAAACAAACTGCATTCTTCAGCCAAAGAGTTCTATTTTCAAATGTTGCAATAAATTTTTAAATATTATTTATGTAAGTGGCCAGTTCCGGAAACTTACAGTGCGCCCTATGTATTTTGTTTAGTATAACAATATTAACCAAGTATGAATACAGTCAAGTAGCCTATTGCGAAAGTCTGTCTGTCTTTATGTCTGTTATCACGGCCAAACCGCTGAACGCATTTTGATGAAATTTGGCATGAATATAGTTGAAGATCTGGGGTCAAACATAGGCTACTTTTCGACGCAGGCGGAAACAGCTATTATACTCGTACATAAGGTTAATTATTTTTACATTGTAATCTTTTCCTGGTCAAATTATTCAATTTAACATTTGTCAGAGTTAATTTTTTTTTACAGTTCCATACCTCTTACCGTATCAATAGCCACCCTACACCATTCCCAAACATCAATTTGTACCCGCGCTTTGTTCGTCTCTCATAAACTTTTATTGTTATTAATATTTGACGAATTCCGGCGGCTACAGCTAGTCATGACAGATGAAAAGAAGGCAATTTATTATGAGTTCGATGGAGCGCGGGGTTTTGGATGTCATCGTTAAGTAACTTATTATTTGTAACTATAAAAATCTAGTCTCCGTATACTAAATTGAATTCTTACCCGACTGCTGGAAAGAGTGTAATGTATGTATGAAGTATGTAAAATTCTTTATTGTACATAAAAGAAAACGGTTAATACAACAAAAAATTTGCGGATACAAATTGATGTTTGGGACTGGTGTAGGGTGGCTATTGATACGGTAAGAGGTATGGAACTGTAAAAAAAATTAACTCTGACAAATGTTAAATTGAATAATTTGACCAGGAAAAGATTACAATGTAAAAATAATTAACCTTATGCACGAGTATAATAGCTGTTTCCGCAGCTCCGCCTGCGTCGAAAAGTAGCCTATGTTTGACCCCAGATCTTCAACTATATTCATGCCAAATTTCATCAAAATGCGTTCAGCGGTTTGGCCGTGAAAGCGTGACAGACAGACAGACTTTCACATTAAAATAGATATATGAGTCATTTCAAAAAATCTCCGTATACTGAAATTGTTTTTTACCCGAATGCTTGAAAGAATAAAGAGCGTTTTTCTATACATACTTACTATATAATTTAGTCCTCTGTAGACTAAAATTAGTCTTAATTATGAAAGTAACATTCGGTAACAATTAACTTTAAACATTTTGTTGTCATATTCCGTTGCATCATCAGATCTTGAATTATTTAGTTGAATTTTATGTAAATCTTGACAATCATTATAAAGCGCTCAAAATTCTTGTCTTTATTGGTTTATAAGCTAGATCGTCTAGTAAATAACTGCATCCGCTTCATATTTTGCCTCCGTAAGTATGATCACATATCGCCTTATCGCTCCGAGCTTAGATGGCTACAAATTCGTCAACGCAGAGAGCTTAGGCTTCTCTGTACACTCTTTTCGATCCTAATGAATCCTCGATCTCCTGATTATTTAAAATGTAATTTTAAATATCTATCCGACTCTCATGATCGTCAGCTTCGCTCCTCTAATTCTCTCTTACTAAGTACTCCTCTTTTTCGCACCAGTTTTATGGCTAATTCCTTCACTTTACAATCTACTCGACTTTGGAATGCTTTGCCTGCTGATATTAAGGAAAGTCCTAACAAATTTTTATTTAAAAAGCGGGCACGTGTGCACATTTTGGACTCGCTCAGTTAATGAAAACTTCTCAATGTGACTTGACTTCATCATTGATATTTGTGTAGGTATATATATATATATATATATATATATATATATATATATATATAGGTATATATTTAAAATGAAATAGTATTTGTGTATGTTTTATGTATGTTTACGTAGTGTATAAACTTAAGCTTTTGATAAAATTTGCTCTATAAGTAATACATTTTTCCACCTTAACTTTTTTGCGCCAAACTATCTTTCCGTTTCTCCCAATGGTTGACTGGTAGAGAATGCTCTTAGCATTAAGTCCGCCAATTGTTATAAGTATATGTGTACTTTGTGGAACAATAAAGTTTTAATAAATAAATAAATAAATGAGTCGACACGATTGGACCCTACAAATTGAAAAGTGTGTTTTAAAAATTAAGGGTTACCAAACTTACCAAAAAATATATATCTAATATACCTATGGATAGCATTATGTTCTGTAATCTGTCATCATGATCATCATCATCATTTCAGCCGCAGTCAGTCCACTGCTGGACATAGGCCTCTCCCAATGATTTCCAAAATGATCGGTTGGCAGCAGTCTGCATCCAGCGTTTGCCTGTGAACTTTTTCAGGTCATCTAATAAATCTCTGAAATCTAATCTGTGATATAAACTAATGTAGGTAATTTGAAAACTGTTTTGGTATGCGAAATCCAACATTTTATGTGTTACTGCAGTCAGGTAGTTTAATGCTAAAGATAAAGATAAAAAGCCTGTATTGTTTGAATTTAGGAATTTTAAAAGGGAGCTTTACTTGTTTTTCTAGCCGTTATCCACGGAAATAAACAGGAGATCTATTTTCGAAAAGTACTGCCTCATCAAAAATAAGGCATCAGAGTAGTGTGTACAGCTATTAAAAACTCTCCTCTTGTTTTACTCTTAAAACACAGAATTAATTAATAGACTAATTATTTCCCGCAGCTCCGCCTGCGTCAAAAAGTAGCCTATGTTTGACCCCGGGTCTTCAGCTAGATTCATACCAAATTTCAAAAAAATCCGTTCAACGGTTTGGCCGTGAAAGAGTAACAGACAGACAGACAGACAGACTTTCGCACTTATAATATTAAGTATGGATAATATAACGTACCCTTAGAGCAAGATCTTCATTAAAAACATGTATTAATATCTGTAAAAAATACTCCATAATTAATTGCAAATAGACCTCGCGTTTCGCCAGTCATGTTCGGCACCACTTCGGCACTCCACTAAAACAATAACCGTTCTCTCGCGGCGTCGACGTGACAATTAAAATGTGGTTATGGTTACAATAACAAATGTTATGCGAGGGGAGTTACTGGGGGGCTGGCGGGAGACTGCCGTCAATGTCGGCGCATGCGATACTCCTGCTACGGGATTATTATTACCCACAAAAACTTCCTAAATGTATCTAATAGTTTTTTGAAAATTGCTTAATATCACTTTAGCCAAACGCAAGATAATCGCCTACAAATGGTTTGATCTAATATAGAAAGGGATCCTGAATCCTTAACCCTATTATTATATAAATATATGACATAATATATGTCAATGAAAATCGTTCGATTTTTTTAACTAAGTAGGCAAACAGGCGTACGGCCCACCTAATGGTAAGTTGCCGTAGCCTATGAACGCCTGCAACACCGGAGATGTCACGAGCGAGTTGCCGACTTATCCGCTGTCAGCACAGCGACCCATCAGGAGCCTGGCGACCCTACTCACCAGCAGGAACACAACACTGCATCACAGTGTTATTTGGCTGCGGTCTTCTGTAGAGTGGAGGTACTTCCTCAGACGGACTACTCCTTACAAAATGACCTACATGCTCCGTGGTCCTACCACTCTTAAAAAATTATAATTTAACGTAATTTAACAAAAATTCTTCAATATCGAACGAAAATCATTCAATATCTAACAAAAATCAAAAATGATTCGAATGTCCCATTTTGCGTGGTCACACTTACAAACATAGCACTCCTTACGATGGTAGTGAATGCAGCGGGCATTACGCGAACTCCAACTAAATTTCAACTCCGTCTTTAATTTTTTTTCTTTATCAAGACATTACAATTTGTTTTTACGGCCGCAGACAAAGGCATCTAATTACAAACAGCCTTTAGAGTTTTGTCTTGCAGTTTTCGAGTCATAAAACAATAAAATTGATTGTGTTGTAAAATTGGGGAGACGGCCGTAACATAACTCGTTTATTACTTTAGGAGATTATGAATTTCAGTTTGAAATTATATTTTATGTACATACATACAATCACGCCTTTTTCCTTCCGTGGTAGGCAGAGACTACGGATTTCCATTTGCTACGATCCTTACAGACTTCCCTCGCTTCTTCTACGCTCATCAATCTCGTCATACACGCTCGTCGATTACGGGTACTCCTGATATCTCCTTTTTTTGATATGTCTGAGATTTGGTCGCAGTATGTATTATATTTTATGTACTTACATAAAGAGAGGACAGACAGAAAGATAAACATTAAGGGATCTTTTTACGAGTATACTTTTACGGAACCCTACGAAAAATACTGATCTTCTGTACAGGAATTAGATTGTACCAAGAGGAAACTATGACCGAGAAAGGTGGTGTCTATAGATATATAATTAAGTGGAAGAAATTTCCCAGGTCCCGCATATAACGTCGTATGGCTGAGTACCATTATACATTATTTGAAGGCATTGACATATTTAACTGTTCTCCTTTTACGTATAAACACTTTTAATGTCATTACTCTCTGAACAAGACTCACTGTAAAGGTAGATTATGCCACCTGTATGTTGTTATTCACCTTGTATGCTTGCTGAGTTATTTTGTACTTACCCTTACACAATTTCATTATAATTTCCCTCTAGTAATTATTTTATAAATACTTTTTTCTTTAATCTGTGGATAACGTGGTCGGTTACAGAATTGTTACATTTACATATTGTTTATATTTTGCACTGTCAACATATATTTTGTATCTGTTTGTTATTCCAAATAAATAAAATAAAAATAAAAATAAAACGCGGGTTAAGGTATAGGGGAAGAAAAAGAAAAACAGAGATCTACTTTTCATCGACGATTTTCTAGGACCTTCTTACTGAAGACGCTTGCTTGAAAGTAATAACCTCATTCTGGCAGTCGCATTCAAAGATTAAACAAATTATCTTGAAAACTTAAATCTTACATGGATATGATAATTTTCCAAACTTCGATATGACAAAGTTTTCCTTTATTTTTTTGGGGATTATATCCCCATACCTTGGATCCCATGTTATCGCGTACAGTACGCTTCAAACGGAATTTCCTTCCTCGTACACTGCGATTATGCAAGAACTCCCTGCCTTGGGTTTCCCTAGTGTCTATAACATTTTTCACGACCTTTTTGAAGGCTCCCACTTTAAAAAGGGCGTGAAAAAATTCTATCAGGGTCGGCAAAGCGCTCGTGACATCTCCGGTGTTGCAGGCGTTCATAGGCTACGATAACCACTAACCATTAGGTGGGCCGTACGCCTGATTGCCTATTGTATAAAAAAAATATTACAAACAAATTATCCTAAAAACTTAAATATACTTAAAAATACTCAAAATTTAAATCTAAGCAATGTCCGTGTGGCCTGGTGCCAAGACATCTGGCTGCATTCCCACGCTGAATTGCAATTGCATTTCTTTGCGCTAGGAATGAGCCAGCCCTCTTGTCATCTACGGCGTTAGCAAGCTTAGGAGAAATTTCCTTAAAAAATTTCTTCAAGTTAGGACCCCATGGACCCAATGTTTCTACACCAAGCGGCACAAATATGTACTCACTATTGAGAGAAACATATTTGCGTCGCTTGGCAAAAAAAACCTTCGATAAGATTTTACTGCTACCAACTACTTATGAAGGTATATTAGCCTGTTAAAGTTCTTTTGTTTTTAACACCAGACTGTACCACTTTCATTGCAAATAAACTATTTATTTGTTTCTTTCACTCAAAAAGCCTACCTTGGTTGTATTCTATTCTAACTTTAAAAATTCGCCTAGTAAGTTTTCATTCTGCGTACGCTAAATAAAGATTTTGGTAACTTTCAAAAACCTCAGTTAAATCAAATCAAAACAGCCCTAGCCCTCGTCTGCTCAGCAATCGATACAAATCGTATCGATACTCGTACTCACATGATAACGATTCGCGCCAGCCATAAATTTTTATAACTACGATTTGTGAGATAACTGTATTAGGGACGCTCGGGGAAGCTTTTAGTCAAATATATCTGTGGGGGAATCTGATGTATCTGATAAGTTTATTACAATTTAATTTAAAGTGGCGCTAGAGCGTCGAACTGGATACGCCGCTTCCATCCAACTGGTCATTTTAGAAATATTTGGCGAAGGACTATGTCCAGTAGTGGACTTCCTGCGGCTGAAATGATAATGTGCGTAATAAAATAATGCCTAGACCTGTTCATGGAAATGTTATCTGTTGATATAGCCAAGGACGGGTTTGGGCAGAAGTATCACATGACCTCAACTTCTCCAAAGGGCCTCTACGCGTTGGATCCATATCTCCGCGCAAGCTTCTCAAAGGGCCGGGGCAACCTGTGAATCCCAAGCGGAGATACATAATATAATAATAAATTCATTTATTTCAGACCATAGATCCATAAAAGTGTGAGTAACAATGATTGACCTTGTAAACTAGTGTTAGTAACATACATAAAACAAACAGATAGTACACAAAAAGCCAGCTGAAGCAGCTGCAAGCAGTCTATGAAATGACTGCCTTGTCCAACGAGCTAGCATTTTGTCCAACGAGCTAGCATTGGCGAGTCCCACCGATCTGCCAGCGTGCACTGTAATGTACGTGTAGTTCATGTTAGTTTGCCACATCTGTTATATTCTCGTATGTATCTAATTCTTATTGTACAGGGTATATTGAAGATCTCTGCTGAACCCAAAGGTTGGCTATTTTGCGATTTACAATTGAATATTTGTAAAATAAAGTTTACGTAAATAAATGATGCAGCGACGAGGCTAAGTGATCGTCTTACTTTCGACAAACCAATAGCACGTGTTGATTTGATTAGAAAAAAAAACGTGCGTTTCCATTTGTCTATGATGTCGTACTAGGGAGTTTATAATGAAACAACTTCTTGGTTATAGGTTCGAAGATTCATTGTCAACTATCTTTATTGTCGACTAGCTTTTACCCGCAGCTCCGTCTGCGACAAAAAGTAGCCTATGTTTGACCCCGGGTCTTCAACTATATTCATACCAAATTTCATCAAAATCCAAGTGAAAGCGTAACAGACAGACTATCGCATTTATAATATTAGTATGGATCAAACAGGGTTTTTATACATATTGAAAATAGAACACATGTCGTCATAAGATGTGCTATCTAGATCTAGGTTGAGTAATCTAGTTCGTTAGGTTATTGAGCTAAGACAAAGAGGTCACATATGAGGGCGTGACGTAAACACTACACGTCACCACGGTCACCACCAGTTGGTCGAAGTTGAAGTCAAATAGGTATAGATATTGTAGCTATTTATTTATTTACTTTATTCATGTACACAATAAAAATGCAAAGGAATATACATAAGAGGAAAAGACAGTACAAGGGAGCTGCTTATTTCTAAAGAAATATCTTCCAGCAGACCCGAGAGAGGAAATGACAAGAAAAGGGTAATTAGCGTGTACAAAAAAGAATGGAAAAGTGAAGACTATACCTAATTATTTTATGCTTTACTGATTAGTTCTACAGGTAGCTCATTACAAAGTGTGGGTGTTAGCTATTTCCTCGTACGCTTACCGTATTTATTGTTGACTTTCCGGACTATTAGTTTATCCCTTCTTTTAGACGTACTACGGCTTTTGTAGCGTTAATTGCAGTTATTATTATTATTATATTAACTAATACAAATTTATGTGCATATTTACATTATTATTATTATTATTTTCTTTTGTCTTAATTGTAATTTATCTTATAACTGAGGCATCCGCGTAAGACCAGTGTCGAGGCTCAGGCCCCGACTTATGCTGAGCGGAGACCTTTTTGGTACTACACATGTTTTATATTACTGTACTTTTAAAATTTTAAGTATTTATGTTTAGTAGTACCAAATAATCATTTTTTCTTTCTTTCTTTCTTTCTTTCAATTAAATGAAATCATTGTAATATGAACATACTTAAATACCATTACAAATAATACATACTTAATAACCTTACATATAAAATACATTTATTTATTTATTTATTTATATTTTTGAACACACTAGCAGCTTATATTAGCTGATGCGTGTGCATCTTGAAGTTTGGAGAGTTTATAAAATTGTCCAATCTGTTTTTAAAAGCCTTGACTGAGGGTGCGCTGATGTCACTCTCAGGGAGTCTGTTCCACTCTGCCACTACACGATTGCATAGAAAATGTTTTTTCGGTTTTCTTCTTGCTCTTGTGTGACATAGTTTCAATGAAGGTCCCCTCAAGCGCACATTTTCCGAGAGTTGGAACATATCGCGCAGTTCTAGAGCATCATAATATCCTCTCAGCATTTTGAATGTTTCAATTAGGTTGCCTTTTCGTCTGCGACACTCTAATGTTGTAAGCTTAAGAATTTCTAGTCTTTGATCATAAGGCAGATTGCGTATACATTTAACTAACTTTGTTGCTCTTCTTTGGACATTCTCAAGGAGTAATTTATCTTTTTTGAAATAAGGGTCCCAAATTACATAGGCAAGCTCTAACAGTGGTCTAATTAATGTTTAACAAGCTTGATAAATGTTTTCGGTGACAGTGTTTACATACATAAATATATATTGTGCTAAGGACAGATAATACTCCTTAACTAGTTTCTTAAATACTGAGATAGTTTTCGAGTCTCGTATGTCAGCTGGCAATGAATTCCACAATCTTACCGCTTGGACTGTAAAGGAGTGAGTGTAAGAATCGGAATGATGGATGGGAATATTGAGGAGGGTTCTAAGGTATATCATAGTATATAGAGTATATACGTACAGTAGTCATGGTTGATTTTATTTTTTTATGCTAAAGAGGACCACAAAGACGTTGACATTTATATAACCTATTTAACCGATTCAGGCGTTACTTTGCGGAAGTTAAAGTTCCAAGCACTTAATAAATTATTTTGCGTGCTTCCGCCACCAGTTAGCTCATGCAATCTATTGCCGGCCGGCACCCACCCACTACTATTAGTCCCAACATGCCCGCCACCACTAGCTTGCACATGCGACACGTGTTTCGCCTCTACGCGAGGCATCTTCAGGCACTAGACCAAGCTGTTAATAGTTCGACGTATAAACGACGAATGACACAAAACCATCGTACCCCTCCTATTATACTACTACCCCCACCACTAAGAGTTGGGATTATGAAACATGTTAAGTAATGGAGAATTATTTAAATCAGTTTGTTTATTAATTAAGGGAATTTTTAAATTTTTATGTTTATTTATTTCTAACTGCTCCAAAATAACCCGAAAAACACGACCCTCCTTCGTATACTTCTATGAAAAATGAACCTATGACCTTTGATCAACTAAACTCCAAATCCACTAGACCTCAATGCCAAACAAACATACAAATCCTGATAGTTTCCATTCGACTAAGCCGCCATCCATCATCAGACCCCGGATTTATTCAGACCATAACTCGCGTCATAACTTACACTTGTCGAAGCACTTTGCTTGATTAAGTAAAGTGCTGAGGGATGAGAGCTTAGGGTTTCCACATCTATACTCTATATTCTACGTACAACTGTATGTATACTTACTATCTATACAACTGCAAAATAACCATTTTGTGGTTTTTATGTTTTTCGCGCGGGGGGTTTATAATTTGTATGGATATAATATAATTTGTATATAATACCTAGAGTTAAAAAGCTTGTTTGAATGTACTGGTACGTGGTAGGTACTAATTGGTTAATCCACATTGTAAATAACCAATGAGTACTTACTAGGTACATACGAAAAGATACACAAAAGATACAATGAAATGAAATGAAATTGTTTATTTTCAATATAGGATATAAATATCACTTATTGACGTCAATTTACTTATATTAAGTTTACCACCACTTCCAAAGCGCAAGTGGAGAAGAAGCGGCGACACAAACTCCACTGCAGCATTTTCTTCAAAACGTCAATTTACAAATAAGAAAAAACTTTCCTTAATTACCTAGTTAAATGAACGAATTCACATGTTTGTCAACATTTTGCACAATGTTACACACAAGTTTACAACAATTATACACAAAAGTAACTAAATTATGTAACTGCTACGAACATCGCTACGGGTTACGATTGCCTACGAGAAAGCTACGAAAGCCTACGAGTCTACGACGTGCTACGGCTCTACGCTTTCGAAGTAAATATTTTTTTAGTATTCTATCTCAATACAATACAATACAAATACTCTTTATTGCGCCAAAATACAAATTTCACAAAACAATTTATGTACATAAAAATTGAGGTACAAAGGCGTACAAAGGCGGAGCGATCTCTCCCAGTCAAACTTTAGGTGGATAGAAAAAACGTTGAACAAGGCGATGGCGCAGTATAAACATATATATACCACATACATATAACATGTATATACAAGTCTACGTAAATACCAAATACAATCAAATATAACAAAATATATACATATATAAATAAAAATACATTTATAAGTAAATAGTTTACAAGTCGTATACAACAGATTAGGAAGGAGAGGGGAGGAAATGAGACTTCACAAGACGTTTAAATTGTGCAAGAGACTGAGCATGCCTCATCTTTGTATATTCTTTGTATCCTGATCTTTGTATGTTTTGTATCTGATATTTGATTCCTATCTCCTTTCTTTCTTACGTTAAAAATCAATTAATTATTTAAATACTAAGATATATGTACAGTGGAGCGGTTGCTCGAGAGCATGACATCTTCTTTTATGTATGTATATGTATAGTTATGAATACTGTATGTAAATCTATGTGTGTTTATTTAGCAGTTAAGTGGTTTTTTTTTGTTTCTCTCATTGTATTTTTAAAATAATTCGCGCCGCACATAACATTTCTGTTTTTTCTAATGGTTGACTGGGAGAGAATGCTTTGAGCATTAAGTCCGCCAATTGTAAACTTGTGGTATAATAAAGATTTATAAATAAAATGACATACGTGCTCTGTAAATTTACGTGTTTTGCTGAATTTACAAAATAATTATATTAAAATAGAATAGAATTAACTTTATTGATAGAACCATCACTTACAGAAAAAGTTTTACAAGCAAAGTACAAGATAGATAAAGTGCGTGACAGACATCTTAATATATTACATTGCAAAAATTGAATTTTAGTTTACAACCTTACCTACAGCTACAGCCTACAGTTAATCAGATACATTATAATCGATCTCTCGCCTCCTAGCCACAAAGATACCTCTATAAGACCGCCCACCCCAAATAGTATTGATCATTACATAAGCATCCACATCTCCTGGCACATAGCTCCCGCCAAAGGCCATAAAGACAAGCCACGTATCAACTGTTTATGACAAAATTAATGTATCCCTAATAAAGGTACAATACGATACAAAACTCTTTATTGCACAACAAGGAAACATTGTCAAATACAAGTAATCGAAAGAACAGTTAATCTGTTACATATAATATTTCTCTCGCCTCTCCTGGCCACAAATGTACTTCTAAGTATATAACAAAGCCTACCCCAAAAACCAGTATTGATCCTTACATAACCATCCTAGCATCTCTCACATAGCTTCCCGCCAATGGCGTCGTCCCCGCAACAGGTGGGTGGCGCCATCTTGTCGGAGCTCGAAATAGGCGGTACCAGGTGTGGCTTTGGAAGACATTTCGCTGTTTTAAGGTGTCGTTGAAATCTAAAATGGAAAACCACTTAGTTTAAGTCAGAACAGGAACATATAAGTTAACAACAAAATCCATACTAATCCATACTAATATTAAAATGCGAAAGTCTGTCTGTCTGTTACACTTTCACGGCCAAACCGCTGAACGGATTTTGATGAAATTTGGTATGAATATAGTCAAAGACCCGGGGTCAAACATAGGCTACTTTTTGACGCAGACGGAGCTGAGGAAATAAGCTAGTATTATTATAAATGCGAAAATCTGTCTACCTGTTACGCTTTCACGGCCAAACCGCTGCACGGTTTTTGATGAAATTTCGTATAAATATAGTTGAAGACCCGGGGTCCAACATAGGCTACTTTTTGACGCAGGCGGAGTTGTGGGAAAAAGCTAGTTATTTATATGTAACTATACGAGCTAATAAACCTTTGAGGTATTTTTGTTTATAACAGTGAAATTTATTTCTTCTTCGTCCAGTCGTGTTTTCCTATTTGCGACGCTAGTTTACGCTTCAGAGCCTAGGGTACGCTGCTTGTCATGCTCCTAGATTTGGCGGCACTGGTTATACAATGGAGCTAAGCAGTAGGCTAATGCCATCTCACCTCCGTAACTCCGTAATCTGGATGTGGATTTATGATCTGCGCAGGATGAAGGCTTTAATCAATGATGATGACCTCCATAACCCATGTTACAGGCAAACCAGACCAACAGGAACATGACCCGAGGTGTGTTAGTGGCCAACACTGTCAGAATTTTTCAGGCTGCCCCAAGGCATCTGACACAGCCTCACGACTGCCATCTATCGATACAATGAGATTTATTTTTTGATGTGTATGTAAATGGCGGACTTAAAACCGGACTTAGTACTGGGGGACCGCGGTCATTAATAATTCTGTGCCGTGGTGGTCGGAATCTTCTTATGTCTGGATAATTCTAGAGTATAAATATGCATTTATATTACCAACTAGCTGACCAGGCAAACTTCGTACCGCCTCCGAATGTATTCACCTTTTAAACCTTCCCTGGACTTCCACAAATAATTCAAAACCAAAAATAGCCAAATCGGTCCAGCCGTTCTCGAGTTTTAGCGAGACTAACGAACAGCAATTGATTTATATATGTATATACATGAACGTGTCTCAAAATTGTATTTTCTTGGTGCAATAAAGTGTTTATTATTATTATATATATATATATATATATATATATATATATATATATATATAGATATAGATATATCTAAGTAATTTACGTTAAGTAAATGACCATGTCTCCGACTCATATTTGGCCAGGGTCCAATCTTATCATCATAAGGTATTTTGGCGACTAAGTGTGATGGGCTAGATAGGTATTTTCTACTGTTTCTTCATCATTTTTTCAGGTGGCTCCCCGATGGATGGTTCAATAGAACTTCTTTTCAGAGTTATATTTTCATTGACATCATAAAAAAAGAAAAATGTAGTCACAAAAATGACATAATCAAAACGCCATTTGGAGATGCCATCAAAATTGCACTAGTATACAATTTTAACACTGAAATTCAAAATTGCAATGTTTCACTGCTAAATTAGGATAAATTTAATGTTTCGTTCCCGCGGCCGGTCACCAATCACTGATGCTGTACCAACCTCTTGTTAGACCCTGATATTAATACAAAAAAGTTGACAGAACAACCAAGGTAAAGGGATCGATGTATCCTGATCCATACTTCCATACTATAATAATCCATGCTATCCATACTAATATTATAATTGCGAAAGTCTGTCTGTCTGTTACGCTTTCACGGCCAAACGGCTGAACGGTTTTTGATGAAATTTCGTATGAATATAGTTGAAGACCTGAGGTCAAACATAGGCTATTTTTTGACGCAGGCGGAGCTGCGGGAAAAGCTAGTATGTTTTATGTATGTATCATTATCACCATCAGATTTCTATAAACTACTGGTAGGTAGAAGCCTCCCCCGTCTGAGAACTCTGTCCTGCAGCCCTTTTTTTGAAAAGTATGTATATGAGTTATATATAAGTACTTATAATATAATTATATAACTTATAACGCGAAAAAAATCTTAATTAAAATAACTTAGATATTTTAATACGGTTTTTGCCGCGTATATTATTTATTTACACTTAACATTTCAAACACTGCAGCGTTCATGGTTGGTTTAATTCAGTATGTAACAATCGCAATCATAAGAAATCATTAATTCTTAATTAGCTAGTTACAACTAGGCTGCACTGACGCAAATAGACATCTGTGTGCGTGTACACTTTCTTACCAAAAAATTGATATGACAGAGCAGCTACAATGTACTGGCAAATAATGTGGGTGGTCTGGGCGCTGATGCCAGCTACCTTCAGTATTTATGAGCAGTATGAGGTGGAAGATGACGAAGATTATTCCAATTATGACGAGGAAGAAGAGGAAGGTTGGTGTCTATTGTTGTAAACTAATTAACCAAAGATAGTATGTCGGCCGGCTCGCCATAGAAATAAGATTGATGAAAGTGCCTCGAGGGCTTTACCTGCGAGCGAGAGGCTTAACTAGCCTACACTTTCTAACTTATCATATTTCTGTAGCAGACGCAATCACCAAGCGAATGGCTAATCCACGATCGCCATGGTCGATTTACGTTAGTGAGAGGGAATCACGAGCCGGTATTTCACTAATGCCTACACATGTTTAAAGAAAGAAAGAGAGGACGCCACATTGGGCATTCCGTCATGAAACAAACATCTATACTTAGAATTAAATCTTATCCTAAGTATTCCTAGCAAACGTTAACTCTTCCAACAAGTCCTGGAAATCATGAGGAGAGGCCTATATCAGACTTTCCCCATACCACATTCTTTCAGACATTCTTTGCCTGGATTGGCTAACGCGATTAGGCCACCTTTTGTATACAAACTGTTCATGTTTTATGTTACACAATTACTGTTGTTGTTCCGTTTGCAAAGAAATGTTAAATAAATAACACAATATTTCTTGCTCTAGTTCCTATTAGCTATAGAAGTTTTTTAAAGGATAACTTTAGGCCCCAAGATCTTCTTCTTGTAAACAATAAAAAATATTTTTCAGAGCACACTGCATTTTCTGCTGCGACACTCAAAAACTTTACCCGAGTGAGAAGAAGTGACCTCAATGGCTCTACCAGTAATGAGTATGATGAGACAGGTATAAAGATATTATGTCTCAACTCAATACAATACAAATACTCTAATGCACTAATACAAATTTCACAAAACAATTTATGTGCATAAAAATTGAGGTACAATGGCGGACTTATCGCTAGAGCTATCTCTTCCAGCCAAACCTTAGGGTGGATGGAAAAAACGTTGAACAAGGCGATGGTGCAGTATAAATATATATATACCACATACATTAACCCTTTATTAACAAACTAGCTTTTTCCCGCAACTCCGTCTGCGTCAAAAAGTAGCTTATGTTTGACCCAGGGACTTCAACTATATTCATACAAAATTTCATCAAAATTCGTTCAGCGGTTTGGCCATGAAAGCGTAACAGACAGACAGAAAGACTTTCCCATTTATAATATTAGTATGCATCTATTTACATTTTCATTTAATAAATAAATAAATTTATTGTTGTTTGGATTAAGCTGTTTTTCTATTTCTGTAAATGGTGCAATCAAATGTTTATTTATTCATGCTTTTTCAGATATCGACTATATACCACCGCAGCGAGCAGCCGAATCTCCCACTTCCTTATTAATAGCATTCATTCATTCGACACTAAACATACAACCAATGCGATCATCAACTCATAAAATAACAGCAACAAGATCTTCGTCACAACCGATTACAACACGAGGTTCACCGCTGACGATCGCCACCACTTTAACAGCTGAAGCTACGTTTTTAACAATAGCAACACAATTAACAACGCACACTTTTACATTTGTTCCAACAATTGATGAAACAACATTTATAACACCTGTAACAACGACAGATATTTCAACAACAACAACTTTTTCTCTTCTTAATGGAGATATAGCAAGAAATGTAACAGTTAATATTACTAAGGATAACGTTCGAGAAGGGTTGATGACCAGGGTCTATGATAATACTGATGATGAAGAATCGAATGTTGGGCGTAAAGGAGCGACCACAGTTGAGGATACAGTAAAACCTCCTCCAAAATTTGACATACCAACGCTCCTGGAGCTAATCAGTAACCTAACTGCGGATTACGATTGGAACTTGACTAGAAGGTTCAATGAAAGTCTGCATAGGTATACTTATTTTCTTAGAATTATCGTAGACTAGCTTTTTCCTGCAGCTCCGCCTGCGTCAAAAAGTAGCCTATGTTTGACCCCGGGTCTTCACCTATATTCATACCAAATTTCATCAAAATCCGTCCAGCGGTTTGGCCGTGAAAGCGTTACAGACATACAGACTTTCGCATTTATAATATTAGGATTTTTTTTTGAATTATCGTAGACTAGCTTTTTCCTGCAGCTCCGCCTGCGTCAAAAAGTAGCCTATGTTTGACCCCGGGTCTTCACCTATATTCATACCAAACATCAAAATCCGTTCAGCGGTTTGGGCGTGAAAGCGTTACAGACAGACAGACAGACAGACAAAAAGACAGACAGACAGACTTTCGCATTTATAATATTAGTATGGATATGGAAGTATGGATAGTATGGATATGGAAGTATGGAAAATGGATGGACAAATCTTGCAACGTGTCAAACCTTCTGAAATTGGGCATTCTACTCAATTTATTTTTATCATTTATATGAAACATTTCACTACCAGAAACAGGAAACAGAAAGATTTTTTAAATCCGTTCATAAATAAGCTTTTATAATTCGGTAGAAGGGGAAACTGTCACAAAACAAAAAAAGGATGCACTGTGTCTGCAGTGACGTAACTGCCACTTGGTTTCGTGCGTACAAAAGAGACAGCAAGATAGTGATAAGTAGATCCACACCAATAGATCTCTTTGTCATAGCTACTAGTTAGTAGACTAGCTGTTTTCGCCCGCCCATCATTTACCCCGAGTCTTGAAATATATTCATATACCAAATTTCATCAAAATCAGTTCACCGGTTCGGCTGTAAATACAGCCGTTACAGATACAGGTATGGATAGTATGGATTATCATCCTGAAAGAGGAGGGAGACAAAAATGATTTGTAATGAGGACCTCATTTAACTGCAAGCAAATATTGGATATCAAGCTCATCATATCACGATTTTGATGATCTAAATTCATAGGAAAACTTAGATTATCTAAAAGAGAAGCTTACGTCCAGCTGTGACCTTGAAGCTGAACTGATGACGATATTTCAGATACAATATTCCGACCTGCGAACCTGTTAACGTTACTGTGACAACTGAGAATATATTTGAGAACGCTACGGTAGTTTCTAAGGTAAATTTAAAAAGAAAGTTTTTAATTAGAGAAATTTGGGCAAAACGTCTGAAGTCATCACCATCTTCGTCCGATCCTCAGCTTCCACCAAAATCAAGTGCATACGTTCATTAGGGTACGTATTAGAATACCTAAAATTAAAATATCTGCAGTTAAAACCCCAATGGACAAAACCCCTAAATTTAAAAACGTTTTAACTGTAGATAGGTATTTGAATTTTACGTATTTTAATAGGTTCCAGTTCTTTTTACTTACATATACAATAGCGCAGAAACTCAAAGTGGATCTTGGCCTTCGACACGAGAAGGCGCCATTTCTTGCTGTCTTTTGCCAGCTGCCGCCAGTTGTTCACTCCTAGGCTTCGTAGGTCTTTCAGCATCTAGATTATACTGTTCTGAAAACTGAATTACCATGCAGAACCGTTCCGTCTGACGTTTCAAAAAGCTTCTTAAAGGGAAACTTCACCAATAAATTTACATTCCTGGTAGTAGTTCAGTTGTTGGGTATAGGTATAAGTGTTAATGCAGCTGCCAATACTCGGATTTCAACTAGTGCTTTTAAAGTCCGAGGCTCGCCGCTTGTCCTAGTGGCAAGTGTGGCAACTAATCCAAGTCAGACCACTCTTGCCTATTGAGCTCCTCAACATTATTGTTTGAAAGTTAGACCGCTTTTAGTGCTTTGTGTGCGGTTTGACTACTCCTGGGATCCCGTACGACTCCCGCTGTGCAGACGCATTCTCCGGGGACTTCATCCCGCTGGTGCCAGTGGACTCGCAAGCCAGAGCCTCCATCTCGAGATACAGGAAGTACTGTCGGTATTTGGATGTGTAAGTTTAAGCTGCTTCATCTTCATGTAACTTATAACAATGAAGTACTGACTGATAGATACACATAGGTACTAGTTAACAGTCCTTTGACGAAGAAACGACTTGCGGACCTTCTGCTATGATAAGCGGTCTTCTGGAATATGACGACAAGTTTATCGTCGAAAATCAAGTGATTCAAGGAAGTTAAAAGACGGGCTGGAAGTAAGTTGTAAAAAATGCTTTCCGTGGAAATCAGCCTATAATCTTAAGGCCACTATACCACGCAGCAAGATGGTGGTCTTTTCTTAGCCCCAGATATCTGGTGAACCCGTACGAGCCGCGGTCGGTGTTCGGGCGTTTTACGGGCGGCTGCTCGGTCCGCAAGGTGGATCTCACCGGTGTGTTCTTCTAGCCCCATATACCTGGTGGACGCGTACTAGCCGCTAAATGGAAGAAACTCCACCGACAAGAACACAGCTCTTTCACTTATGACGATGGTCTTTTAGCCCTAGATACCTGGTGAACCCGTACGAGCCGCGCTCGGTGTTCGGGCGTTTCACGGGCGGCTGCTCGGTCCGCTGGGTGGACCTCACCGGTGTGTACATGCAGAGGGCCTGCCGCAACTCCCGGAGGCCCGTCACCGGCAAGCACTTCGCTAGCAAGCGGATGGCCAAGTTGGAGAAGTCTTTGACGGTAAGGAATGTTCTACGATGATCGCCCATTGAAATTTACCCAAACTCATCTCCATCATACAAAACTACTCTAGTTTCGCGGCATTAACCAGGGGGTCGATATATTTTATTTTTAAATCCGAGTCATGCAGGATATCCGGACGTGCAAAAACAGTGAGTAGAAGGAACAGCAGGCAAAAGCTGTATCAAATATTATTTTCCCGAGAAGACGACAAAGCCTTTTTATTAATACCTTTATTATCTACTAGCTGTTTCCCGCAGCTCCGCCTGCGTCAAAAAGTAGCCTATGTTTGACCAAAATCCGTTCAGCGGGTTGGCCGTGAAAGCGTAACAAACAGACAGACAGAAAGACAGACAGACATTCGCATTTATAATATTAGTATGCATTGATATACTCGTAACGATTTAGTGGTAGCATTACATAACTTTCCTGAAGAGCCTCTACGAGTATGTACCTAATATACTTAGTAACTACAGGATCTTGTTAGAAGAATGGAAGAAGCTCCACGACAAGAGCCCCGCTCTTTTTATAATGATGATGACTTAGTACGTGTAGGATCAGTGTCCCCTCACAACCTTCTAAAAAGGACGTAGTGTATGGAATGGACCCGCGCTTCTCAATAGAGATACGAAACATTTAGTAACTAACACTTCTTCCAGGGTGTGGAAAACGGCTGCATCATCAGTCCCATGGCCACCTTGATTCCAGTCTCCCGCGGTATATCCCTCTATGCTCGTTTCCATGCCTGCGTCTGCACCGGCGAGTGGTGTAACAGAGCCCTACGAAAAGAGCATTTGATGACGAATTTACAAAGTTTTTCGATGTTCCTAATTTTATTTGTTGTAAGCTAGCCGCGGGTGAAATAATTTGTAAACTTTTGACAAATAATGTAATTAGTTAATGCAATGTCATACAAAAAATTTCATAAAACATGTATAATTGTTATGTAAATGTAACAAAATGTTTAGGTTTTGTAAAATTTGTTAACTTTGGCGTATCATGTCTAAGTTAGATAAAGTTTTAGGTATGACTGATGTTATAATTATTAGTCGATTGGTAATAGTTTAAGTACAAATGTAACTAAACTATATAAATAAAAGTTTATTTTTAAGAGTTGTTTAAATATATAATTTAGCTTCATACTTGTATATAATCAAGGTACTAAACTACTATTAATCAGCGCAGCCTTGGAGTGAGCGACTGGTGGAAGGCCATCTCGTGTCGGAGGCCAAAATCCAATTTGGGTTTCTGCGCCAACGTAGTAAGGACTCTGTACCAAGTACGCTGGAAGTAATAAGTACCTCTGGATGTTCCAAAACCGATAGAGGATCTCGCTGAGATCATGCATGCCATGGTCACCTCGTCAAAAAGGAATCTAAACACCAAACGTCAGACTTGCGTCATTCTGCACAAATTCTATGGTATACTAGGAAGATGTTTTGATCTCGCGTAGATTTCGATTAATTTTATGTATTTCAAACTCAAAATTCGATGCCAGAAGGCATGCCCGATGTAGATTATCAAATACCACCTTATTCCCACTCTCCATATAATAGAAAGCGAGTGAATACTAAATTTCGGTACCAAATTCATCGTATTGATTGATGTACATAATATTGAATTAACCCCTCTTTCCTTTGGGTCTTTCGGCTTGGGGCTCTAATAAAATGTGGTGGGAAGTGCTGTCCGTCCTTTTGTTTAACATTGTCCAAGATTTAGCCTTTCTTCTTGAAGAATTGGAGCAGGATGGAATGGACTTCATAGATTATAGAGAAGGTGAGTTCAAGATAGAACGTGCTTATGTCGTCGCCCAACGAGCTGTGGAGAGGGGGTGATGATTGGTGTTTCCCTACAAAATCGAATCTCTAGGAGAACAAAATTCACAGACATAACCCAACGGATTAGGTCTTTTATGGCTGCGTTTCCAACAGAGATGTGCGAGGGAAATGTGTCGTGCGAGGATGTGTAGCTGTGCTTTGAAATTTGTGGATTTTGAAATTTGAATGTGTGGATGTTTGCACCAAAGCTGTGCGAGGAAAATGTGTCGTACGAGGATGTGTAGTGAAGTTGTAAAAATGCGCATTAAGGTGCGGTGCGAGAAAAAATCAACCGTCTATGGACTGGCTGATACAGTATTCCTCGTAGCACATTCCTCGCAATACATCCCTTGTAACACGTTTCTCCCCACTCTCTCGCTTGTTTTGTACGTGCAAAAACCTCGCTCCGCTAAGCTGTTTCCACCAGAGCTGTGTTAAGCGGGCCTAGGTAAATGAAGCGATTCTATTAGTTCACACCCTCGCTACGCATCCTCGCACATCTCTGGTGGAAACGCAGCCTAAGTGTCAGTAGGCATGTCAGATAGCGCTGAGAACGGACAGTCGATGGGGTAGAAACTGACCAGATCGTATATAACTTGAAGAAACTCGCAGGCAATTACTGAATGTAGCTGCTTCCAACCTGTCAAATCCTGTCACTTATTTTTTATTTCTTACACATTTTCTTTTCTTTCAGCACAAGACTTGATTTTAAAGCCAATTTCGTACATTAGGATGCGCAGAGATGACAGTCTAGCAGAGCCTGTAAATTCGACTATGCAAGATGTTAATTTCCTTGGTATGTGACACCAAAATGAATCTCTTCATCAATAATAACATCAACATTTTACAAGCTATTGTTTTTTACTAAATATTCTTAGATCCATTTTAATATCAGTGTTGGTCACTAAACACACTTGGATCATAAAATTTACACCTGGATCTATTGATCTGGTTATATAGACGCATACAATACCAGAACTAAGTGTCACCGTGGCGTTGCCGATCCTGACGATATTTTTTCATGCTCTTTTTTTGAAACTTTGTTAATTTATCAGTAAACTTAGCTTTTTATACGCTATTCCTAACTTTCAGTTGCTACAACGATAGAAGAGGAAAATTATATAAAAATAATTTCTACCACTCCGGAATCTAGTTTGGATTACGTTTCAACTAAATTAGGACGAAAAACTCTCACTGAAGTCACAGACGAGTATAACGAAACTTATGTTGAAGACACAGATGATCCAAATACTACACAAACTTTAGACACTACTCTTATTTTAATAGTAGCTGCTAATTCAGATTCTACAAGTACATCATATTCCGATATGACTAGAAGGACGTTATCTGACAACTACAATTTTGTAACAGATTCAACACGAAAAACCATAGACTTAAAAGCTAAAAACACAGATAAACTAAAACAACCTGTCTATGTAGAAACTACAACCACAGAAACTACCGCATTAAACGATGAAATTGATAACGAAACATCACCAACCAGCACGGTGAAAGTTATAACATGGCAGATAACTCACGATTTTGTTGAAAATCCGTTCAATTCTATTCTTAGAAAAGAAAGCGTAGAAATGCAAACAAATGCTGAAACAGCACAACCAAACCCAACACGTTCTAAGCCAACGACGCATTCTGAAGACATAATAACAACAACAACAGCAATAACTGAAACCACTACGGAAGAAATCAATACTCAAAGTACCATCATTATACCAGATCCAGTAAATATGTCAATGGTAACAGAAAAAGGACTTGAATTGATCGAAAGACAACAAAATAAACAATGGAGACCAAAGAAAAAGAGAACTACAACAACTGTTGCACCAACAACTGAAGAAAAAAAGATTGACGTGGAAAGATTGTTGGAGATGTTGGGTGATATGATAGATAATGAGGAGCATCGCATTAACCTGACTGAGAAATTTAATTCAAGTATACAGAGGTACACTATTCCAACTTGCGTGCCGATTCCTACGACCACCCCTCCGAGTACCGTTTCGACAACGGAGGCGCCATCTACAATTGACTTTAGTAACAGCACGCTTGTCGCCAAGGTAAACAACTAAACTGCCTTTAACCTACAGATCACAGGACTCAAAGGTTCACACACATATACATATATTTACAACGACATTATATGCTCTCACGAAGATAAATTTTTCCTTTGGACCTAGGGTAGTATGGGTTATTTAAGACTTATGATTGACGGCAATGACACCACCACAGCACATCTAATTCAAATTAAACATCTTGATGATTGATTGACACAACTTAAAGTATAGAAGTACCACTAGAGCATCCACTAGTCGCGGCTTTTACGGTGGCATAATGAAAGATTTACTTCTTCCTCTTTGCATTCCTCTCTTATGTATCGGTTGGTCGACATCATGGCAATTTTCACTTTTGATTCTGTTGCTTGAAACAGAGAAATGTAACTACGGCCAAACCAGTTTTTAGCCAGGCATGGGGCCTTCTCCTAGCGCTCCATCTACCCAGATTTATACAATCTTTATACCTGGCGCCACAAACTCGCTAAGAAACTTGGATATTGATCTTTTATTCACGTTAGATGAATGCCAAATTCAATGGTCTTCTGAAATTTCAGTGCTACGTGTGCGGCCTGGACATCCCAGGTATACCGTTCAATTCGGCGTGCGCAGACGCCTTCGCCAGCGACTTCATCCCGCTGGTGCCGGTGGATGCCAAATCCAAAGGAATGATATCCAAGTTCAGGAAATATTGCCATTACCTTAACGTGTTAGTATGTACCCACCTACTTGCCCTGCGGAGCCTGCTGCTGCCTGTGCATTACTATCTACACATCTGCTAGTTTCATGGCTGGATTGACTTGCACTTACGGACGTTGGGTGTTGCGGGTTAAGGCACCCCGACATCTCGTCTCTTCAATGGTCGTCGCTAATTATAGCCGTGCTTGTGAATAAGCCAAGCTAATTTACTTGCCTATTATATGTATATTAAAGGATTCTTCTGTCTTAACTTCTCCATGATCACAAGGAAATTAGAAAGGGCGTGCCTAATCTCATCACAGATGTTCTTTCAGGAATCGCATCATAAACAAACCATCAGAGCCGCAGTCGGTATTCGGTCGTTTCACCGGCGGGTGCTCGGTGCGGTGGGTGGACCTCACGGGCATTTACACGCAGCGAGCCTGCCGGAACCGCCGGCGAGCTGTGCTGGGCAAGCACTTCGCTAGTAAAAGGATGGCCAAGCTGGAGATGGCGCTTAAAGTGAGACATCAACTTTTGAATTTTCTCTGTCTCTCAGGCTTTCCCTGTTGCATCCTTATAAATAGTTGCTTCGGAATTCGGCATACGCTTTCTGCTTTTTCTGCTCCATTTTACCTGCACTTCGGCACGCCAAGTTTTTTAATGATTTCTGTAACCCTGTTTCAATGCGAACGTGTCAGAAATGAAGAGATCGATAGAAGAAAAACATGTATGTATGTAAACACTTTATTGTACAGGAAGAACATTGTTATTATACAACAAAATAAACAACACAACAAGAGGCGGAGTTATTCCTGACAGGGATCTCTTCCAGTCAACCTGTATTAAGAAGTAATTGACATTGTCTCGTCTGGACCTATATAATTACTCCATGGTCTGGACACATAGAAAATCTGTCGTAAAGCGACTCTGTTCTAAAGTGCGAACAGATAAAGAGGTGGACAAAATATAGGTTATTGATTAAGCCAAATACGCTGAATGATTGTGGAATTGTTTTCAGGACGTGTCAGACGGCTGCATCATCAGTCCCATGGCGACTCTACTTCCAGTCTCTCGCGGCATTTCCCTCTACGCTCGTTTCCATGCCTGCGTCTGTACTGGTTACTGGTGCAACAGGGCTTCTCCCACGAGGTATTGGACGACGCACAATGCGTTGTTGCTGATCCTCGTCGGTTATTTTAGCTGACTTTTGTGGTGTCTTTGTGCCGTTAATACAAGCTTTAGAAGATCAAAACGTGTTTTTATTTACCTCCGAATTAGAATAGAATATTTCTTTATTGAGAAAGCTATCAAGTAGGTAAAGCAAAGGTCTTATAAACTTATGCTACATGTTTTACAGTTAGTTGTCTGTCTATCTGTCCCTGTTGCTTCGTACCCATAATACTACATTGGTAGTACCGCGAGGCCCAAAACTTTAAAACTTGGGCGCAGTTTTGAAAATTAGCTTGTGTAGCTGGGTTTTATGTAGGTATTTGGGTTTCATCATCATATTAATAATAATAAACCGTCATCTAGAGAGACTCTCGCTTGGCAGTTGGGTCAAAGCACAGATGCAGAAGGCAGTACTTTTGGACACGGCTCGCATTGTGAGGAGATTCCTTTCTCTGGAGCCCTGACCACCGGTAGCTCGGGTCTAACTCCGCTGCCGATGGGTGCCCCGTTTTGTATATTTTTAAATGTTGTATTACTTTTTTTTTTCTTTTTTTAACATGTGATATTTAAAAATGTACAAAATAGACTAAATATGAATAAAGGAATAATAATAACAGGCGCGCATGACATTCTCGTTTAATAATAATATAAACTCTTTATTGCACCAAGAACTAAAATACAGATTACACAAAAAGATTAAATGTCTATGTACAAAGGCGGGTTTATCACAAAAGTAATTTTTTGCAGGCAACCTTACCAACTTAGGGGCCCTAAGTAATATGATGATAAAACCCAAACACATTAGGACTGAGAATTTTATAAGTTACCCATGTTTAAAACTTCATTAAAAGATGCTCAAAAAGTAGACTCCTAAAATTTACCTCTTCTTCATACTAAACTTAGGTTTCAGTACCTAACGGAAAGGTAAATAATAATTAGTAATTACTTTCGCATTCATAAGTAAGAATATGTTATATATTTATGAATAGTTGGTAATAGCTAGTTGAAAATTGCTTTTATTTATTGTTTTTTGTACATGTAAGTTAGATCCGATAATCTGTACTCCTACTACAGTCACAGACTTTCCTCTGTTATAGTGGTTGACTGGAAGAGATCCCTCATAGGGATAAGCCCGCCATTGTACATTAATATTTAAGATTTTTTTTTCTGTTGATGTTGTATAAATTGTTTTCTTTTATGTACAATAAAGAATTTTACATACACACATACATAAGATAGACGCTATAAATATACATTGAAAACTTAACATTAGGAAAACTGTGTACAAGGGTTCTACATATTTCTAAGAAAAAATCTTCCAGCAGACCCGCGACAGGAACTATGAAAGAAAAAGGCAAAGTGGCGTACAAGAAAAAAAAAACAAAAATAATAGGCTCAATCTAAACCTATTTTATAATACTATATGTATAAAAAAACTTAAAAATAAATACAATAAATATACCTACTAATATATATAAATAATCTACGTCTATCTACACTAATAATATTATAAAGAGGAAAAATTTGTATTTTTGTGTGTATGTTTGTAATGAATAAACTCAAAAACTACTGTGCCGATTTTAAAAATTCTTTCACCATTGGAAAGCTACATTCACCCTGAGTAACATAGGCTATATACCGCAGGTGGAGCTGCGGGAAACAGCTAGTATATAATAATATAATATATATACACTTTACTTACGGCGTACAACCTTTAGCACATTATATTAGGATATATATATTCTAATGATCTGATTTTTGTTAGGTATGACTCACGCAAAATTGTCGAGACGAATAATTTTTGTTTGATATCGAATGATTTTGTTCGGTAGCGTAGGATTTATGATCGACATATTGTCATACATTTAAAAATATCGCTCCAGATAAATGTTCTTATTTGTTTTTTTCATGGATCTAAAGCTAAAGGGATAGCGCGCGGGCATACAATACATTGATGGTAGAAAATTTGACCTGAATGCATTTCGTGACCCACCTCTCTCTTTCTAACTCGTGATGTGTTAGGGTGTGAATCTGGGTTTTCATCACAGCACTTGATAACAACCCCAAAAGTTGGAAAAAATGATAAACAGTTACGTAGCAATATAATCTTTATTTTGAGGTAGATTAATATTAATAAAATAAAAATAATTATACTTGTTTTTGATATAGAAGTATAAAGCCTAATTATATTAAGCAAACTGACATTTTTAATTTACTGTATTTCTGACTAGGCAAAGTTTATGTAGTGATGGTAATACTTTGGGAAAACAGGGGTTACTCCAGGTTAAATTTTCTGCCCTCAGCCTAGTGTATGCCGGTTTGGTTTCCATCTTTACCCTTAGTTCCATGGTTTTTTTAATAGACACATTAGGCATGATAACTAATGTATGATAAATGTTTGAGCATACATTGGACCATTTTAACTATTTAAAAATTAGTTAGACATTGTAACTTTAGTAGGAGGTTGTAGTAATCGACTCCCGTTCACTGGAATGTTCGAGGTCCGATACAACATAAAGCAGCACAGGTTGATTTGAATAATGCCCATAACACACTATGATATACATATACTATCTCTAACCCTCCATTACTTACATTTTAAGAATTTTTAAATGATATCTACATTAACGCCTCTCGCTTTTACGCTACGTTCATCAGATAATCCGCCAGTGATATTAGTTTCAAAATTGGACAATGAAGCATTTTGAAATCTGTGTAGTAGCCCCAAAATTTAATCTCCACATTATATAATATATATATTATATTACTTGTTTGTTTTCTCGGCCTCCGTGAGATCGGTATTGAGCTGCAATCCCGCCCTGAGACCTTCAGGGAGAGGGACTTTCAGCATTCCCGTTAATGAAGATTGAATTTCCTAAAACCTTTGCAAGGATATTTGTTGTGTGAATTGCGGTTTGTTTCTACATAATTGTTATATCTATTTGAGGTTCCAGTAAATCACAATACCGTCGAAGACTTTTGGCGACTACACAGGTTGCTTCTATTACCATTGGGACTCTTATTGATTAAGTGTTCCATAACCGGGCTATTTCTGTTTTGCGTAGGTGGTACTTGGTTAGTTTTTCTATTTCTTTAGGACCCATATTATAGTCCAACGGTATTGTGATGTCTATAAGGTATGTTACATTATTTATTTTATCTGTGTATATATATTATAATGTTTATATATTTATATATATTACGATATATGAGTTTAAAGAGAAATGATCTCATACTCGCTTCTTAAATGTGGAAATAGTTTGGGACTTTTGAACGCTAGGTGGTATTCCATAATCTGACTGCTTGAACAGAAAAAGAATGAGAATATGAGGCAGTGCTATGAGGAGAAAAAGTTAGGATAAACAAAGTTCTCCTGCAGGACGAAAACAGGAAAAACGCTCATGAAGATATTCAATGCAATGGGATCATGTCCATACCTACAAGATGGCAAAAAGTAATCGAACAAAATGGCACCTACACCTACTTTAGTTTAATGTAAATAAACTATAATATAAAAAAAAAAACATTTTCTTAAAAAAATGCGAAGAAACTTTTTCCCGACCTTATTATGTACATATTGATTAAACGCGTCCCCTAAGCTCTGAAGGACGAGCTGAATTCGCGCTTCAAGAATGAAGCGATAATTCAGCAAATACTAGTATATGTAGTATCAGTAAAAGCAATACTACAAATTCGTAAGTTGCTTAAAGCCCGTAACAATTTACTTTCCCATTTAATCTGGAAACTGTCCTTTCGCTGACTTCCTCAGAAAATAAATTACTCAATTTGCGAAGCACTTCGGCCGCCGCATAAACTCACAAAGTTAGTTTTTGCTATAACCGTAAATTAACTAAATAGGCTGGCAGCGGAAGCGGCTGTATACGATATTTTCCTTTGCCTCTATTTAAGACGATGCGAAAAGTTGGCTCCGGCCAGTCTGGCGCCAAAATCTTGCCGCGCTCGCGTCTATCAAACGCCATATTTGTTAAAATTGTTCGTACGAAATTCTACCGTTATCACGACAAAATAAAGTACATTTTTGGTTGTCGAAAATGTGGAATGGCAGTATTGACTTTTCAATATAAAAGCATTGCGTTTTGTTACTACATGCGCTTGATGTTAGAAATTTTACCCTGATGTTTGGGAAATAGGGATGATTTCACAAATTTTTGTAGAAATTCGCTGCCGACTGATACACTTTTCGTTGGCAGTCTGGGTGGCACCAACCACAGGATAAACTCAAAGAAATTTCAACTGTATTCATTAAGTTTACAGTTTATTTTGCAACTTTTTTACAGATGAGGACAAACCCTAAAGGGCGAAGTTGAAAAGTTATATTTCATCGAGATTTCAGTAGATTACTTTCAGCATTACAAAAGGTATACATAGTTTGAAGAGTATAGAGTTCAAAATTGAATGAAATGATTAAACTTAGAGCCTGAAACACCCACCAACAAAAGAGAATAAACTGCGAAGATGACTCGAGCACCTTTTATCGATTTATTTTTACAAAATAAGTTTCCTTACCTTCTACCATCGCACCTCTCGCCATCGACAGGGGATTCATCGGCATTCATTAAAATTCAAAGGATCGCGTACGATGCGCTTTGATAGAAATGTTCTCCCACGTACGCTGAGACTGTGGAATGAGCTCCCCAACATGGTTTTCCCAAGACAAGTGGCAAACAATTGTTAGTATATCACTCTGCAGTAACTGTTTTTCGATCCTCTAAAACAATTGTCGCCTAATGTCCGGTCCTTCCGAAGAACGAGGCCACCATCTTTTTCCCCACGGTTCGACCTCTCTTCACTTTAGTTGGCAACTCCTCGGAAGGAAACACCCACTGAGCAGAGTCTTTTGGTTTCGGGATCATAACAGTAAATCCAGCTTTCGTCACCCGTAAGTATGTCAAACACAGCATTTGAGTCACCTCCGTTAAATTTTGAACCATTTCACGGCACCAATCAACACGACAGATTTTTTGGGCCTCGGTCAAATCGTGAGGTATCCACCGGGCACAAAGCTTCCTGACCGCTAAATGTTCATGCAGGATTTTGTGCATTTGGCTCATACCGATGACTAAACTTGCCAGAATCTGCTGATAGGTCACTCTTTTGTCAGTCTCTATCATACGCCGCACAACACTGGTGTTATCTTCAGTCATCGCCGTAGAAGGCCCTCACGCAGATCATCGGTGAGATTAGTGCGACCACGTTTGAACTCATTAAACCAGTTGCAAACAGTGGCACGAGATGGGACTTCATCGTGAAAGGCCAATCGAAGTCTATCATAGAAAGTCATAAAAAATCATTGCACGAAAATTTTCTCGCGTTAAATTCATGCTGACGTGACACAGACAATTTTCAATTTGCCGCCAAATCGTAAAATAAATGACTTTAATAAAATACATACTCAATAATATTGGCAAAGAGTTCCATTTTCAAAATTTAAACTTATTTTTTTATTATACTGTTTACAAGTGGTCAGTTCTAAAGACTTTCAGTTTTCAGTGTCGCCCTCGTACTAGGTACTTGACAATGTATTCTTGTTGTGCAATAAAGGGTTTTGTATTGTATTGTAATCTGAGTATTGTACTTAGATCTGGTCGAATTTACTGTTATGTAGGCTTTGAATTATGCCTGTCTTCTCGTCGTTATTGCCAAAGGGATCCCAGTGTTTAACTTTCTGTATAGCAACCGGGACGGGTTAACATCTCTTCCGCTGAGCTGGACACCGGTAGTAGAACCTACTTCCTACAGTAGGAAGAACACGCAAACCTTTGGCTACTCTTACTTCTTATCGATCTATATAAGTCCTTACTAACTAATCTATTGTTAATCTCTTTGTTCATTCATCTGAATGAATGAATGAATGAAAAATTATTTATTCGAGTGACCAGGACTCATTTGTTAGTAAACTTATGCTATGTTAATAATATTTTACTTTTTTCCTTTATTTTTTTTTACTTTTTTTATTTTATGTTAGTAAATGTTTACATCATTGTTTCCTTAACACCTGTGTATGTGTATGATGTATTTGTTTTAAATAAACAACTTATCTATCTTAGATAATTTATATGCTTGCTTACCCTTCAGGAGTGCTATTTTTGAAAAATGTCTCTCAAGGGAAATCGGCAAGTCGAATAATTTTTGTTAGATATCGAATGAATTTCGTTCAATAACGAGGGTTTTTTGTTCGACATAAATGTCATACATTTCAAAAATAGGGCCACTGCCCGATATATTAATGTGTCCTTCTTAAGTTCCGCATTCTGCGACAGGCGGGCGAAACAGGATGAAAACAAACAGACGGACAGAGAGTCAATACAGTTGAGTGCACAATATTTGTTTGTTTGTTTGGCGCATTAACCCCGTCTCCTGTTACACTTGAGTGACTTGAGCAATGTTACTTTGTGTACAATATGATACAGAGTTATAAATTTATATGAATAGCTGTTTCCTACAGCTCCGCCTACGTTAAAAAGTAGCCTATGTTTGACCCCGGGTTTTCAATAGATTTACCAAATTTAATCAAAATTCGTTCAGCGGTTTGGAAAGCGTAATTTTAGTGGATGTAGCTCGGTTAGTAATTAAAACAGTGTATTTTTTTTTAATTACGCAAACACACTTGAAATCCCAAAATGTTCGTAATAAGGTTTTAAACGCTATCTTGTGAAAGCTCGGGGGATGCCTGTCAGTGAGGTGTCTCTCCTCAAATCATGACTAGAAATGGGCGCCTTCCCGTAAAATTTTCCATTTACTCCTGGCATTTTTAAAAATTCCCGGGAATAAATGGGAGTTAATTATTTTTTCTTTTTTCTTACCCTTGCATTTCATTTTTTCCCTCTTGATTTTCTTTCCGCTGCCCATCTCTAACCATGACGCATCTCTAGTCCTACCCGCTTAGCCACCTACACGACCAGTACAACAACGCTAGCGACCGCGTTAAGATTTAATATAGGATATATAGGCCATATAGGATTACATGGAAATGAGATGGTTGACAAATTGGCAAAAAGTGGAGCAGTAGACGGAATTAAATTTTTAAGTAGACCTCACTATTCGGAAGTTTTAACTAAATTTAAAAATAATGTTTTATGTAATAATTGGAAATTATATTTCGATGAGAGGTCTAGGGAAAAAGGCATTTGGTACAGGGTCCTGCAGAGTCAACCTTTCAGAACTCCGTGGTTCCTGGATATAAAATTTAAAAGATTTGTCCTAAAACTTGACTTTAGACTTCGCTCTGGACACATCCCATCAGTTTGCATATTTAATGAAAAAGGCAGACTCGCCTAACTGTAACATGTGCGGAACCGTAGAGAATGTGCATCATTTGTTGGTGAAGTGTGAACGTAATCAACACGAGAGGCAGTTACTGATGAACAGCCTAAATTTAAATAAGTGGGATGTAGGCGGATTACAATGTTTGCTGGCGCAGCCAGCTTCGGACGCAGCGGTTAAAATGTTTCATCTGGCAGCAGCTGCGCCAACAGTAACTGTCTCCGTGTGCTAACATAGGTTAGGATACGATAAGGCTGACATGTTAAAAATAAAAGCCTAAAAAAAAAAGATTAAAAAAAAAGATTTAATATGTATGTATACTTTCTAAGTTACCTTACTATCCACCAGGGGCGCTGTACAGGACCCATAGACAAAGTCACAATTTAAAAAACGATAACGTCATTTGAAAAAGATGCCAAGAATCTAACAAAATTGTGTAAACACATTTTATAACTTTTATGTATTTTTGTTAACCATTTACATAGTCACTAGGTACGTGACCCTTTTAATTAAAATAGAAATAAAAAAAAGAGACATTCGAAAAAAAAATGTATGTGATTGACATTAGCCGTGCTAAATCACGTGGTCGATTTTCATACTAATTCGGAAAGATCGCGAACACGAATTTCGTTATCGTTTTTCTAACTGTGACTCTGTCTACGGCCAGGTGTGCCATAAAACATGTTAACGTCAAGAGAAATTCATAACCAAACACACACATAGTAGGACACGCACATCACAGGGACCTATAAATATGAAGCCACCAAAGAGCATTGTAAAGTAAAAGCGTTTATGATTTTTTTAATGACAATTTATAAGTATTGACATCACTATTGCATAACTACTCGTATATGACATGTTTATTAATCGCCTATAATCACCTTAATTCTTATATTATTTGCGCATGAAATTTATATTTTGACTTTAATTTGTAGTTGTTTTGGCTGTGAGCCTGTGACCATTTTTTTTTAATTCACCTATATTGTCCCACTGCTGGGCAAAGGTCTCCCCCAAGTCCTTCCAAACCTCTCTCTGTTCCGCCACCTCTGACCACCTAGCCTCGAATCTTCCCAAGTCATCGCTCCAGCGCATCCCCGGTCTTCCTCTCTTTCGCCAGCCACCCTCAGGGCGCCAATTAGTGGATATTTGAGTCCAACGATTGTTATCCATGCGGCAGACGTGACCCGCCCAATCCCATTTAAGTTTAGCAGCTTTGCGTCCCACATCGGCGATTCCTGTCCTAGAACGAAGTTTTGTGTTTCTTAATCCTATCACGCCTTGTGACACCTAAAACACTTCGTTCCATTGCTCTTTTGAGCCTGTGACCATATTAGTATTAAATACTTATTTGTATGCTGTCAAAAAATAGCAAGCAAATCCTTTCTCAATGAAAGCCACTGACAATGCTTTGTCGGTAGCGGAGTTTGGCTCCTCACAAAGAGACATTTGGCGGGAAGCTGTGAAGAGCAGTATCGGCGCTGTATTTTATTTTACAAAATTTGTGTTTTTTTGAATATTTGTGCATAATAATGGTGGATTATTATTCGCAAAGTGTTCGATAACAAGCGTGAGTGTTGGGAAGTGATAGTGTTTGATTTATGTGATTTTGATGCTTGTTGCTCCTAGTAATAGCTAAGTGCAGTTTTTCTACCACTTCACTTAGCCTAATACTTCTGACTAGACTTGCCTACCGACTAGACTTTGAGACTTGACTAGGACTTGACGAAACCACACTGTAGGACCGAAGAAGATAGAAAAAATAAGAAGGGCTATAAAGGACGTGTATCCATGGCCGTAAAATCCATTATTAAAAAAAAAGCTCCTCGCAAATATACTTGCCAGAGACTCGCTAAGAAGAATATACTGCTAATACCCTCAACAACTTTTTTCGCATCATTAAATTTGTACAACGAAATACGATTTTGTACGGAACATGATGTAACCATCACTGCAAAAACTATAAATACTCAAATTTATACTTTAATGCAATGAGATAAAGTGTAAATTCAAATTATTTGACAAATTAAATCATTCGATTCGGTGGAACCAATAATGCGTATATTTCTTGTCATGTAAATGGGTTCCACGAGTGTTATTTATGAAATGTATGACTTGGTTTGAATCGGTGTTTGAAAGTTTATGACTAGCTGTTTTCCGCAGCTCCGCTTGCGTTAAAAGGTAGCCTATGTTTGACCCCGGGTCTTCAACTATATTCATAGCAAATTTCATCTATCTTCGGCCTTGAAAGCGTAACAGAGAGACAGACATATACTTTCGTACTTATGTACTATGTATGTAGTATGGAAAGTATGGATTCGGAGCTTCGGTACGCATATTAAAGCTGTTGGTCTCAGCTATCATCTGATGGTAAGTGTTAGTTAAAAAACACACTCAGGTCAAAACACACTCAGGTCACCTTATGTTCTCGTTTCCCTGTAAAGCCGCATTTTCCACTTGGAACAAAACATAAAAATAAGAAAGGTGACAGGAAAAGTCGGTAAGGGCCGGCCTCGGAGAACATACTGCGACTTAATCGCAGATATATTAAAAAAAGGAGATGTCATGAGTACCCGTAATCGATGAGCGTGTATGACGTGAGTGATGAGCGTAGAAGAAACGAAGGAAGTCTGTAAGGGTCGTAGCAAATGTAAATCCGTAGTTTCTGTCTACCCCTGCGGGAAAAAGGCTTGATAGTATGTACGTATGTATGTATGTAAGAAAACATTAAATTGTCCGATGACAGTGACACCGAGATGCGGCTCATTCGACGCAGAACGACAGAATTTACAATCTAAAATTTTGAACAAATATTGTATGTTTTTTGAAGAAATTTGTATGGGGAGCGTACGCAGAATGTATTAGTATGCACTCCCAAAATTTTGTTGTATACTTGTATTCCGGCAGTTAGACAGCAACTTGCAGAATGCTATCCACAGTTTTCACTTGCAAAGTTGCTGTCGAACAGACTGTCACAGACATTTTATTATACACCAGTTTTTTTTACAATTGGAAACATTGCCCAAAATAGACTTCGAAAATATATGTCATTGTTATAACTAGTATAGCTAAACTTTTACCCATTCCTTTGAAGCTGGTAATGCAACTGGGGATACCTGCTAGGATGAAGACTAGATACTAGTACTACTTCCTATGTAAGAACACATAATCTACCTAGGTACTTAGAAAATTTGTCTCTACCATATTCACTACCGTAAATACCTATGCTCAACAATATTTTGTTAGTATTTAATTTTGACATTAATGAAAAAAAAGCTTTTTTTACACAATCTTTACTTCTCACGTCACAAACACAACCTTACATCATCCGTAAAACGTAGTGTGCGTTGATTTCAAAATCCAGTCCGAAAAGTATGAAACATTTGTAAAAATGGCATATTTCGTGTCGCAGTCCCTCGGCCGCTCAGTCAGGACTCCAGCGATCTTGTCTCCGTAGTAAATTGGACCAAATTCGTGTATAAAACAATCATCATAGTTAGTTAGGTCCACACAAATCAACGAATCATCTAAATGGACACCGTAAGCTTCGAAACACCTCATATCATCAGTGATACTCAAATCGTAATTTGAGAAATCATCAGTCAAATATATCTTCTTGTGCATAGTTGATACGGTTCTCCAAATGCTGGCTTGTATTAAAACCGGTACGAGCTTACTATCGAATACTGAAGGTCTCATGTTAAAAGGATAGTAATCTACGTTTAATTTGGCAACAGCTATATCGTACCTGCCCTGGTGGCTGTAGTTGAAGCTTTCATGTAATCTCCAGATCAGGATTGGGTAGGTCTGACTTCTGTTTGTCGCAAAATCGTAATACAACAAGACTCTGTGAGTCGCTCCTCTCGTTCTGCAATGGGCTGCAGTGACTACCCATTTGGTTAAGATGACGCTGGCGAAACAGGCGAAGGTCCAGGTGGAAGAATCGTTCTTAGTTATAGCAGCGACGTAGGGATACCTGTCGATGAAGTTTGAGGAGTTGTTCTCGTTCAGGTTGATGACGCCCATGGACCTGGATAAGCTGTAAACGTTGGAGTTGAAAAGGTAATCTCTTTTCTTCTCTTCCACGTTGATGTCTGTGGCGAATTTGACCATGACGCAGACGGCCATGATGGCAACTAAGATGAGAAGCGTCATGACTATACAAGCAGTCTTCATGTTGGATAGAAATAATACTTATAAAAATATTGAAATCTGATATTGTAAACAATTTTTCGACATTACTTTGATTGATTGAGAAGCGTCATGACTATACAAGCAGTCTTCATGTTGGATAGAAATAATACTTATAAAAATATTGAAATCTGATATTGTAAACAATTTTTCGACATTACTTTGATTGATGACGTGATTTATGTTTGATAGATGAATGAATAAATGAATAAATAAAGGTTGACAAGACGAACGTTTTAAAAAATCAAAATAAAGAAGAATTTGAATTTTGTCTGTGGTAAAACTCATTTCCAAGAAGGTTATGATTTATTTGCAAATCGCAATACTTAAATCCCTTATTTTGTTTAGGTTCTATATTTATTGAAAGAATGCAGTCAATAAATAAAACAAATCTTGATGAAAGACAACAAAAGTCTTTTGAGAGGGTTGTCACTTGTCCTCCATATGTTGTTATACAATATTGACAAACCGACAAATCCGCTTAAGTGAATACAGCTTATTGTAGCGGGAGCAACTTGGAGTAAACACTACTAGAACTGACTATTTATTCCCCTTCAAAAACCCCCTCTTCATTATCAAAGTGCTTTAGATAGCAGTCCTAGCCCTTAGGAAATTGAAGAAATGCCATAAATGCTCGATTATATATTATCTGCCGGATCCATATTGGAACATCTATCAATCATAATGGAATTTCCATTGGAATAAATAAAATGTAAAGAGTAGGTAATTATTTTGTAACGTTAGTTTTACGTCAAAACGGAGCGGATTCATAAATATTCATTTCAAGTTTATTTTATCTTTACTGACATACAATACCTTGAAATGGAAATGGGCTGGTCATATGTTGAGAGAAAAGAAAGAGAAATGGTCAAAATTAACAACGGAATGGTACCCAAGAAAGGGGGAAAGGAGTCAGGGCCGACAGAGTATACGCTGGGAGGACGACATTAAAGGAACTGCAGGACGAGCATGGATCAGAGTGGCGAAAGACTGTGAAGCATGGAACGCATTGGAGGAGGCCTATGTCGGAGGATAAACTGTTCCAGCAACTAGTGATGATCTGAAATAATTGTAATGTTTAATGATGCAAAACGGCAATAAAAGCTTATTTTATTTATTTAATCTTTCTCGTATGGAAAGTGTCCATGTCATGTCCCCAGCGAAATCGATTATCTGTAATTTGTTAAGCCTTCAAATGTGTATCGTTGAACAAAATTTGAAATAGTAATTTTTGAGTTATTCATAATCTTTGTCTCATCCAGTGAAATTGGTTACTCTGCGGCACTCGTGAGATATTCTCCAATGTTTGTTAGGATTTGCACTGGTACGCTTGGTCGGGCGGAGCGGCGGGACCAGCCAGACATTTTCAGAATTTGTAAAAATAAATTAAACTAACTATGCTCACTTTCACATCTTTATCTCACTGACTGAACGAAGGGTTCAAAGTGTTTCGAGCATATATACCTACTAGCTTTTTCCCGCAGCTCCGCCTGCGTCAAAAAGTAGCCTATGTTTGATCTCGGGTCTTCAACTACATATATTCATACCAAATTTCATCTAAATTCGTTCAACGGTTTGGTCGTGAAAGCACAACAGACAGACAGACTTTCGCATTTATAATATTAGTATGGATATACAGGAGCCCTGTTTTTGAAAAGCCAAATTAAGTTCTTAGTGCAAGGATATAACATTTGAACAAATAAACATTCAATATATTAAAATATCATCATCTTTCTCTGTCAAAGCGTGCAAACTGTGGAACATTTGTGACATTAAATTGTGTCCTTCTCTTCCCTCCTTCAAATCTCGTGTTTTGAAATTCTTCTCCGATTCTTAATTGAACACACAGCTTTGAGCTATTAAATTTGTTGTATCCATAATATGTATTATTATTTTCTTTTCTTTATGACTATGTATTTATATATTTAATTATAGGTATTTCTTATACCAAAATAGTGTTGTTCTGATTGCACAACTTCCACCACCTATCTTATTTATTTATTTATTAAAACTTTATTGTTCCACAAAGTACACATATACTTAAAACAATTGGCGGCTTATAACAATTCTCCGCGGCAGCGCGCGAGACTAATTCAACTTTGTTTCGTTTGCTCTATATAAAATCTCCTCGGTACTTAATGAGACAGCAATACTGACAGCGTACCATGGGCTGGTATCCTCAGTACTGAGATATGGGATTATATTTTGGGGCAACTCAACTAATAAAAGCCAAATTTTTAAAGCCTAGAATCGATGCATTAGAGCAATGTTTGGACTAAAACCTTCAGATAGCTGCCAATCATATTTCCGTAAATTTAAATTATTGACTGTGCATTCGCTCTATATCTTTGAGGTTAGTGTATTTGTAAAATCGAATCCTCGTCTATTTACAAGACTAGCTGATGCCAATAATAGAAATAGAAGAGATCCTACTACATTGCTATTGCCAAAGTGCAAAACGAGGCTCATGAGTAAATAGTATCTATAGCATGGCACCAAAAGTGTATAATAAACTGCCTCGAAATTTAAAGGAATTACCCCTAAATAAATTTAAAGCTCATCTGAAAGAGTTGTTGGTAACCAAATGTTATTATGACTTGCATGAATTCTTTTCTGACAAAATGTTGATTGCGACTTTAGAGGACAGCTGATCTATTTTTTGCAAGATTAACTCGCATTTATTTACTGGTTTTGTATTGTTTTGCATGTTTTATTTAGATGATGTGTGGCACCACTGACTTTTGTATGCCTAGTAGGCTAAACATGTATGTTCTTAATATTTTCAATGTACCATCTTGAATTCAACATGTTTACAAAAGAATAAATGATTATGATTATGAAAACTCATTAGACTAGATCCGTGGACTAGATAAAGCGAACACCGATATTATAAAAAAATTGACAGAGAGCCAATTTGAAGATAAACCTTTATATTTGCGGGAATATGCGATGGTGGTTAATGCTAAAAGGGTAGCTGTCGGACTCGCCTATACAAAATCAAGGCTAATTTTCTTTCGGTCACCGATTTGTGAACATTTTGCAAGACAAGTACGTTTGACCCTCTCTGCTAAAATTATCGTTAGTTAAATATTAAAATGAGATGTTTTATAATAATACAACTAATATTCTTTGAGGTAGAATAGCTTGCAAACTTAATTTATTTATACACTTATGAGCATTTTTGTCTCTTAAAAAAGTAGAATGACAGCACCGATGTGAGAAAATTTGGAGTTTAGGTATTTATTTCTACACTAGCTGTGCCCGCGGCTTCGCCCGCGTAGAATTCTGTTTGTGTCACGGAAAAAAGTAGCCTATGTCACTCTCCAGGTCTCCAACTATCTCCACACAAAAAATCACATCAATCTGTTGCTCCGTTTTAACGTGAAAGAAGGACAAACAACGAACACACTTTCACATTTATAATATTAGTATAGATTAAAATAAAGTCATAGGCTAATTACATTTTTGGCCCAACCCAATAACTAGCCAATCTATACAAAAAAAATAATGCTATATTAATATGAATTTCAACCACTACAAAATTAAAAGTCGTTCGGAAAATTCACCCAAATAAATAATCATATTTTCTCTGACAGTGTGTGGAGATAGAGTGCGTGCTTCATAATTCACGCTATCGACCCCATACGTCCACGAGTGTACGAGATTTTATCATAGACAAGTATAATCTACTGGAGTTGGACGTAGACAAAATTGATGTCTCTCGTATCTAGATCGTTTTATTGCTTTCCGAAATAGTGACGAGTTAGAGCAACTTTCTTAAGTAGAGCTTGAGTAGGATCATAATCACAGGTGGCATAGGTAGGTTAGTATGGTATAAAGTACACTGTGCTCACCGTTAGGCATACAAATTTTTATTTGGTAGTATAAGAATAGCAAATAGTAAAAAGTAATGTCATATAATTTTGTTCAAATAAGACATTTATCATTGAATTCATAATATTAAACTTATTTATCAAATTATGTTATATATAATCAATATCTACTCACGCAAAATCGCCGAGTCGAATACTTTTTTTTCGACATACGAGTCATTTACACTACACTAAAGCAAGCTTCAGCCGGCATTTTTTTACACTTACCATCATTGCTCTATCTTTATTAAGTACTAGCTGACCCGGCGAACTTTGTTCCGCTTAACAGTCGATTCTTTAATTTTTTAGGTTTTCTTACTTTATTTTTCTAAAATAAACGTACCCTAAGTTACTCCTTATTACATCAGCTACCTCCCAATAAAAGTCCCGTCAAAATCGGTCCAGCCATTTCAGAGATTAGCCAGAACAAACAGACAGATAAACAAAAATTGTAAAAAATGTTATTTTGTTGCATGTACCGTATATATTCGTATGTATGTAGTAAAAAACGGTTATTTCAATATTCAAACAGACACTCCAATTTTATTTATATGTATAGATATAGCATTAAAAGTTTGATTGGCAGGAATTTTGTAAATCATGGATTTAAATGAAAAAGACATTATAGACGAAAAGAACGAAAGAAACTATTTAAACTAAAAAATAAATAAATTCTATCCGGGTGGCATGCTAGCAAGAATGCTGGCAGCATTTCCCCGTTGGATAGCAATGCCTATCCGTTGGGCGAAATAGCAGCCAGCCTTCCTGTCGCCAACAGCGGTGTCTTTGAAAATATCATACTTCGTACTAATAGTATAATTATAAGTGTATTATAAGCGCAAAAGTCTGTCTATGTTTATAACGCTTTCACGACCAAACAGCTGAACGCAATTTTGATCGAAGGTATGAATAGTTGAAGACCCTGGGTCAAACATAGGCCACTTATTGAGGCAGGCGAAGCTGCGGGAAACAGCTAGAGATCAATAAGGTGATGGTGATTGATTTGGGATGTGAAACCTATAATATTGTAAATTAAAAAAAATCATGTGAATTCGTTCAAAGGAAAATTTATTTTTTTGTAAATTGACGTTTGGAAGAAAAAGCTGCAGTGGACTTGCGCTGTATTAAAAATAAACGATTTAATTTAGTGTAACTAGTTTGATCTTGCGATCATCCATATTGGCTATAGTCACGCACGCTCTATAGGCTAGGCATAGGTACTCTAAGGAAACTCTCCTTTACAATTTTGGTTATGTACGAAGGGGATTTTATAGTCAAAGTTTGCAAACTAAAATAACATTTATATGGGCATTCACGGGATTATAATGCGTATGTACAATAGAGAGAAACCGCGAATTTTGAGAGTGGATTTTTAATTAATTTTTTTGGAAGTCCATCAAAATTTTATTAAAAGTATTGACTGCTCTTGATTCGCATTAAGTCCGCCAATCACCAATGGCACAATTATATAAAATAATTGCGTACAATAATTTTATTTATTTATTTAACACTTGTTTGCGCACAGAACAATAAAAATAAGGTTTTTAAATAAGTACTGACGTAGATTAACTTAAATTTTAGTTTAAATACTTAAAATAGTATCTTATTTTTCTACTTATAAACTGTATTTCTAAATATGAAATGAAATAATAGTAACTGAAAATAAATAACAAATGTAAAATTATATTCGTCGGCTATTTCAATTGCAGAACACTTAAATAAATTAAAACAAGTTGAACAGCGAAGCTAAATTATGACAAATCCACCAAATGAAATGGTTCGCGAATAAATCGAGGAACATTTTATTCCCAAGTTGTACCATTAGCCGCCCTTGCAAAAACAATCTCCCTTGCTCACAATAAAATTATTCATAACTTACTGCCCTCTCGCTCTATCTCAAAAATATTGCGCGAGTGTAAAAGGGAAGGGTGTAATAGTGGTAGCCATTTATCAAAAAATTGGCGGGAATGTCGGATGGATGGGATAAATTGAGATGTATATCTTTAGTGTTCACAGTTACATATCTACTTGTTTTGATTTTCTAAGGGGAAAATAGGGGAAAAAATTGTATCAAATATTTTACAGAGCCAATACAAGACTTTTTAAACTCGGTGATTTGAAGATTGTATTTAGATAGATAGATTTAGATAGATTTGTTTATTTGTTGCTACAGACATAGTATTACATAAAACAAAAATAATTTACACAAAAAGATTACATACATTGTATAGCTTACACAATAATATTATTATAAGGTAATCTAATGTGCTGCAGCAAGACAAAATGGCCATAACTCAGCGAATATTCTGCACATAGATGGTACAGAAACACTGATTTTCAGTTATTGCCAAGTCAGTAGGTACGGGCACTAAATAGAGTAGATAAATAAATACAGGATTAACTGTTCAAAAGTAGGTAGTAGTTCAAAAATGGTATATTATCACGTGGTTTGTACACACTAAAAACCAAAGCGTTACGAGGATAGTTGATAAGTGACAAAATGCAGAATATATATAAGGAAAGACCACTAGGGTAATAATGAATACAAGGAAAGACCACTACGGTAACGTGCTGGAATACCAATTTTCTGTTTTTGTAGAAGTAAAGACTTCAGATGTTTTTTAAAAGTATGTATGGAACTTAATTCCCTTATTGGCGGTGGGATATTGTTCCAGCATTTTGTTGCCTGGTAGCGGAAGCTTCCCTCAAAGGCTACCGTCCTATGCTGCTGCATTGATAACAAGGGTCGGACTTTCCTAGGTCTATTGCGAAGTTGGAAAAAGCTCAGCTTAGAATACAAATATACGGGGTTTTTAAACCTCATCACTCATCACACATACATTAAGCTGGCCAAATGAAACTGTCTGCGCGATTCCATATTTAGCATAGATGCATCATTCAAAAAGGGGCTGATGTGACTACGGGGTGGAACATTAAAACAATATCGGGCACATGCGTTCTGAACACGCTGGATAAGACGCTGGGTCTTGACAAGTAGTCGCGGTCCATATACAATATCGCCATAGTTAAGCCTCGAAAGTATCAATGTTTCACATAGCCGTATCCTAACGGACTCGTTGATAAGATTACGGATCCTATACAATAATTTTAGTCTATAAAAACAACTTTTTAGAAGATTAGAGACATGTCTTTCAAAACGTAACTGAGGATCCATTATCAGTCCCAAGTTTCTTACTTCATCAACCCTTTGTATTGTGCTATTTCCCAACCTTAGACTTAGCAATTCACTGTCTACGCATGCAAGTTGAAATCTGTTGCCAAGAACTATAAATTTTGATTTGTTTGGATTGAGAATCAATGAGTTATTTGTTGACCATTGGGCAATTGCATTCAAATCCTCACTCATATTTTCCATTGCTTGAGTCATATTCGATGAAACCTCCGATATGTAAAGTTGAACATCATCAGCGTAAATGTGATATTTACAATGTTTTATGACTTTAGAAATGTCGGCACTATAAACGATAAACAATAGCGGCCCAAGAATAGAACCCTGTGGTACTCCATGTTTTACAGGTTGAGATTGCGAAATCAACACCGTCCCATTATCTTTTGTCAGCTTCACTGACTGCGACCGGCCACACAAATAAGACCTAAACCACGCGATGGAATCAGAGTTAAAACCGTAATAAGACAATTTACATATTAGAAGTTCAATATTGAGGCTGTCAAATGCACGGGAGAAGTCCAAAAGTGTTAAAACAGTTCCCTCCCCCCTGTCCTGAGCAACAAGGATATTGTCCGTGACGTCAGAAAGAGCAGTTGTAGTCCCATGATTTCTACGAAATCCAGATTGCACCGACGGCAAGATATCATTCATGACGACGTATCTCTCCAATTGTTTCTGAACAGCCTTTTCCATAATCTTTGACAGGTAAGGCAGTATACTTATAGGTCTTAGATCACTGTAGTCACTAGGATTAGAAGATTTGGGAATCGGGGTAATTAAAGCCTCCTTCCACTGGCGCGGGACATTGCCGGTTAGAATGGACTTATTAATAATATTAGTTAAAGCAGGTAATGAATTTGGAAGAGTTAGCAATATCATATCACTAGAGAGACCGTCGGAACCAACGGCGTTGGATTTAATGGAGATAATGAGGTTCGCTACCTCCCTTTCCGAAACCGCTCTTAAGTGGAAAGTCGAGTTACAAAAACGCTCATTGTTGTAGAAGGAAAATTGACTATTCGGAATATCTACGCACGGTACATTCAAAAAATGGCTATTAATACTATCAGGGTCATCAAAAGAGCTAGGCAACGCATGACTTTTGGAAGGGTCAACTAGGATTTTTTTTTGAAGGTTTTGCCAAAAGGTTTTACTATTGCTTACCTGGGAATTTATAAGATGATTAAAATAGGCGCGTTTTTCGTTGACAATGCTAGTTCGAACTATTTTTCTTAACTCAACGTAATTCTGTTTATCCCTCTCAGATTTCGTTACTTTAAACTTTTTAAGAGCGACATCTCGCATATTAATCATTGCCCGGCATGTATCAGTCACCCATGGTAAAGAATGATTGGCGACTACATTCCTCGACTTTAACGGTGCATGCTTATCAAATAGAGACGTTACAAGACAATTAAATCTATCAACCATCAGATCCACAGTAGGCTGGTTAGACACAGAATCCCAGTCTATCTCATTAAGGTCGATGTTAAATGCATCGATATCAATGCTTTTAATCGACCTATATGTTACATATCTAGGAGGAGCTTTAGATTTTGCCAGAAACAATTCTACACATATCATATAATGCCCAAGCGAGTCAGTTATGTTTGTGACAGTTATATCACGAACTCGTACGTTTGTGCAAACAAGGTCAATAAGAGTTTCTTTATATGTTTTATCTGGAAGACGTGAAAGATGTGTGGGCTCACTTACCACTTGCTTAAGATCCAAATATTGCAAAAACTCCGTAACTTTAGGACGATCATTATTTGAAGCATCGAGCATGTCTACATTAAAGTCGCTTAGGAGTACAACATAGTCAAAGTTAGAAAAGTACATTATTGAATCCGTCATGGCATCCAAAAACACATCAACTCCAACCCACTGCGGTCTATAACCTGTACCTATCAAGAGATTAGTGCCATTTACTCGGGTAGACAACCACAACTGCTCTATGTTACCGGCTGGATGTTTAAGGATTCGGACACTAATATTACGTTTTACATAAAATGCTACACCCCCTCCTCGACCCTTCTTCATGTCCAGCGGACGAGGAGCATGATGAAGTCGATAACCAGGAGCCGCAGGAGCACAAGCTTCCTGTCCATCACGAAGCCACGTCTCATTTATTGCAATGATGTCAGGTTTAAATCTATCAACTGCTAGAAGGAACTCATCCTGTTTTGTATTAAGAGAGCCTGCATTATAAAGAGCTAATTTTAAATATTTATTTTTCATCACTGTGATTAAGATATAAACGCAACACCTTGAAAATAGACAATTCATTAGTGTGTTCAATGCATACAAACAGGCACATGTAATTATTGTAAACTGTAAAATAAGGATGAGTGGACCAAAGTTGCATTGCCGCCGCACAATAAAATACCAAAAAATCGGGAAACAAAAAAAGATAGACAACTATGCAAGAAATAATAATTTGTCTTAAATAATATTGTGAAATTTTCTTATCCGACTTCGCCATACCATAATAAGAAGTAAATATACGACAGCATCGCAAGACTATCATAAAAAAGAGGATATAAAGAAATAGAATTGAATAAATTAAAAGATAGACATAAGATTGCCACATAGTAACACAGATTATTGAAATAAATAGTAACATAATGTAACACGAAAATATTGATTCATAAAACCCTAAAAGTATACAATTTAGAAAAAGAACAATTTGAAAAAACAATGTCCACATATATGAGAAGGTTCGAAAATGAGTCAACGAGCAAACGCGATCGGAAAGCACTGACATTATTAATCTTTGGTAGTGCCAACTGTTTTTAAACCAAAAATTCGCGAAATATCTTTTCCTGACGATATACGATGACGTGGTGCGTCACCATCTTGATGCTGCCGAGCATAGATTCTGCCCTCCGAGGTCCATACATATCGCCAGTTTTGTTCCGATGCGACCTCGCGCGCACGGCGAAAGAGCTGCCGGTTAAGCCTAGTTAGCCGTTCATTTACGTAAAATCGGCGAGGAGCACCAGAAAGTCCAAGGCCTTCAGTTGTAGCACCACGACGAACTCGAGCGGCTTTTAGGATTTGGTCCCGTAAAGCACGACGAATCAACCGTACCACAATGGGACGCGGGCGTATAGCACTAGTCGTTTTAGATGACTCTCGTGGTCTCGGCCCGACTCGAACGGCACAAACCAAATCCTGTTCAACGATTTTTACTCCCAATTTCTCACATAAAGTAATTGCAATGTGCGAGAGATTTTCACCGCCCTGTTCATCTATGCACGAGATCTCAATATCATTAAGTAGGATCTCCTGGTCTCGCTCGTTCAACTCCGCCTTCAAATTATCAATGGAAGATAGCAGTTTTTTATCTCTTTCGTCACACTCAACGCTGCAGTGTTCAGCAATCTTTTTCTCCATGGTCTCAACCCGCACCGTCAGCTTCTCCATACGATCCTCACAGGCTTCCATCCTTGAGCACAGACGGGCAAGGGTGTCATCTGTTTGTTTACGTTGTAGTCGGCTAGCCGACATCTCAGCCCTGAACACCTCTCGAAATTGGCGCATTTCAATTATGTAAGTCTGTAAATCTGACATTTCTATGGTCTCATTGAGCGCTGTGGTGTTAAGGTTCGAACATGAGTTGTTGAGACATTCTTCCGGGCTCATAATTGCCGCTCCACGCTTACATGTAACTCCCTCTGCAGCAGCACGCACTGGGGTGTTGGTATTGTCTGTCCGTGGCTGTTTGCTGGTGCAGGGAAAACATTTCCAGTTAGCCTTGTGCTCTATGGACATGGTATTATAAAATCTCTGAACAGAGACGTTGGCACATATAAGGTCATATTTATGTTCACACAGGGAGCAACATAAATATTGCCGATTATCTATTGGGTTAAAACAACCAGAACACACCTCCTTGTCTTTTTCCATTTCAAGTAAAAAGAAAAATTAGTCGAGAAGAAAAAAAGTTATAATTGCAATATAAAAATATTCAGCCCACAAAAAAAAAAAAAAGATGAGAAAAATATTCTAAGCGAAGTGGGGCTTGAACTCGAGCATTCGGGCGGCCGAGACCGCCGCGATAGCCACTCTTCCACAGAGCTCGTTGAGGTAATAACGAAATTTAGCCACTAATGCGCTTCTCCGCAACAACAATAGGTAGGTCAATGGAGTGCAATGGCAGTGTAGATTTATTGACGGTCACTTTAATAAAGCGTCTGAGAAACCACCAGCAGAATGTCACTTAAATTTTAATTTTACGACCACACAATAGCACTTGAGAACTAATTTAGGCACAGTAAGAGAGCCTGTCACTTAGGCTTTATTATGTGTATACTTGATAGGCGAAATGATTAATAAATATACTTTAAATATTAAATTAGCGTAAGCGTAAACAAAACACGTCTGTTGCGTTCAACAGCGCACCGCGCACATCAAGTATACACAATACACAAGCACATTTAAATGACACCGTAAAATTGTAAGGCCGCTGGAAAAGACAAAAATCGTCTTCTTGAAGTTCTTGACCCGTAATGCTATACCTCAGATTAATAAGTGGTACGACTGATACCGCGCTGTGAAGAAAAATCAGTTTCCCTATTGCGGTAACTTAATAGGAAAGTGTGTGAAACAATGTGCAAAGATGCTAGTGTGCGTCGATTATGATGTTGCCAGCTACTTGACTGGTGGCCGACCAATGGGAAAATTATTAATTGCTGTGGTCTTGTTACTGATTATTAAATGTAGCTCAGAAAAACCTTTAAAATGAAATTAAAATAAAACTGGCCAAGTGTGAGTCGGCACGCGTGGAGAGGGTTCTGTACGATTTTTTATTATTCTCCATTTGGACCTCCTAAACAAAATTAAAATTATCTCATAGGTTTTCCTATAATTTATGCATCGAAATTCTGGAATCGATAGTTTCGGAGATAAGGTAGGGGAAATGGTAAATTTTTGTCTACTTTATATAATAATTCTAATATGGTAGAATTCTAAAATTGCAACAAAAACTTTCATTTGATTTATTATTACACAGTACAGTATGTTAAACGTTACTTTTAATTTTCTATTTAGCTTGGAGCTAATTGATTACTGACCCCTTTTTAGTTGTGACCCGGGTCTAAATACAATTGTTAGTGATCATATATTGATAGTATGGATATTGATACTATCGATAACATATTTCTGTAAGTACAATATTTTTTTCTGTATGAGTTGAATGACGATGATTTGTGTAATACCCGCTGTACACTCCCGCCGCCGAGTTCCGGTATATCTGTATAGTACCGGTAGGTACCTTAAATGCTTGGTATTTCAATTGATAATCCATAAATCGATTATTTTCGATAAATAGTCAAAAATCAATACTACATACATAATCGATACGTACGATTACCTAAGTCGATTAAATCGATTATATCGACCGATTTCAAAATTTAAAAAAAAAAACCATTACTTGATAATCGATTGTCCGGCACCACCCAAAGGCCACATTTAGAAAATTGGTGGGCGTAAAGTTGGAAAATGGAATCAAAATAGTGATAGGTTACTAATCGCATCGCCTATTGATAGGTACTATGGTTTCTTCGATTTTTGCCCACTCCCTAGGCCTATGATCTGCGCGGGAACAGAAGCAGATTGTACGTTTTTACTTTTCTCCCAGACCAGCATTGAAAAAATAAGATGCCACAGACAGACAGACAAAATTGAAGACAAACTTATAAAATCCCTCTCGAAGTCAGGAGTTAAAAAACAAAATATCTAAATATTAAAAATCGAAACTTCGGGGAATTAGGGATTTTTTAATACACGGCAACATTGAGCTCTGAGCGATACTTCGCCACCATATTTTACAGTTTTATTATTTTCATGGGTAATATAAGTCCGTATTTCGAAAGAAGTAAGAAAGATACTGGTATTTACATACCATCATGTAATACCAGTATCTTTCTTATTTCTTTTAGTATTATTCTTACACAGTTTGACTAGTTTGCTTCTGCTTTTACATTAAATTTTAAATTTCTCTAGACGTTCAACTCACTCTTCGGTTGCGGCGTGACTGACGCGGGTCGGGTACGCCGAATTCGGCGTAATTTCATCATCATCATCATTTGAGCCGCAGTCAGTCCACTGCTGGACATAGGCCTCTCCCAATGATTTCCAAAATGATCGGTTGGCAGCAGTATGCATCCAGCGTTTGCCTGCGACCTTTTTCAGGTCTACTGACCATCTGACCGGTGGATGTCCAACGCTGCGCTTACCGGTACGTGGTCGCCATTCGAGAACCTTTCTGCCCCATCGGCCATCGGTTCTCTGCGCTATGTGCCCCGCCCACTGCCACTTCAAGGAACTAATGCGCTGGGCTATGTCGGTGACTTTTGTTCTCCTACGGATCTCTTCATTTCTTGATCGGCGTAGTTTTAGTTGCCGCATTTTTATAGTACGCCGACGATATCTAGTCGAGCGCGCGAGACCAATTATTAATCTAAAGTGCTATTACTACCAATCTTACTACCCTGATCCTACAGTAGTTGTAGTCCGTCCGTAGTATAGCTTGACCACAACCGCTGTACCGCGCCTTAGGTATGCGAGTGGCGAGACGGAGGGGGGGGAATGTGTCAGACGCACATGAGATAAAATATCTAAAGATGGCTCGTAAAGTTTCAGTTCATTATATATATTTTTTTTATTGTACTTAGCTAAAAATCATATTGAACTGTAATTAAAAAAACTATAAAACCCGTTTTCTTTTCCGTGTAATATGAAAATGAAAAATACCCAAAAAGTCCGCTATTTTGTTTTATTTTTATATACCCTGTGTCACTCTCACGGTAAATACAAATCTAACGACACCTTTTAAGTTAAAATCCATCGAACCATTCAGGCTGCAGAGCGTGCCAAACAATTATACATACTCTCGAAAAACATAACCCTCCTTCTATCGCAGTCGGGTAAAATAGGGATCGGATATAATTATACTTTATTTAGCTTCAAAAAATTGTAATTTGATATCATAAGATCTGTCTGGCAGTCTGGCACATGGACTTTGTCTGGCACTAGGAATGTCATGCTCTTTCTTTCCCACTCCCCACCTCCCCACGCACACCCAAGACGCGGTACAGCGGTTGTGGTCAAATATAGCACAAGAATATTTTATTATCTTTTCATTGTTTCACTTTATTAACACCTACTATTTGACAACAGATGGCGCTGTGGAGAATTACGGTCTTAAGTACCACGGTTTTGTTTTATTTATTTAAAAAATATTGATATAATTATTGGAAATGATTAAGTACATTATTTTTATTAATATCCCTACTATTAAATAAAATATTAATTTGTGTCTTTACTTTCATTTTATAAAATGTAGCGTTGCGTCAAATTGAATATTTTTGCTCTTCCATTTCATCAGGCGCTTCAACTTCTGTGCGTTCGTAATTTCTTATAATTATGATGAACTGTTTTATATTTTCGCATTTGTTTTTTTTTAATATGTGATGTTTATTAAAACTAAGACACATTGTAATTCTTAGTTTGGCAAATAATTTTTGCAAATAAATGGTTTCACATGACATGTAGAAAGTATGGATGAAAGGAAACTTACGAAAGATATTTATAAATCAAAGGTGCCAGGAAAAGTCGGTAAGGGCCGGCCTCGGAGAACATACTGCGACCAAATCGCAGACATATTAAAAAAAGAAGATGTCAGGAGTACCCGTAATCGACGAGCGTGTATGACGAGAGTGATGAGCGTAGAAGAAGCGAGGGAAGTCTGTAGGGATCGTAGCAAATGGAAATCCGTAGTCTCTGCCTACCACGGAGGGAAAAAGGCGTGATGGTATGTATGTATGTGTGTATGTAGGTAAACTTCTTTCTGCGCAAGTCGTAAAAATCGATCACGGGGAATCGGTATTGATGGACCATGGCTCTTCAGAGTCCTCAGTCAACTCATCTAACGATTTTGGTTTGTTGCAGATAATCCTATTGTATAGTGGGAAGGTGAAAATAAATAAATAAAATACAATTCATGTTTTTGTCCTATAGCATGAGGTTTATACACACTTTAGGTCCCGTAAGCCGTTTCTAGTGTGAAAATACGTACGTACCTAGGGAACCATTAAAACACTTTACTACTTAAGAGTACTTCATCTTGAAAGTAGGTCGGAAGTCGTGACGAGACCAAATCAATTGATTCACTTTCTCAAAATAATGTACGGCCTACGCTGAACCTTGCAATCCAATTGAATACCCCAGATTACTTCGCAATCCAGTTGGACAACATACCTTATTTAGATACGTCACCATTCCTTACGCATAGCTGTTTTACAATGAAAATAAGAGGTATGATATAGGTACAAGAAAACTATACAGAAATAGCGATGAGTCAAAGTTAAGTCTGAATTGCGCGAAACCACACGTTCAAGGCGGAGCGTGAATCAGCTGAACCCCAAAAATCAATACGCGCGCGTTACACAAATTGTCATATTAATTGCGACCTATCAGAGAGGTGTCCGCAGCTGAAATTAATTATTTTACACATTTTTAAGACCTTTGAGTTGTTTTCAAGTGAAACTAAGACAGTTACTAAAGTTAAATCAAGTAATTATAGTGTGGAAATTAAATTAACACCGGTGTGAACGTAGCCTCAGGTGGTCGATGCAGTTGGATTTCTCCTGTCCCTGTACAGATGGCGCAGTAGTACTCGTGATGTTGTTACATACCGTTTGGGCGTGTGAGTGCTTGTGTAAAAAAAATAGTGTTTTGTGATGTTTAAACCGCTAATGGAGCGTAAAAACGGTGAGTAGAGTGACTTAATTAAGTGATCTATCATATAATATAATCACAACCGTGTGAGCTTTACAGAAAACGCGCAGGAAATGCGAAATCATACATCTGTTCGATTAGACGTATAACCCGACCGAATTTAGGTCGCTTCATTACTGGTGCACTTCCTCTTGCTCCCGTTTGATTCAATTTAGTCGGGTTATATTCCCGCCATCTTGTGTCTGGAGCTTTTCAGGATTTCGTTTATATCGATCGTATTTCTTCCGTAACCCAATTCCATCTTTAATTTTGTTGTTAATGGATTCATACGGTTGCTATTTACAAATGGTGAACCGCCCGCCTCCGTTTATTCCATTGTGTGGGCCTCGAAAGGTTTTGTTGACATTAGGAATCTTATAATTGAGAGTTAAAAAAAGGGATGATATAATGATATTAGTGTTACGAAAACCCTATCGAGTATTAAAGTGCTTTCAACCCCTTAGTAATAACTCGTTAGGTCAAATTTTAATTGGTGTAACCAGTTACTGTGTTAACTTTTTCGGCCTTGGTTTGCGGCGCCTACGGAGTGACATCACAAATCTAAATAGATTTTTAAGAATCGTCTTTCTCGGCTGCGTCCTCGAACGGCTGAGATAACAGAATTAGTAAATAAGACGCCGTTTATAAGGAATGTAATCTAGAAGCCCTAACAACAGTCAATACCTTGGTAGTAGTTTGTCGTAAGGTATTTATTGATCCTGTCTAAATGCGGAGGATTCCATATCGTTTTCTGGTCTCTTGACGTATATTCCTGAATTCCTCAAAGACAAAACATAAAACAACATACAGAATCTTCTTTGATCAGTCTTTTGTGATTTAAAGAGTTGTCATGAAACCTCTAGATATGTAACATAATATTTTGTGACTTTGTGCCTAACATATCCATTCCATTCACTCACACGCTTATCAAAACTGAATCAAGGTCCAAATACCATTAAACAAGAATGTTGAAGTTCATAAATTCATATCGAGTGGGTTACACAGTCTTGTACAACACTGAAATTATAGCAAAATAATCTATATATTCATGCTAAAATCTCCTTTGGAAAGAGTCTAATAAAATGCAGAAATACATTTCAAATTTGAACAATTACGAAAACTTTGAAAGACTGCAAAGAAAGAACATTATTCCTACAAAAGATGAATAGATGTCCTCACTGGAGGAAGCACTCAAAAACCTTCTTCATTACAACTAGTGATGGGCTGAAAATGGGTTTCACTGAATACAAACATTCGGCCAAATGTTCGGTAAAAAATTAACCGAACCAGATATTTAGCCGAATAATTGGGCATAATAAAATCAGCCGAAACATTGGTTTTTTTATAGAAAAAGAATAATTTAATTTAATTTGAAACAATAACTATAAGAAATTTAAATTCTTCAAGTTTGTTCCTAATAAAAAGAAAAACTCCTGTGTCATCCATCAAATGGCAAGTATTACACTTGATCGAGTCTCAATTAAAATCTCCTATCTTTGTTTGTTACTAGTATAATTGAGAAGCTAACTTTATTAGTAACTTAATAAGTTTATTAGTAGAGAAAGTACAAACATTTTATTTTTGGTCAAAATCTGAAAAGTTTAAGACCGTTTGTTTGCAATTGTTAAATAATTTTAGCTACAATAAGTACAAAACAAATTATTCATAAATAATCTACCTTTAATCTATATTTTGTAGTTTGGTAATGAAACTGCTCTCACGATAAATTTAAACATTGTGCTCCAGAAGGATACTAATCCTTCTAAATCACAATGTTGAATAAACTAAGTTTACTTATATATATATTTTTAGAAAAACTTAATTGCAACCGAATCCTTAACAGCTCATTAAGGCCTTTATAATGTTTTTATAAACATATTCTTTGTATGCTGTGACTTAAACTTAAACAACTTTGAATTGATTAAAATAATATACACTAATATAAACTTTGAGTACTCAAATTGCGAATTCACTGGGCAAACTGGTATGCCCAGTGACTTTGACAAGTGGAAAGAAAGTGAGGTGGCCTTTACCCAGCTGTGGAACATAAATGGCTGGAAAAAAAAACTGTCGAACATTCGGTGATTTTGCCGAATCTTAGGCCGAATATGCCGAATACCAAATAAAAAATGAAATTCGGCCCATTGCTAATTACAACACAGCTTATTACCCAAATAAACTCTAATTGCAGATACAAAACGGAAAAAAATACAACTTACTTCCCCAAGTTGGTACCAACCAACCAATATCATTCGTTGGATTTTCAATTATCTGAGAAGTGAAAATCAATCAAGCATGTAAAACATTCCAATTTTACGATTAAAAAGAGAAATAAATAAAATTCACATGGAAATTAAAAACGGCTCTCTGTTTGCTTGTAAATGAAACAACATATACTTATTTTAATATCTATATAAATACAAAAACATACCATTTGTTTGTTTGTTACTCATTGAGAGAATATTTACTGATAAGTACAAACAAAAAGTACAATGGAAGACTTATCCCAAAAAGGGATCTTTTACAGTCAACCAATGAGTGACAAGAGAATATACTTGGGTAGTTCTACGATAAGAGGTTTCAAGCCCATAGAAGATGCGGCCAGGGAGAAAAGTTGGATTTTTTTCATGAAAATGTTAAATTATGCTAATTAACCCATTGATTAACCTTTTCACCCAATGGCAGGTTACTTCACACATATTTTATTACTTTTTAGAAGGCCAGGGTAAATATCGAGGCCAGGGTAGAGACGTCAAGATCAGGGTAGATATTTATTAGACCAGGGGAGAGATTCGGGCAATGAAATAATGAATTAAATTAATAAAATCAACTTTTATTAAACATTACACTTAACTTTTAATCGGAACATCTTTTTTATTAGACTATTAATTATTGGTATTTTTAAATACTCTCACCTTAAAGCCTTTTATTAATTAGAAAACAAAATTAAACTAACGTGTCTTCATACATTTAACAAAAAATTAAACATCTTCTAATAATACTAATTAAATAAGTAGATAGACTAACACCTTTTAACAATAATCAGACTTGTGATAGTTAAGATAATATTCATATAAAATTAACCAAATAAAGGCACTTCCTTGCCTATACAAACAAAAAAATAAGCTTTTTCAAAGACATTCACTGGCTTACCACCTTTTAACAATAATCAGACTTGTGATAGTTAAGATAATTAAGATAATATTCATTGTTTAATAACGGTATAAAATTAACAAAATAAGGGCACTTTCTTGCCTATACAAACAAAAAATAAAAATACTTAAGCTTTTTCAAAGACATTCACTGGCTTTTTGAAGGAGTAGAAAACCCTCAGCCCCTTTAATATTAGATTTGGCGTAGGGAGTTTCTGGACAATCTGATCTTCTGAGATAAATGAAATATCTTGTTCATCAACTTTAAATATTTTTCCACTTTTGTCCCCTATTTTACAGAAAACTACCTGTATCTCGTCATCTTCTTCCAAACCCGTACACATAGCTACGTAACGGTACTCAGTTTTTTTCGACAGAAGTTTAACTAGAACGAAGTCGCCGTTCTTGAATACATGTTTGGAAGTGGACGGTTGTTGTTCATCTTTTATCTGGTTTGGTGCTGTGATATGTTCACTGTCAAAACAATTCTCTTTTTCAGAGTCTGAATCCGGCCCGTAAACATCCTCGACGCGGAGACGAGATTTTTTATGGGACGAGTATATCATAACACCAATTTTGAAATGATCGCATGTATTTTTATTGCAAAAGCAGCTTAAAGACTTCATTTTCAATTTATTAGGATCTTTAATGTTCCATGATACCTGATGGACACGCAAAGTACCGGAAAAAGTCTTAATATGTTCTTTAGAAGTAGCAAGCAGAGCTTCTTTCTCAAGAATATTTATGTCGTCAATAAGGAAAACATTGATGCCAGGGCAGCTTTTCTGAATAGCTTCTGACAGATCGCTCAGCGATGATATGTCATTACCACTACCCACCAATCGGTCTGCTGATCTTTTGCAAACGGCACCAACACCATCAGGAGCTCCCTTGCCGTGTCCAGCTTCGTGGTAGTTCCAGGTAAAATGTTTAATGGGTGGGTAAAAATCTGCCAAATGCGTGACAAGAAAGTAGAACATGTATTTGTTGCGATATTGTGTGACGGGTCCATCGCTCCAAAAATGAATAATCTCTACTTCTGATGGTAATCCGTTTAAAATTGGCTGCAAGTGTGCCCATATAGCTGGAGGCGAATGTAATAAATTTTGTGACATCGAACAATAGCAAGTAGTCTTTAACTCATCTGTGTCTTCTTTCGTGTAAGTTACAACCGTGTGCAGACTTATTTGTTGCCGCGAACCCCCAAAATGAAATGCTTGAATCTCTTCTGCGTATTTGGTCAAGTAATTCTCGCTGAAGTCCATATGAATCACACCCTCTTTTTTTGAAATTGTTGTTTTTTTATTCTTATAAGCAGAATGTTGGTGTACTATATTCCTTTCGTGCTGAAGGAATTTCTCCAAGCTATAATCTAACTGTAAAATTAAATCACGAGGATATATTTCAATCGAATTTTTCATATATTTAGTCACCTTTCTTTCCTTATGCGTTTTTGGATCAGCTATAGTGGTGGAGACAGGTTCCCATTTTCTGTACACAATTTGAATGGCATTATCAAATTCTTTGTAACTGAGCCCTTTATTTTTACAAATTGGGCAATCTCGGGCAAGACACTGTTCGTTATACCTGTTGCAACAAATTTCCTGAAGCAGATTTTGATGATTTGATATAGATATAATTTTGGCTTGGAATAAAGCTGAAAGGACCAGATCTATATTGGCGTGTGTAGCGCATAGGCAAGTGTCACGTTTATCACAGTTCGGTTGTACTATCCAAAATGGTTTTAGACGGCAGAATAGTGAATATGAGATCGTTATATTGCACTTCGTCATGAAAGATCTGTGGAGATTTTTCAGAGTATCCAGGAGAACTCTTCTTTGTTTGCGATCTCCTTTCTTCGTCACATAATCTCTTTTACCGGCACATAATCTGGAATTAGAATCCTCTTCAAGAAAATCTACAATTTCCCTCTTTATTACTTCATAACCTCTTTTGCCTTTCCTTTTATTATCAATTAGTTGCACTTTTCCAAGTTTTCTCAAGGGTTTTATATTTTTCTCGTTCTGTAGTATTCCATATTTTTTCACCAACTTCCCGCTTATCATTCTTCTGAAAACCCTTTTTTCTTTTTCGTTTGGAAGAGCTGAATAATTATCTTTTAATTGTTGATGGAGCACATCTGCAAACAGCAATTTTTTCTTCACTGTATCTCTTGCACTTGGGGAATTTAACTCTTTTTCCACTTTGCTGTTAGGTGTAAGGTTTTCCCGCTTTCTTAATCTTTGTAACCTTTTTTTGTAACATGCCAGTTTAGTGTTTAATCTTTTTATGGTTTCATCTTTTTTTTTATCAATTAAATATCGTTGCCTTCTTGCTCGGTCTGATTTAAGTTTAGCAGCCAAAAAAGCTCTTGACTGAAAATTTCTTTTTGGTATTTGATCATCAACTGGAACATTAGCTACATTTTGAGAAGCAAGTCGTTGCCTACGCTCTCTTGCTTTCTTCTTCCATATTTTTCGTGCTTTACGTTGCTCTCTAGGAGTCATTTGATCGACGGTTTTTATTAGTCCTTTTTCTTTCTTTTTCAAATATTTTTCTTTTTCTTTTAGTTTTTGCAATTTATACTTTTCAGGGTCATTTTTAATCCTTTGATATCTTAGCCTTTCTGCTTCACGTTTCTTTTGTAGTTTTTCTTCACGTGTTAACTTTTTTTGTGGTGCCATAATCTGTAATAATGTGAAAAAAAAATTGAAATCGCTTTTTTATCATAACAATACTTCAATATATACCGTTTAAATCTGACTTCAGTACCATCTAACTATATTTAAATTACTTTATGACTACATTATATGATATGTTTTATCTCCCCTGGCTAGTAAGTCTCTCCCCTGGCATTTATCTTGGCAGGGGAAATACGCCAGGGGAAAGACGTTTTCATTAAAAATTCAAATATTGTAATCGACATATAACATTTTTGGCTTAATTAAACATCCCACTTGAATTAGTACAGTATTATTGAATAAATGTAATATTACACAAATGAATCAAATCATTAATATAACTTTTATGACTTACCAGTGGAGAGACACTATGACTTTGCGAGACCACTACACCGCACGGACGCGTCGCGACAACTAGCAAAATGGCGGCCTCTAACGGACGGCGCGCTTGTTATTTGTGTCTAACTTCACGGCGTTAGATGTCCTTGAGAGGAATTTGGAATACTTCCGTTTTATTTTTATATTAGTAGTGGAACAAAATTTGCCAGGGTAAAGACACAAAAAATACGGGACAAAATTTAAGTTCAGAAAATAATACACAAAAAACATAATTTGTTGGATTTTTCTTAAAATTATTATAGTATATTTATTCGAATTCATACTTACCATGTTTTAGTTTAGAAAGCGATACAAACAAATTAGGTACGGCAGTAACTGTAACTAAAATCGGCAAAGGGACAGGCCAGGGTAGATACTTTTTTTGACTTTGTTGGCAATTTCAGAAAAAAATATAATATTCAGCATTTAATTGTGACTCTATTCATTGAAGTTACATTAAAATGCTGTAATTGATTGTAAAGGATTGGACAATATGGAATAAAAACCCTATTTAATATTGATTGCCGTTCAAGTTACCTCTTATCGTAGAATCACCCACTTACAACGTTTTTGCACCTTTTTGCTTAACTTTTATGGGAAGCTTAGATTTTTTTTAATCATTTGAGCTGTTGGCAGTTCAAGTCATCCCTAAAAGTAAAACCAGTAAAAAGTTCAATACACCACTCTAGGTATACTATTGATTGTGTAAGCAAAAAATGCTACAGCATGCATAAATTTGGGGATAAAGAACCTAACCCTATATCAGTTTGCTGTGACAAGTATAAATTGTATTATTAGGTTTTATAAAAACAAAATAATGACTAATTCAGCATAATTTTAAAGAATGTATTTCTACAATGACTTGAAGTAAGAAATGAAGGGATGGCACACTGAAATGAAATGAAATTGTTTATTTTCAACATAGGATATAAATATCACTTATTGAACTCAATTTACTTATATTAAGCTTACCACCACTTCCAAAGCGCAAGTGGAGAAGAAGCGGCGCCACAAACTCCACTGCAGCATCTTCTTCAAAACGTCAATTTACAAATAAGAAAAAACTTTCCTTAATTACCTAGTTAAATGAACGAATTCACATGTTTGTCAACATTTAGCACAATGGTTATTTCATATTATTTAAATTAAATAAAAATTGAATAAAAAATTAAATAATAATTTAAAAAAATGTCAAAAAATATATTATAAGTCCTTCAGTTAGATAATCAAAAAATGTTAAAGACGTATTTTTCTTTTTGAAAATTAAACAAACAATGGTAAAGATATGACGCGTTAAAGTTCGGTGTGACGTCACAGTGTGCTACACTTTTTCGCACTATGTGACGTCACGAGCCCCCACTGCTAAACTTTGATGCGTTATATCTTTGTAATTTACCGCTCAATTGGCAAAAGAAAAAATAGGTCACTAATATATTTTGATTCCCTAAATGACGGACTAATTTTAATGTTAGTCTTTTGACCTTGGAGACTAGTCTATTATATAGGCTTATATGCTTGCATTCAAATGCATTTTTATCAGACACAAGTTTGGTACTTACCTACTGCTACTTAAGTGTGCGTCAGATACGTTCTTATTCTCGCCATATATCCATAGTTCTCCAAACGTGAATCATGTCGCCCCTTAAACAGAAGCTGCCCAGTGCAGATTGCCTGTGGAGCCCGCCCTAGTTACGCCATTGCTTACAAATATGTACCTACTGCGGCCAGAGGGTGCGTCAGGCACCTGCTTTCCATCGCTATATGTCTGTACGTAGCAAGGAATCATGTCGCAGTGCACACTGCCCGTGTAGCCCTAGTTACGCCACTGCATACAAAGATGAATATTTATAGAACTGTCAACTGGCCCCCTTAGGAGTATGTTAATGTCAACTGATTAGTAACACTATGGCATTGTTATAAATATACAGGAGATTGTAGTTATATAATTGCAGTTTACCAGCAGGTCGTTAGTTCAAATCCCATAGGCATTGATTCATAATTCACAATGATCAGTTTGCTAAACATCTTCCTTTTTCCAACCCATAGTTGGTTTATAGGCTCATGGCTTTTCCATTTAACCATGTCTCTGGCTGCATCTAGGTACTGCCCAGAAATTTTAGGTAAAATTATCTCCTGTTAATAAATAAACTACCCAGAGGTTAAAACGTGTTTGTGTAATAAACATCCACACTTTCGCATAGTTATTTTTAAATAATAGATGAGAAAGTTGAATTGTTTTTGTCTTTTAGCTAAAAAAATATGGTATCTGTACAAGGGGACCGTGCTTTGTCAGTGGCGAAGTTTTGGTCATCAGTTCATAAAAAATCGCTAAAAGGTGACTCATGTTCAGACTCCTAAGCTAAGAAGAGGCACCTATATATCTCATTCTTGTTTATCTATTTAAATTCTTCAGTTATCAGGATACAGAATATACGCCGGAGAGGACAATAACTAAAATAGTTACATGACGCGGCAGCCGGTAGTCGCTTGGAAATGTATGGAATATATGTCGATCAAAAATTCTTCGATAACGAAAATCATTCGATATCGAACAATAATCACGACTCGCCGATTTTGCTCGAATCAAACATTTCAAAATAGGGCTGGGCTGAGGCTATATGTTGCTATCAGCTCAAAATAAGACAACTTGAATGAGCTTTAAATTTATTTAAGGGTAATTCCTTCCAAATTCCGAGGCAGTTTATTATACACTTTTGGTGCCATGCTGTAGATACTGAGCATTTATTGAACTTTAGACATCGTTTTGTTATAAAATGGTAAACCAACCTTGGTTTTATAGTTAGGAAGTGGAACTGGTATGACGGCATAGCGGAGGTCGCTTGTACGCGATCGATGATCTAACTGCTAATGTAACGCGATTCAGCTTGTAAACAAACTAGGTGGCCGGATAGTTCAGTATGAGATACCCATACATATAGGGTACCTCATACAATCCAGCGAAAATCCCGCAGAATTGGAAAGAGTGTGGGATTGCAATCCCTTCCCGTACAGTTACATAAAGAACGACGCCTAATAAAATGGAGGCTTCAAGAGACGAGTTTTCATGTCTTCTATCTGAGCTCAAAATTCCCTAAGAGAACCCCTATTCTCGCACCTTTATAGATTAAGCCGAATTCGAGAATTATCGAATGAAAATGGGGGACGTATAGAATTTTCTGTAGTTCTCCGCCATGTTTGTTTTTTCAAAAAGACTTGACTTATTTAAGGCGCGAGAATCGACTCCTGTACTGACGAGCGAATTAACAACCAGACGAGGCTTGACGTTCGGATCTGATGAAGACGAAAGTCTTCACACTAAGGTGTTGCAGGCGTTCATAGGCTACGGTAACCACTTACCATCAGGTGGGCCATACGCCTGTTTGCCTACTTAGTAGTATAAAAAAAGGATCACATACAGGACCCTACTTATTTAAGTTTATTAAGAAAACCAACAGCGTTACATATGTATATAAACTTATTCTAAAATAAAGCCAATAAAAGGTTTCCCTGTCTATGACACTTAATTAACTTTAAATTTTTAATTAAGAGTAAATGACCTATTAACAGTAAATGAGTACATTTGCCAAATTAGGACCCGCTACACAACCAACCATCCTACCATATTACATAAATATTTAAAAGTTTAAAATATTTAAAGATACATCGATTACCCAAAGCTTAGTCACTTTAGGCAATCAATGCATGTTCAAACTTCAATTTTACAATATCAAACGTCAAAAAATGCTTGGTACTACAGCCACATAAAACCAAAATATATAAAAAAAACCTAATTGGACTTAAGAGCCTCCACATTGGTGTTTAAATTGAGCCCCGTTACTAGTAAAGGGATCAATCATGTCGAAACTAGTGTTTTATGTTTGAACAATTCGCGTAGTAATCATATTTTGAGCATTATATGGCGCGTGCGTCTTGTTGGTGTGCGGTAAGAAATTTTCGATACCAAATCGGGACAGTCCAGTCTACCATTGACTATGTCATACAATATACACATGTCTGCAAGGATACGACGCTTTTCCAGTGTCATCATATCGTGTGCTGAGCAACTGTCCCTGTAAGATTTAAAAGGTCTATGTGCACGATAATTTAGATGGTTGATAAATGTTTTTTGGACACGTTCTAACTGATTTATATAAATATTATTTAGAGGAGACCATATTGAACTTGCGTATTCCAAAATGCTTCTCACGTACGCAGAGTATACTATCCTAATGGAATTTAATTGTTTAAAAGGTGTACAAATTCTCAATACGAAACCAAGATTTTTAAATGCTTTACTTTTGATATAATCTATGTGGTCTGATAGTTTCATCTTATCGTCAAAGTGTACTCCCAGGTCTTTTACAACTTTAGTCCTATCAATAGTTACTCCGTTTAGGTTATAATCAAAGATGATGGGTCTTGGTTTACGCGTAAAAGTTATAAACCTACTAAATGGTTACCTGACTTCTATAAGTAAAGTGCGATGAAACCGATCCTGATCACGAAGAACTAACAAAGTAACCACCGGTTAGAAAAAAACACAAGAAAAATTATTACCTTCGTCACCATTTACCACATAAACGGGAAGAGTTATTATTGAACCAAATGTCCTGCATAAATAAGAAAAAAATCGAACACGGAGAGTGAAAAATTTGTCGATTCTGGTGTCAGACAAGCTAACATTTGATTCATTAAATTAAACTATTTTAATACGGTTTTATCGCGTTTATTACTTATTTATTACTTATTTATTTATAATCGCGAAAACATAAGAAAACATTAACATTTGATTTTTCCTGAAGACTGCTAAGACTGCTATCTAGCGATAGAGAGCGAGGTAATTCCCCTTCTATCTGATATCCCAGGTTATTGGCTTGCGGGTGTTTTCATGACATAAAATGTGGAATTTGATAACCCAGTTGTCGTCAAGTGGAGTAAACCGCTGACATTTGAATTTTCCTGAAGACTGCTATCTAGCGTTAGAGAGCGAGGTAATCCCCCTTCTATCTGATAGCCCAGTGATTAGCCTGCGGGTGTTTTCAGGACATAAAATGGGGAATTTGATAACCCAGGTGTTTTCAAGTAGAGTAAACCGCTTTCTCGACTGCAACCTCAGCCGCCGGTTGCTTCGGAACTTTAATCAGTTATCCCAAGCATGCAGGTTTGCCTCAAATATCATCTCCAATGAGCATCCAAACCGCCTTTCTTAATAGTCGTCTCTAACAGGTCATAATCCTCTTTCAACCAAGCGTGTTATCCTAGTTGCATCGTCAGGTTACGCTTCGGAGCCTAGGGTACGCTGTAAGTCATCGTCCTAGATTTGACGGCATTGTTTATTACAACGGAGCGACTGCAGTCTGACCTCCGTAACTCTTTTTACAGGGAAACCAGACCGACAGGAACATAACAGGTCATATTCCTACCAGGCTTTAAAAGAGGCCCCTCATCTCCCTTTTCCTGTAAAGTGCTTTGAAAAGGAATCCGAGCAACGTCAATAGTTCTCGGAATAGCCGCGTGTAATGTTGCGAACTAAATGGGACGCAGGAAGTTACAACACGCTTTAAAACCAAGTTAATAATATACAATCGTTATGTTATGACTGGCAAATGTACGGGGCTGCTGTCCCGTTTGATATTCGGGATGAAAAGTCGTCGTTATTCTAGGGTTTTCCTGTCTCATCCTTAGATCAACCTACCTTATATCTGACGTTTACTTCTAAACGTATTATCGTCAATGGTGTAAGTATAATGCTATTGGTATTTTGAATAAAATACAAATTGTTCCATGACAGAGCTTAGGATGTGAAGACCCCAAATCCAGACTTAGCAAAATGTTAAATAAATGAAGTATGTAGTTATAACTCAATATTCTTCCATGGTGCGTCTTCAACTATTTACTAGGATAGCGATGCAAAGTCCTTCTCGTTTATTTATTCTTCTCCAATTAAACAAACTTCTTTCTTCATGACAACAAATAATATCAGCATTTTTTAAGTTATCGCGACTTAAAATAACCGGGTCACTGGGTGTGACCCTCGTGTCTGTATGACCTGACATTGACTCGCTAAAATGTGACGTCAATATGCTAAATAAGCTAGTGAAATCATATTGCAATATATAAATATAGTGAATGCAATAAATAATTTGAATTATCTTGCACTAAGTTAAATGCCCAGGTTTTATATGGCCTGACTGTATAAAGGGTTATGAAGGATTTCCATGTGGACCTGCTAGATCGAAACACATTGAATTTATGCATGCCCTGAACTCTAAACTGGTAAGGAAAATACGATTAGATGCGAGAGTCACATATCGCGGAGAACCGATGGCCGATGGGGCAGAAAAGCTCTCGAATGACGACCACGCACTAGCAAAGGCGTGGTTTAAGGTGTTGTGTGCTTTCGGACTGTTAGTTCTTTGTGATTCAGAATCTATCTTATTTTTAAGCAGTCGAAATAGCTAATTTTTAGACCAGTACGTGTACTACCTTCACTGCTCTGTCCTTAGCCTCCTCCAAATCCTCAACCGTGCAGGAGACTGGGATATTTTGGCATTTCAATAGGAGTTCCATAGACGGGACAGCCTATTATAAAAATGCAAATCTATCTATATGGATGAAAAGACTGAGAATTGTTGATGGTTTTCCTGTTTTGGTCGCAAACGGTAAATATGTAAAATATGCACGACCTTAAGACTAAAGTCTGAATGGGCACAAGGTCTGATTATAAAAGGAGTTTAGTCAGTGTTCGCTGGAATCGAAGTCACTGTTCTCCGAACCAGTCGATATCATTAGTTAATTTGTGTCATTATTTAATGTTATTGTTGTATCTGTCTTTGTGGTCCAGTGTTTAGGCATTTGCCTGAAGACCCCAGAGGTTGCAGCTGCGATTCCCACGGGAATAGTGAATTGACTGCGGCTGCGACTGCCGTTGGATTCCGCTAACTAACAAGAAAAATCCCAATGATTAATGTCAGGCAGGCGGCCGGCCAAAACAAAAATGATTGTGTCATCTACGATTTTATTAAAGTTTTCTATCACTGGAATGACTATAAATAGTCATCTTCATGTGTGTTGTGCTGTTGAAGCGGTCTATTCCATAAAAGGCTGAGGAATTTCTAGGTCGTCCGTACTTCCTCGTGGGACAAGTGTTTTTAGTTTAGTGCTTTCGTACTATTCTCTATTGAGCGCTATCTTTGAAATGTATGATTCATATATAGAATGAAAATCATTTGATTCAGTTTTGTATGACAAAATAGGGGATCCTTTAATAAGTTTTTCCGCGTCTTCTCATCCCACGGGAATAGTTCCTGTCCTTAGCACTCCTCTCCTTCCTATGTGTAAGCGTAAATTTCATTTTTATGTCGGAGAATGACATTCTTACTTTTCAGAGAAAATTATACCGATTGAAAGATAAGTCTTAACTCATAATAACTATTATACAATCCACTCATGTCCTCATTATTTATTTGTCCCGAACAGATTTTAAAAACATGTGTCCGGTACAAAACAGATGTTGCATCCTTTTAAGAGAGTCGTGACCCCGCTTAGTTTGTTTGTTAGTAATTTACTTTATTGCACAGAAAATAGCATTACAGTAAATACAAAACTAAAAATAAATGCAACGGCGGACTTATCCCATATAGAGATCTCTTCTAGTCAACAGGAACGTTACAGGAATACAATTTAAAAAAGACAGGTGGTAGAAGTTGTGCAAGCAGAACAAAACTCTTTTTGGTAAAAATACTTATAATGACATACTCTACATAAAAATATGCTACATAAATACTTAGATACATACATATTATTATATAAAAAAAAAACTAATAATACATATAAAAGCTACAAAAAATATAAAAGCTCAAAGCTGTGTTCAATTAAGAATCGGAGTAGAATTTTAAAACACAAGGGAGGGAGTTCTACAGTTCGTTTAGGTAGATAATAAAACATGTTGTTAATGTTTAATTTGAGCTATAAGTATATCTGTGTCATAATAAGATTTGCCAAATAAAATCTAAAATCTTTTTTGATGCAAAAACCTGACACAAGATCGCAAGAAAAGGCGTTATCTCTTGTCGGAAGCCAAGATCTACTTTGGATCACGGAGCCAAGATGACCGTAACCCTTAGATTATGATGATCATTCATCCATACTTATATTATAAATGCGAAAGTCTGTCTGTTACGCTTTCACGACCAAACGATTTTGATGTAATTTGGTATGAATATAGTTGAAGACCCGGGGTCAAACATAGGCTACTTTTTGACGCAGGCGGAGCTTGCGGGAAAAAGCTAGTTTAACATATACGAAATGATAATGAGAGAGTAACGGATTTATGTGCAAGAATTTTGTGTTGTCACTCTCATAGTGCCCGAGATGGTGAACCCATAGATTCACTAGAACTATTTGTTAACAACAAACTATTGATAAGGATGATGAATCACACATATCTCTCGGATGAGGTCATCGAACTGGAAGCGCGCCAACCAGCGGGCCAACGTTTGCCGAACTAATTAGTAGGGATAAGGAATCTTGGGCCAATGTTTGAAGTAGAGTTGGTCAGAATTTGGACTCTAGTACTACACGTCTTGTTATCCTATCAATCAATCAGTCAATTATTTATATGTTAAACATAGTTACATAATTTATGTTTTATTATAGTGTAATAATAAATTTCATGCGCAAACAATATAAGAATTAAGGTGATTATAGGCGATTAATAAACATGTCCTATGTGATTACGTTGATGATGCTATCGTTAGTTTGTTTGTACTCTTAATACTTTCAAAATACTCTACGGTATTGCAGAAGGGCTATTTTTCCTTTTCAATTAAATTCAATTATTTTGCTTACTAAATAGAATAGACAAATACAAGGTGTTCTCCTTTCGGCGCCATCTTCAACAAAAGTTGACAGCCATAAATGCAATCTGTACTCTTGAGACAGCCGCTCGGATCAGGGGGTCTACCGCCTAACTAGCGTCGATTTCAAGCCGACGTCGTATTCCGATTACGATGCCGATGCCGTCGATATCATTTCATTGGTACCGCGCAATGATAGCGGCGTCGCCTTGAAGACCGTCGAATACAAGTGAACGGAAAAAAGAGCGTCGATTTGCGATTCATTTTACTCAATTTAAGTACAATTTTTTTTAGTTCTTTGTTTTTTAATTTAATAATAATGTTAAAAACAACAATTATTGGTATAGTTTTGATTAAATAAGTAAAAAAAATTGATTGGAAGGTGGTACAATTGCGTATATATATATATAATTGTGTTTTATCACATTATCAACAAATGCGTTCCGTAAAACCGAACGGGGTAATATTTGACAATTACGAATTCATAACCTCACTTATGTCACTTTGTTTATTGACGTGATTGTGTAGTGAATTAAAAAACAGTAAGTAAATAACTTGCTTTTTTGTTATTATATGATAAAACAAACATTTAACTAGTTGCACAGACCTCTGGGACTTCATTCCTTTGTAATTTGTAGATGCCAGCACCAAGAAAAGTGAGCCTTCAGCAGGTGGAAATCCTGCTGAATTACATGGAGGACCACATGGATATGGCGAAAGGGCAGGCCGCTGACACCCCACAAGCCAAGGTGGCAGTTCGCAGGCTGTGGGAAGAGTTAGCGGCCACACTTAACGCTCAAGGCACGGGCGTACATAAATCTTTTTCGGAGTGGCGGGACGTAAGTGTATACAAATCTTTCTAAGTGTGTTATTTATGCTTTGTGTCAAGGGTATTCATTTCCTATATACATCCATAATGAGTATGTTTTTAACCTATGTTTTGTTTTTATTAACACAATGTTTTTCTGTGATGCTTGTTGCACGAAACTAAATCTTAAAAATTAAAGGGGGTCCTCATACAAAAAACGTGTTTTTTAGCGTTTTAAAACATTACCAACTAAGTATGGTTATCAGTCTGTGATGCCCGTAGTATACAGTGGCTTAGCCTAGTTTGGGACGGATGACTGTGTGTGATTTTATTAAATCTTATTATTTTTTATTGTAAGTTTATTATCTTATCAATACTTAATATCACTTATGTCTTGTTTTAGGTACCGTGGAGATACCACAGCCTCGGTGGGCTTGGGAGGCCGAGCAGGATCGGCGGGCGCTGGACGAGCGCCGACTGCAGGCGGAGGAACGAGTTGCTGACGCTAGAGTCTATGGCTAGGTCGATGGCTTCACGTCTGGAAGTGGACCAACGCCTAGCCGACTAGTTTTATTTGTTATGAACCTAGTATTTGAATGAAAGAACAGAAGAAAACTTAGTCATTTATGTACTTACCCTACGCATTTATAAAAAATAACAGTTTTAAATATATGTCATAAAAATAATACACAATCTTTCGGAAACAACTAGTTTTATTTGTTATGAACCTAGTATTTGAATGATTTATAAATAAATAAAAAACAGAAGAAAACTTAGTCATTTATGTACTTACCCTACGCATAAACTAAAATTAAGTACTTACATTTGTACAACTATAATAACTAATTTACAATATGCAATTTGATACATAGAAAAAGAGTACTTATACAAAAAAAAACCTCAATCTTCAAAGCCCCATTCCGGTGGTTGTCCACTTCTCTCCTCTGGTATCTTCTTTACTCTGCAATAAAGTGTCTTTTTAACATTTGATTTGAGAAAGATCATTATTTAAAGTTATAAATGTTCATTTTATTTTACAATATACCTACCCAAAAGCACTAAAGGTATAATTCTCTTATTAATCTAGATATATACATACCTAGCGTCGTCGGTTGCGCCACAACCGAATGACCACACTTTGCCTATCAGCACTTAAATGCCGTCGTTTATTAGATTATGAAGAACAACACACGCATTCATAATCTGTGCAGCCTTTCTTGGTGTATAGTGCAAAGTTCTATGAGCCAAGAGACAGCGAAACCGGGACTTAAGTACCCCGAAGGTTCGCTCGACCACATTACGTGTCCGCACGTGGACTGCTGTGTAATTGGCTTCTGGGGAATTTGGTAGGGTGCCAAGGATGGGAGTCATCATCCATTGTCACTGGGCATAGCCAGAGTCACCTGAAATATAATTAAATCTTTGTTAGTTTTTTTAAATACCTCTCTTTTTTTATTTTGTTTTTCATATATAATGAATGTGCACTCATTTTTCAACTCCACTACTTGCATGTCTTATGTAGAATATTATGTATTACAAATATAATTTAGACAAATACTAATCAACTTTTTATGGACCAAATAGTATTTTATAGATTGACTAGAATGTAAAGTAATATGACTGTCCATCATTTCCTTGTGACTGCTATTTGAGACATAATCTAAGGTATCATAATATCCAACTTACCCAACAACCAGTAAACCTGCCCTTCACCATGCAGTCTCATTATGGCTGTGTTGACAGGAGACATGTTCCATACATGGGAATCATGGCTTGCACCACCAAAAGATGCATCAACATACAAAATCCTGAGATCCGCATCACAAATCTAAAAATAAACAAATAGGTAATAATGGTAGGTATATTTTTAAATCTAAGGGATATCTCACAGAATTTTTTTGTTTTTGTAAAAACTTACCACAAGACAATTAAGTGAGTGATAGCCCTTTCTGTTGTAGTAGACCTCCTCATCAACCCTTGGCTTGATAATAGCCACATGGGTCCCATCGATGCACCCGATGACCCCAGGGAATCCAAATTTGCTATTGAACCTAAACCAATATGTTAGTGTATTATTTTTAAACAATACATATGAATAAAGTAAACCTAAGTGGAAAATAAATTATATTAAAGGAAAAAGTGAATGACTGGCAGATGAGAGAGACAAATGGAAGAGAATTCATACTCCACCGACAAGAGCATAGCTCTTAAATATAGATAGATGATTAATATTCTATGTCTTTAAGTAGGTACCATTGGTGGCTGTAACTTTTGGGTAGCATGCATTTATTATTATTAAGTACAAGTGTGAAATTTGCAATAACATACCTCCTTGCTACCGAGTCTCGTTCTGTTTGAGTATGTGGAAATTTTATATACTGTCTGAGTATTTCAGGCCTGTTAAGAGCCTCGGTGACCTCTTGCAAGCATTCTGATGTTGATTGCTGGCTAAGGTGAAGAACGTCGTTATCTCCTACACTTCCTTGGTAACTGCCGGTAGCGTAAAAGTTCAATGCCGCTAACACCTGAAACAAGCAAAATATTTTAACACTTCAGCATTTGTCAATAGGTTACCTAAGTTTAACAAATGAAGTACATACCTTAATTTCGGGTTTTATTCCACTGCTCCTTTCATTTGTGGGCAAAAACGGAATGATGTCCCCGCATAGCCTGACAAATGTAGCTTTGTTCACGCGAAATCGTCCTTGAAATTCCATCTCAGGCAGCAGCAAAGGCTGCGCCACTGCGCGCTGTTGGCGTCTCCGCTCAATGTTGAGTTTTTTCAGCCGCTGCTCCTCCGTTGCACCCATGAGCGCCATCCAAGCCATGGTTTCCCGCCTTTGTCCTAAAACACACAAACAAACAAAAACGAAACAAAATTTGTGAAATATGACTATACAACAATAAGAAAAAGCCTAAAGCTTTCGTAATACAGCAATATAATTAAAAAAAGCAAGTATAATTGAAGAATATTTCTTATCGACGGTTCAATGCGGTATCCCAAGAGTCGCCGTATTCAATTTGAAGCGTCGGTATCGGCTTGAAGCCGATGCGTCGGTGTCAAAACTTTGCGCGGTAGCTTTTATCTGTCAAAATCACTGAAACCATTCGTTCAATTGGCGTCGTAATCGTCTTCCAAATCGACGCATCGATATCAGGGAATGCGCGGTACAAAATCAGCGTCAACTGTCAAATTGAATTCGATGCCGACGATAATTTGAAATCGACGCTAGTTAGGCGGTAGACCCCCAGAGATATTCATCATACATACGTGAGAGAAAAGAGACGAGAAAATCTCTGAATTATATCCATCCATACTAATGTTATAAGTGGGAAAGTATGTCTATCTGTCTGTCTGTTACGCTTTCACGGCCAAACCGCTGAACGGATTTTGATGAAATTTGGCATCGAAAGGGCAAGATATTAGAATGACCAAGTAACACAAGTACTTTTTACGCAGGCGGAGCTGCGGGAAACAGCTAATAATTGATACGTATTTTTTTTTTTCATAGTGATGAATTCTTGAAAAATTCTACACAGGACTAAGTTTTCAATGACACTAGAGCCTAGGGTTAGCATGACAACGGGATACAGTTAGCATGACAAACGTACGATTATCTACATAATGATGTGTAATTATAATGATCAGTATGCACAGTGGCCAAACGACATAATTTAGAAATGAGCAGAGTACAATAAAAATATCGTCGACACTCGCACGATTAGTACAAAAACACTTTTATATCGACGCCCTTGTCCAAAATAAGACGTGGCGTAATCGAGAGTCGGCACCAGCTACCTGTGCGTCTACCATGAGAGATTGCGAACGCGCTACGTGTGTTTAAAGTTTTACTTACTATTTATCCACAGAAATTTTTAAAGTTATACCTTCGCTGTCTTTCCTTGCTTATGAATTGTTTTTAAATCCGTCGGGTAGTTTCCGAGATAAAAGCGTTTAAAAACTTATTTAAGTATGTTTATAATTTACTAGCTGTTTCCCGCAGTTTCGCCTGCATCAAACAGCAGCCTATATTTGACCCCGAGTGTTCAACTATATGTATATTTATATCAAATTTCATCAAAATCCGTTTAGCGACGGAATTCGGATATTGCCGTCTCCTTCTCGTTTCTCTCATCTTCTAGAAGTGACCTAGACAATAAGCCAGCAACCTAGTTTTTTTAATCCTGTTTAATAATTTTTAATTTTTAACCAGGATAAAAAAAAACTTATGAATAAATAAACGAAACTTTTGCTAATCGGGGGAAATGACATGGATCCTATGGGGTTAGAGCCGCTGACAAACTCAAATGGTAAAAGTAATTCCACTAACCACTGAACTAATAGAAAGTGAATGAAAATGAGCATAAAAAAATGGTTGCCGTTCACAAATAACCCACGAAAACACTTAATTTTCCTCATCAGTCACGCCAGTCAATGAATGACGGTTGATGACGCTATGTTGATCTCGGAGTGATGACTCAAGTGAAGCTGGGAGCCAGCTGTGATTGGAGTTCGCCATAGATTTGATGAAATCATCGTAATTTTCAATAATTGTGACGTCATTGTTTATTTCCATGGTTGACAAAATGACCTCCTCATGAGTCGTGAGTGTCACTCGTCTTTGAGTTTCAACTAAAGTTTAATTAAATGAAATTGTTTATTTTCAATATCCATACTAATATTATAAATGCGAAAGTCTGTCTGTCTGTTACGCTTTCACGGCTAAACCGCTGAACGGATTTTGATGAAATTTGGTATGAATATAGTTGAAGACCCGGGGTCAAACATAGGCTTCGGGAAACAGCTAGTAGTATATAAATATGAAAGCGCAAGTGGAGAAGAAGCGGCGCCACAAACTCCACTGCAGCATTTTCTTCAAAACGTCAATTTACAAAACGAAAACTTTCCGATAATAACTATATTATGAACTCTGCCACTAGGTTGTGTGTAGAAGTAAAATATTTGAACATAAAAGGGGTTAGCATTTTTTAGATCCTAACTTTGTTACTGAATAATAGTTAGTACTGACTGACGTACTTCGATATCCATCCATACTTCCATACTAATATTATAAATGCGAAAGTCTGTCTATCTGTCCGTCCGTCTGTCTGTTACGCTTTCGCTGCAAAACCGCTGAAAGGATTTTGACGAAATTTGGTTGAAGACCGGGGGTCAAACATGGCTACTTTTTGATACAGGCGGAGCTGCGGGAAACAGCTACTCGTAGTATGTTATAAATGCAAAGAAGAATTTGCATATTTATTATTTATTTATTCTCATAAACAGTTAAAATATACATTTACAATGTTGCATAAACCAAATTGGTTTTTCCGAACATTGGGATATGTGTCTGTGTCTGCTACCTCATCGCGCTTAACCTACGGGATCATCTCTTGAAATTTCGCATACAGATGCTAAAAAAAATAGGGTAACTTTCATCAGTTTTGAAAAAGCTGTGAGTGTCTTGATGATAAACGGTTGGTCCGTTTATCATTTGACATCGAATGCTTATTAGGTACTAGCTTTTCCCCACAGCTCCGCTTGCGTCAAAAAGTAGCCTATGTTTGACCCCGGGTCTTCAACTATATTCATACCAAATTTCATTAAATTTCGTTCAGCGGTTTGGCCGTGAAAGCGTTTCAGTTCAGACAGACAGACTTTCGCATTTATAATATTAATAATGTACCCCTTTTGAGAGGGGGAATGAACCATCTTCATAAATTAATAATAATAAACACTACAATATCAGTATGGATAAATAGGTATCTGATAAATTATTTTGAATTTTCTGTCTTCAAGAAAACCCATAAAAAATAAGTAATTTATAAAAAGTGTAAGAATTCAGCACATATCGGTTCTGGAGAACCAGTGACCTCAGATCGATCTAATTGCGTCACTTCCGTTCGGTGCGGGGACGTGGGCGCGCCCACCACGCTGTGAAAGTTCCGCCTACTGCTGGGCTGGGTCAGGTTATTTACCGACCTTCCAGTGCAGCCCTTTATGCTCACAACTGGATTTGTGCCAACAATAGGAATAGGATCGTAACCAAAGACCCAAGCGACAGCCGGCTTTCGTTACTTTATGGATTCTTCATGCTCCGTCCGGTAGCTTGAGTTCCTCCGTGCTTCAGAAGCCACGTTTGCCGCTGGGCCTATTTGTTATCGACGATGACAGTCAGTTAGGCTATGTCAGATGCTTTTAGGTTGCCAGAAAAATCTGTCATGCGTATTATGGCCTGGTTGCCGTGTCCTGTAAAAAGCTTAACTTTGGGAAAGCTACAGTAGAGTATTCCATTCCTTCATTATAAGAACACGTGCGCAGATGAAGAAAACCCTTATTTTGTATGAGGCCCGTGATGACTTGACGAAAAGATAATGTTCATATTAAATTATGATCCTATTGTACACTTTGCCACAGACAATATTTAATGTCTGTATTTTCTATTGAGATTTTACACACTTACACATTTTCGAACCAATACTCCTAGATTCCAGTATCTTACACCTAGATACTCGTATCTTTCTGATGCTTCAAGTGGTTTGACGTGCGTTATGGCAGTCACGTGTACCATAGTTATTGCAGTCCTGAACATCTGTCCTGGTGTTTTGAAATGTTTACCTACAGCCACGTGCAGTGTTGCACCACCATCGCGGTTATCTGTTTTGATGTCTGACAAACTAGCAGACGCACTTGTTTGATTTGTCTACAGTGTTACAAATACTTAATTATAAGTTAACTCATGGGTTCGTGGTTCGTATGCTTGATTGATCATTTTTAGAAATGAGTATTACTTAAAACATGGGATATTTAATAGGTAGAATGTTACACGTCTATTTTCTTTAGTCTACGTTCGTAATGAATCTTTGATAACCAACTACAAACATATGTTTCGCCAAGAGTAAAGCTAAGAATATATGCCTTACTCTTGGCGAAACATACGTACTAATGACGACTTAAGCAGTTCATAGGAATTGATTATTGTAATTGACGAAGAATCGTTTTTATCACAATAAATTCTGAAAATACCATAATTTTCTTGTCGAAGTCGCGTTAACGCTAGAACAGTTATTCCCAGTCGTAATCTCAATACCATTTACCACATTGCTGTTTCAAGAAAGTCTAGCTAGAATGACTAATATTGCCTATAGAAGTCTGTCTGCTGCCATACAGAATAAACAAACGGTTTCTCTGCAATTCTGTGCAAAAGAAATTTGATTAACCACAACATTATCATTAGTCTAACTCAACCACTGGTACCGAACCATAACGACTTCGCGTATCTCTAATGCGCTAGTTTTCTAAAAAAATATAATTAGTCCGTCAGTTAGATAATCAAAAATATTGGAGACGTATTTTTGCTTTTGAAAATTAAACAAAGAATGGTAAAGATATGGCGCATTAAAGTTCCGTGTGACGTCACAGTGTGCTACACTTTTTCGCAATATGTGACGTCACGGGCCCCACTCTCCCCCACTTTGATGCGTTATATCTTTAAAATTTATCGCTCAATTGACAAAAGAAAAAAATACGTCACTAATATATTTTGATTCCCTAAATTACGGACTAATTTTAATGATAGTCTTTTGACCCTGGAAACTAGCCTATTATACTATATTTCATTAATAAAAAAATCATGTTGATATCCCAAAAATCTTAAAATCGTTGCTTGGTATCAAGATATAAAGAATCCCATAATAGATAGAGAATGGAAAAATTTCAACAACGATATAATTGAAAAGTATGTTACTTTTTTGTTAGGTGTAGCTTTGGGTCTTCAGATTCTTAGCTCTGTCTACTGAAATAATGAATCAATATCAAGATCAATAAAACACTCTAGGACCCTGAACATTATGAAAACTATTTTATCAGCACAAGCAGTACTCTACCAACTCAAAGTTGTGCAGATACACCCTGCCTCCGAGCCAGCCCGATCCCGGGACCTCGTCTTATATAAGGGGCTCCGGCAAGTCGCAGACCGGAGCTAGACGGCGCCACGACGCCTGGCGCCGCGACCGGGACATAACGCCGCACCGTCCCGCACCCGTCCCGCGCGCGGCTCGTTGGCGCCCAACGTGGTGCGGTTTATTTTGCGAATTATAAATGTTAATTCGCATTTTCGTGTGCCCCCGTTGATGGGACTTTTGAAGTCGTTAGCATAATGTGTTTAATGAATTGGGTGTTTTTTTTTTCGCAAGTTTCCATTTGTGAAGTTTTTCTCTAGGCTAGGTTGGATGCACGCCCATTGCTCGGATGGACAGGCAGAGACCCAAGATTTCTCTTTGTTACGATCCGAGCGATCCGAACCGATTTTCTTAACCTTCAATTTTTAAATTGTTGTAATGTCGTAAGCAATTTAGTTTGTGAGCAGTGTCTATTTCTGAAAATAAAAAGGCTTAGGTGCGTTCTAACGCTTCTACTTTTTGGCGCCCAACGTGGTATGAGTTTTCACAGATTAGGTCGGACGTATTTTATAGATGGAACACATTATTTAATAGTTTTGACTGAATTTTATTTTGGAAAACACAATATCTTGCTCGTACACACACATTTTTGATGTTGCTTTTTTTCTTCCTCAGGTATATGAACTGCAATGTAAATTAGAGCACACGCCCACGAGTGCCTTACAAACGAAGTGCCTTCACAAGAAACAAACAAACGAACGAAGCAAACGACCTACGAATATTTCATACGGTAAGTCACAACAACTATACTAACCACCTTGTTCTTTTATTCTACATCCAAGCGTTTTCTCGGTTGCATCCTCAGCTGGTCGCTTCGTAGTCCAGAGTCCGCTTTCCTACTTTTGCGTCTCCACTTCGCCCACTCTTCAGCATCCTTGAGAGCGAGCTTTTAGTACGCATATCCTGCTTTTCGATGTCAAGCCCGCCGTGCTGACTAATGGAATCGCCGAATATAATTCAAATAGACTTAATTGAAATAGATAGTGACTTTAATCTATTAGCAAAGCAATATAATCTCCTGAAGGAGGGTTCGATAAGCTGTCGTTCATAAAAAAAAAACTATGAAACATCGCGTTCAAACGTATCCCGGGTTCTAAAGACATGCGGCTTAAATACAGAAATAAAATTAGGTAGAAGTCAAGTGCCATGTGTGGCAGTTATGTAGTCTTAACTTAATATGGCGAGGCCTACCTGTGGCACGCATGTCACTTCTACCTAATCTTATTTATGTGGCTTTGAATGTAACCGGATGAAGATTTTCATAATATTTTATTGTAGTATTGAAACTTCATTTCGAGTTTTCGACTTCACTAATTATTCGTGCACATAGAACCACACAACTCCTAAATCCAAAAGTGAAAATAACAATACCTAATCAAATCATCTATAATCTATAACAAATCATAATAATACGTATCGGGAAATTCGGATTTAGTCTCTTGTATATGCGAGCTCATGCGTAGGCTGTTTTTTATCAAGCCGCCCGCAGAGATGCCCCGCTGCGCTGCATTGAAATGACATTTCTCTAAATTTTCACTTGAGCACCGAACATGATGTTGGTCTTGGGGCGGCTTTTCGGGCATCAATTCATTTTACGTGCATGTTTTTCATGAGAATATCTAAAGCTACTCCTAAATATAAAGTGAATAATAGAACAGACTCAAAATGGTTTTTTTCTTCTCAGATTTATTATAAACTAGCAGCCCGTCTCGACTTCGTCCTAACCTATAGCCTTCCTGGATAAATGGGCTATCCAACATTGAAAGAATCTTTTAAATCGGATCAGTAGTTCTTGAGATTACGGAGCGTTCAAACAAATACAAACTTTTCAGCTTTATAATATTATAATAATTATATTAATAATATTATACATAGGTATATATAGATAAACTAAGACAAAATTCGGAAGGTAAAGGTCCAACTAACTAATGTCAGAAAAAGGAAATAAATTAAAAATAAATGTAAGAGAAAGAGTCTAAACATATTTTTGTTAAAATGGGCTTGACAAACGTTGTTATATATTGTATTTAAATGGATGTGACGGTGGTGAGTTAAACTAAATTAGGATATTAAAGTATTGTACACTCCTTCATTGTTTTTCTGCATTTTTAGTAACTCCTGGCCAAAACTTCATTTAGCCATTTTTGATTCTCATTCTTCACACAATTTGACATTTATCCATCCAGTCAGATTTACCATTAAATAAAAAAATAGAAGACATTATGATTGGGGTCCTTTAGATCTTACTGTAGAATATGCTCTTTCAATAATAAGCTTCACGAGATGGCATCACAAATAGCATGTTTATTTGCATCAATGGTTAATTGAACGGCTTCGCAACGTCAATAAACACGGCACTAAGTGTCAATGAAACCACTTGAGTTTAAAGTCCTTTAAATGATAATATTTGTATTAATAACAATGTGGAGATGGAAATAGATTGGAGAGATGGATATAATGTTCAAGAGAGAGAGAAAGTAAATACTGGTATGGGACGTGATAGAGTAATGTGTAAGAAATTTATTGCTGCGCTATGTAGAGAAGATGGAGTTCGCATTGTAATAACCAGTTCCGCCAAATCTAGGACCATGACTTACAGCGTACCCTAGGCTCCGAAGCGTAAGCTGACGACGCAACTAGGATTACACGCTAGGATGATGATGATGTAGAGAAGATGGAGATTATGTGATTGATGACTTTATACCGAATGCACCGAAAAATAGTTTTAATCGTATAAACAAGCTGTTAATTGGTCGTTACATCTAATGTTATGTTGAAATATTGCGGTCTAAAACCTCTGATTCGTTGAAAAACAAAACAACACCGTGCTTATATGTAAGTATGTATAAATTTAAGAGCTGGGCCCTTGTCGGTGGAGTCGGTCTTTTGCCAGTTCTTAAAATTTTTGTAACGACACGACGTACGTGCGGAAATAAATTTAAATTGTAGACAGTGTACAAAAAGCTGACTCAATTAAGTCGAAATGTTGCAACTTCATTGACGCGATTCCTTTGCTAGCATGTGGTTTAAGTTGAGAGTTAGAGTTTGTGTAGTAAAAATATCTTAATTTATATATTTTTTTTTAATATGTTTTATGTACTGTACACATACCACTTTGAATTCGCCTTTGAGACGTTCACGACTTTTGCGAGAAGAAATTTAGTAGGTCTATTATTCACTCTGCCGAACGTGCGGTGTTTACGTTTTAAATAGTCCTATACGAAAATAGAGCTCGCTTGTGTGTAATACAGAGCAAAGGCTTTTTATTCAAGTGGTTTGAAATCTGAATACTTAATATAAATATATAAAAGATTTTTGGTTTAGATCTTTTTTATGTGAAGTACGTAAATAGGACTGTTTACTTTTACTGCAGGACACAATTAAATGCAAATATTAAGTTTTACGAAAGTACATACATAGCATCACGACTGTTTCCCGTTAAGGTAGGCAGAGACTACGGATTTCCATTTACTACGATCCTTAAAGACGTCCCTACCGAAATATAATCTAATAAATTGCAAACTAATTTTCTTCGTTATAAAATACTAATAACTATAATTTTGTAACCCAAATCGTTCTCCTAGCAACCCTCCCTGTGGAAAAAAAGATAATCAGCCCGCAAAATATGTCGATATTATTCAGTTCACAATTTAAGCTAATTGCTAAACAAGTCCTGTCTAACCTAGCAATTTGCACATTCACTTAATTAACATCGATTGTGTATCGACATGATAATTGCGTCAACAATCCAGGGATGTCAACAAGCAGCGCAATCCTTGCCGTCCGCACGCGTTACTTCTAAAACGTCGCGTCACGCCACTCCGCTGAGCAAATATTCATTTTAATTGTCTGCCATATCGCTACAATTTAGGGTTACGTCTCCCGTTGAAAAAACAACTTCCCCGCAAGCATTTGGACCTTCATTTAATACGACTAAAGCTCGTTTCACTTTGGCATCACCTCTATTTTTTGTCAATTTGCCACAATCAAAGCTCTTTTGTGTGGCAAAGTAGTCGCAGGTATATTGTCGAGTAAAGAAGGGTTCATTTTGCCATTTTTCGATTTCTTCCCATCAGATTCTACACCCTCATGATTTTATCTACGGAGATACAATGTTCAATAAATTAATGACTAACAAAAAGTTTTATTGGCTCTCGTATAGAAGCGGCATTAAATCTTATAGTGACATGATAAGGGGATTAATAATTCTGTCCCCAAAAAGCGTAGGAAAGTCTTCGCCCCGATAGGAATCAATAAACAAAATCACGAGCGCCGGAAATCCGAGCGGAGTCCGAGATGCATTTCCATCTTTCACCGTCTTTTCACCCTCCGAATATCGTCCCTAAAGTTCGTTACCCATCCTTGTTTACGCGCAAGTGTGAGTGGGACGCGTGACCGCCAAGGCGCTTGCGCGGGTCAACCCCTCATGAGCATCGGAGAAGGTTGATAGTGAGAAGCGCGAGATCCTGGCGTGTTGCCGGGCAGCCTGAACATTCCTCTGTGGACCGTCCGCGGCGGCGGAGGTCCCGCTCTCTCACCCCCGGGTCACAGCCACTGCATTGCTGCACAACACCCTTCACAACTTGGTGCACAACAGGGAACTATTATAAACCTAACATTCATCATCTCCTATCCAGATACTCAGACTGATCTGAATTTTTGCAATTGAAATCAACCAGGGCGTGAGAGAGCGAGAGAGTTCAGTTTTTGTTTAAAGTGGGAACGAGACGACGCGATGGCTCGCCGCTCCAGGCCGAGGTAAGTGCCTCTCAACTCCACGTGTTCGAACTTTTGGTGTTTGATTCAGGTTTATTAAACTCAGTTGTTGGGGTTCGTTCAATTGTTTCGTCAAAAGCCATTGTTGCTTTTTGAAATCCATTTTCAGTCTTAATATGGACAATATCGAGTGAATTGCTCACTTGTAAGTTTTGAACGTAATTTAGTTTCGTTCCTGTTGGCAACTGAAGTTGTTTAAGTTCTCCGTCAATTTACGTAACTTGACTATTAAACTTGCGAAGTTTGTAATGCCCGAATAAAGTTCAATGTTCTTGTTCTGCCTAGACGTAAACTCAATGTTTGTACTGTATTTGGCTACTGAATCGCTCATAAATTCATTGACTTCAAACAAATCATTTTTGTCGCTTTTCATCGTAGTAGCCATAACAACGCCATAAAATGCTTTATCTGTTAGGTAACTTGTTATCTCTCACAAATTTATTCATTTACGCATGTTATCGATACAGATTTTACTTATCAGTAGGATCTACATAGACAGGATACATTAATTTGTCATACAGTTAGATAGTATGTTATGACACTACAGCTCACTTAAAAAATATAACAAGAAAAGGAAAAGAGCTTAATCATAATAATTAATATTCCTAGACCGTGTCTTAGATTTGTATGCAACAATACAATAAAATGCTGTAACTTATTGTGGCAGCCAAATTACAGATTTTCAGCTACCGTCAGTTTGTGTGTCAGAATGACAACTGTTTAATTGTCTTAGGAATATAATTTCTGTTCACTGTGTTATAAAATTATTTTATTAAGAGTTGCAATATTTCAATATCGTATCCCAGTTACATTTGTGGGTCCGGCACAATATTTACGCTCCTTTCGGTACGTTCTATCACTAACCATTTCCTTTTAGCACCTTTCCTACTCGTATTTTCCTTAACACAATTCAATCGCGTATTTGTCAGTGTCAATTTTAGCCTTTCCACTCTCATTTACTTGTTAGTCCTTCTCAATTACCTCTCAATGTATCGAAATTCCACCCTGTAATTTAGCCTGCATGGAATCAATCCTCTTATTACAATAATTCTGTCATTCACAAACATTGCACGTCATCGCAGTATGATTACACCTCGTTAGAACTCTCTTAAGGGTCGCTAAAGACCGCCCGCGGGCCACAGCTTAGCTCCTCGTGCTGTAATTAAATGATTGAGATAATATAACGTCAGTGCTGATTACAGCATACAAATAATTATGCTTAGCTCTATAAGTTTATTAATAAAATGATCGACAGTAATTTTGCCTCATTAAGATCCATTTGATTTATCAGCTTTATCATTTCGTTTATTATGTTCTGTGTTGATATCACTGCTCTTTATCATTTCGTTAAGCCTCAATTTTCATTGACAATTTACATATCTTCTGTCAATTCGTTTGCATTCATTCGCCCCTAGGGGCGACTTCCAGCGGCGATGATAGCCCTTGATTGATCGTCTGCATCAGATGATACTGCTAATTTGTCCCGATCCAAATTGATCGTTGTTTAGCAAACAGATTAGGTTGTTCTTATTCAATTTGTGAAAAACCTTCTCAATCTACTTTTTTAGCAGTCGAATTATCAATAAACATAATTTACTTATATCGTTCCTTATTTGTTATCGACATGACTGAGTTCATCAGAGCTATTTAAGGCATATACTATAGCATCTGAAAATGTAATACAATATTTTTTGTTGTATTAAACCATACTTTTTATATTTTTATTTTTTAATGTATCAATGAGCATTATTTTAATGAACAACACAACATCCGTTTTTTCTTTACGGTCAATTTTCTGCATTCTCTTGAAAAGCATTGTTTTTCATTCAAATTGTCATACGCTTTCAATTTCCTGGCAAACTCCCCATCATCTTCAAGTGTGTCGTAAAATGACCCCTAATCACATAATCGTATATTTTGTTAAAATCTCTATCCTCCCCCTGTAGCGACCCTAATTCGCTAATTGAATACTATCGGATGTCGCCGGACACCGTGACAGCATCCGGCGTGGACCGGAAGTGCAATATGGCGGACGCTATGTGTTCCTTCATTATTTGTATTGTCTTATATGATTGATGATGCTGTGGTAAAGCTTTTATTATCTTCATGATGTTTTTTTTATTATTTATCGAGTCTGTACGGTTTGCTCTGACTAGAATTGCTTCTTCAATAAGAAACATTTCTTCTTCTTAGCGAATCGATGGTATGTTCAAATGTTCATATACATGTTCAGTACAATCGCCTAAAATGTACTTATCTTCTTCTAAATCTTGTACATATTTTTGGAGTACATAACCACGCCCATGCTCTTATATATCTCGTATATCTTGGCTAAGAGTGAGCGGGACAGCATCCTCCCGGGCGCCAGACATTGCGGCGCCGGAGTCTATCGATTCCACCCCAAAGATTTTTAGAGGGGGCTGACGCATGCGCTGTTCTTGTTTGTCGCAGAGGATTATAGATTTTAGTTCGTTCAACTATTTGTGAAATATATGTATGTGTTTGTTAATTATATTTTAGCACATATGCATATTAAATGTTGTCATTAGTTGTATACAGTATACACCAGTATATTTGTTGATGATAAATTATATTAAATGTGATTTTTTTATTATTTTAACAAGTATTTTTTTTTATTTTTATTTATGTTTTTCATGTACACGCTGTAAATATACATTGGAAACTTAACATTAGGAAAACTGCGTACAAGGGTTCTACTTATTTCTAAAAAAAATTCTTCCAGCAGACCCGCGACAGGAACTACGAAAGAAAGAGGCAAAGAGGCGTACAAGAAAAAGAAAAAAAAAAGTAATAGGCTCAATCTAAACCTATTTTATAATACTATATGTATAATAAACTAAAATAATATGATTTATGAGTTTAAGGAGAAATAATGATCTCTTACTCGCTTCTTAAATGTGGACAGAGTTTGGGACTCTTGAACGCTAGGTGGTAAAGTATTCCATAACCTGACTGCTTGAACAGAAAAAGAATGAGAATATGAGGCAGTGGTATGAGGAGGAAAAGTTAGGATAAATTTACAGTGCGATCTACAAAGTTCTCCTGTAGGACGAAAAAAGGAAAAAACGCTCATGAAGATAGGAAGGGTATAAGGGATTGAATAGAATATTAAAAAGAAGACAGAGGATTCTAGTATTCCGACGATATCGAATTGGGAGCCAACCGAATTGTTGTCATATTTCCTAAGACCGAAGATGAAGCGGATACAGAGGTTTTGCAGTCTTTCCAGTTTATTAAGCTGCTCCTGTGCTCTCTCTTATTACACTAAAATGTAATGATTCATTAAGTTTGACACTTATTTATTTTGTTCACTGTTTAGTTACTTGTTTCATGTAGTTTTATTCATATTGTATTCATGAGCTTCTCACTTTATTCTTACACCTTAGTTACCTTCAGATTTATAAATATCCGCATCTTTATTTATTTTCGAAGCATCATCCATTTAGCTGATGTCGACTAATGTTTCCTTTCCATCATTTTCCAGCTTGACAAATTCTTTGTTATCGAACACTATAATAGTTTCTTATTCATCGTAAGGCTGGTCAGTGTCTCAACCCTTCTGTTCATTGTCGTCTGTCCTATTCTTGTCTCCATTGTCGTCGTCAATGGACACACCCTCGACGTGTATCGAAGTTAATTTGATAAATTCATTGTTTGGATTATGTCACTTTTGTGTGGTTGTGGTGTATTATCCAGTCGTATGTGGGTCTTGATTCTTTGTCTGTGTTCCTCAATAACAGCATGCATCCAAGAAATTAATGCTAAAATATAATTTTGTTTTCCTGAGTATACTGGATGACTGGTAATCAAATATCAATCTTTTTTTTTAATTAATTTTATTTAGGCGGAATGCACAAACATTTTCATTGAGATACTTATTAATTCAAACGACCGCTTCTTTATTTCTTTCGAGGTAGACAAAGCTACTGCTATAATTAAAAAGAGAGAATGTAGGTAAACCATATTATTAGTGATTCTTAAACAAATCAACATTGTTATGTACGAGTAAATAATGATGACAATAACACCAACATATTAGTTTCTTATTACTATTGACACGTCCATTTTTAACGCCTACGCTATATTCGAAATATGGAAGTTGCCAATAGTCTTCATAACCGTACGCCTCCGTTCGCCGAACAGAAAAAAATGTTTAGATAAATTTTGAAATTAATGTTGAACTAAACAGTATGTTTTTTTAAGATCAAAGATGTCTCACTCTCTAAACGGTCAAAGTTAGATAAAGATAAAAAGCCTTTATTAGGTATTCTTATAGTTGTATTCTTTTATAAGCTTTTTAGTTCGCTCAATTATTAGTTTGATTCCTTAAAAAAGTAGCTTCTGGCAAACAAGGAACAGTTTTAAAGCTTAATATTAATGATAGATAGATAGATAGATATACACTTTATTTTACCAATCACAAAAATTAAAATTAAAAGTAATACATTTAGAAAATTGAGTACAAAGGCGGACTTATCGCTATTGCAATTTCTTTCAGCCAACCTTAGGGTAGATAGGATAAAAAGTAAAAACAAGCAAAAGGCGGTACAGTAATAAAATACTAAAACTATCATCCTGACATAAAAATCAATAAATAAACCTACCTAATCAATTAATACATACTATACCTTTAATGAATATATGTATACATATCATATACCTACATACAACATACAATAATAAAAAAGTGACTAACGATGAGCAAGATCAGCTTTAATTGAAGAGAGATAATGTTTCCTCACTTGATTTTTGAAAGATAAAATTGTTTTAGCCTTTCGTATTTCAACTGGCAAAGCATTCCATAACTGAGCAGCCTGCACCGCAAAGGAATGGGAATAGAAAGAGGTAGCAGCAGGAGGGATAGCTAGACGATGAGCATTAGATTCACGTGGTTCGCGATTATTAACCTCACTGAGAAATCTGAAGCGTTCCTTAAGGTAAGTAGGAGTCCAGGGCATGAATAAGATTGCAAATTTCAACGAAGTCTAATGGATGATCTGTTTTGTTTCTCGATTAACTACTCATAAAATTAAACTATATTAGTTTGGGGTTGATCGCGTTTATTTTTTTACACTCACGTTCCAAACACTTTCCAGCGTTCATGGTCGCAGCTGTTTTCAATCTACCTAACGTTATATCATTAGCATTTTCCACTATTATTCTGCGACAAAAGTTTTCATGTAATCCACACGATATGAATAAAATTGAAAGCCTAGAATGGCAGCAACAGGGCTATAGAAGTGTGACGAATATCGTGACGTATTAGACGATTTTGACTTATATTGATAGAAGAGTTGACATACAGTGCCTACTGAAGTAATAAATAGTAAGAAAGATATTCGGCATCCTTACAAATGGGTTCCGTCTGACACGTGATGACTGTGTTAGTAACGCAAAAATAGAAAAGCGGATTATGGGTTCCGAAGCAACTAGCTAAGGTTGTTACCAGGAAGACGTTGAGACCGATGATAAAATATTTTATTTCCCTCTACCCTAGGCCTGTCACAATATTTCCATATGACATCAGTTTAATCGTCTATGAGAGCTGTTAAAATGACTGAAGCATGTGTCAAAATATTTCGCTGGTTGGTGCGTCGCAGCGCATCATTCGCGGGTCAGTGGGTTCGATGCTCGTGGGGTTAGGGAGGGAATGTCTATCTATTTATTTAACACTTTCTTGCACACGGTGAAGGACATGCAATTTAGAATTATATTTATTTATTTAAACTTTATTGTACATAATACAATTGTATAGCACAATAGGTGAACTTAATGCTAAAAGCATTATCTAACAGTCAACCTTTGGGTTAAACAGATATCGTCATGTGGGTTTTAAAAATATATAGCTATAAATACAAAAAAGTTGGAATGATAATAAACTTACTTATGGTACTTACATATATACGATGAAATAATAATCAAAATACAGTTAGTTTTAAGAGTTATATCAACGAAATAATAGCAGCAACTCAAAAATTACTCATGTTTAACTGCCTAAGTTTGCCCCCGTAACCGCGAGAGTAGGAGATCGAATTTTAACATTAGACAAGCGATCTTTCAGGCAAATTTTAATCGTTTGTTTGGATGTTGTTATTCATAAACTTGCGCCGATAATTTCGACTGTTTACTTTCTCCTCAGATAAAACGCCTATAAAAATTCCTATAAGCAATTATACAATTCTTACCAATTAAATAAAGCAATACAATTGAGTGTTGTAGAGAGAGATTTGATTTTAAGTAATGAGAGCAACATATAAAAGTGAATATTTGTGGTTCTACACATATCTCCGTGCCGTGTTCGGCTACAGCGAACGCTTTGGACTTTTTATTTTATTTAAGGTCCAGAGACCGATATGACAGAAGCGGTCAAATTAAGCAGGAATATTAAGGTGCACAGCGTTTGCGCAGACGTATGTGCACACTCTTGTCTTCCCCTTTCTTTGTCTAGTGGAACGGAAAACCGCTACGACTATACATACAATACAATACAATACAAAATATCTTTATTGCCCACATAAAGTAACAAATAATTTAACATTTACAAAGACTTCAACATAATATGAGCAACGGCGGACATATCTCTTCCACTCGACCCTTACGAGGTGAAAAAGAAACAGTTAAGTACATGCTATCTATAGATACTATATATTTGTGGTTACCGATGAAATGAAATATCCATATAATGAATTATATTTGCCGCATTATCCTTGTGATAAAAGCTTTATTGTTTAATTAAATAATTGCAGCGGAAAATATTTGAAATGATAACATAGTTTGCAGGAAGTATTAGTTAGTGGCACAATCAATTTGTTGAATTAATTTATATTTAATGTTAATTAGTTAGATATAGATAGATAGATATATACTCTTTATTGTACCATTCACAAAATTATACATCTTGATACTAATTTATTGTAGTGTTGGAACATGGAATGACTAATACGTACTATTTCCACTGTCGGTCTGTCCGTCTGTAGGTATGCGGGCTACGAGTATGTCTTAAATCTTTAAAATGTTGAGGCTTGAAACTTTTACATAAATGTTTGAAATTATGTATTCTTGCAAAATTAATGATACTGATTTCAAAAAAATTAAGTTTTTTAGAATTAAGACATCATTATTTCAATAAACTTCATACATTAAAATTTATAATACTAAATAATTGTATTATTTATTTATTAAAACTTTATTATACCACAAGTAAACATACTCATACAATAGGCGGACTTGATGCTAACTAAATTTAAATAATACTACAAATACCAAACCAACATAATGTAAAAAAAGTTTGAAAGACATCATATAAGAAATAACCAACCTTTAGCCAACGTGAATCAACGGCTCTACGTACCTTCAAGTACGGCGGTGCTAATGGCGGCTGTATCAAATCTACGTTTTGTCTTCTTTGAAATACGCACAACGTTTAATCAACTGAAACGCCTATAACTATCAAACGAAGTAATAACAATAAAGTCGTCCAGAAAGTGAAATAACCTCATCGCTCATATTGCACATCAACATTCCAGCAATCGCTCCACCCCACCAACTCGGACGGCCGAAAACGAGTTTTTATGCAAAACTGCATGCAATATCTCTCACCCGTTATGGCTGCGAGCTTTTTAATGAGTGCATGAGAATTTGATGGTAACCATTAGCCATATCTACGTTGATCTTGTTCAACGGCGATACGGTTCAGTTTTGATTGACACGGTTTATTTATGCTCAACTTTATGAAGTGGTCGTAGAATCGTTAATAAATTTGGAAGGATATAAAGTCTTTAATTATATTTTATTGTTTTGTACAGCTAGGCCGGAATACTGTTAGGTTATTTCGTAATAAGTATTTTAGTATTTTTTAAGTTCGACAGTTTCACTTTTGAATTAGAAAAAATATTGATTCCTATACCAGTTATGGCCAATTTTGCAATGTTTACTTGCTCTTTAAATAATGTTGAGCGAATGGTGTGAAGTATCAATCCATTTATCCCGTTTTACTAGCCGCCGATGTGTTTGTACGGCCCGACCGAGTGAGTTATGTCCTGACAAGTGGTTTTGTTTGCGTATGGAACTAGATGCGCCCATTTAGAATATAGGAAAATGGATATAGCCTATTTTATACATTTCACATTGGTATACTATAATTGACTACGGCTCTATTTGTGTGAGCGTAGTTATGTTTATATCTCCCTAAAATGTTGGATGTGTCTTTTTCCATCAACGAATTTTAAAATTATCGTCAAAATTGTTCATTCTTTTGACGACGTAAAACATTACACTTACATGGCTACGTCAAGCATTGGATTCCGGACAAAGTTATAAAATATTATTTTATATTCGTAGCATGCTGTCCTATGTATAAATGTCATTATTAACTAGAGGTTGTAATTTATTTGTAGCTAATCCTGACAGGGTAGCACTAGTAGCTAATTATACCAAGAAAAGCTATCCCGAGGAAGGTAAACGACGGACATGCGGCGGATCAAAAAATAATGGCCAACAGCAATAACGCTTAGAGAAAAATTCTACAATTTTAAATAATTGCGTGAGTCACGAATCCCGAAAGTAAAACAGATTGAACGCTACACACATATCTGTCAGCGATCAGTCATGGCGTCGCGATATAAATATAAACTCTAAAATAGTACGCATCGCAGGTGGCACGGCGACTGGCGAGCGGGTTGAGATAGTGCGGTAAACATTGCCGTGTTTACCCCGATAATGTATGTTTAGTTGCTGAAAATATTTATCTTTTCTTCTAGTTTAGTCTTGGAGAATTCAATTATGTTCTTTAAACAACTACGGATTTTGTGAATGTTTTCTTGCATCACATTTTCTGTCTGTTTCGTCGGGGTCTGTAAGGACTGCTACAGGCCATGTCTAATTTTTTATGTGGTACTTAAGACACTATTTCTATGCTTAACTCCTCTGGAAAATATTATGAAAAGGCGGTAAGGGCATCTGGTAAAATTAACTAACTTACTCTTAGAAGAAGCGACAACTTTTTGTATTTTTAAAGCATCCCTAGGATACAAGAATGTTAGTAAGCTAAAATCCATACAGTTGAGAGAGATAAGTCAAACCAATTAACTCTCCTATGTCCAAAAATATCTAGTCACCAACAAATTTCTAAAAATGATACAAAATCGACTTACAAAATACTTATACGTAATTGTAAATGAGTTTCTGTGTCAAAACATGTGTAAACAATGAATAAATTAGTCATGCGGTAAATTTTTAGTTTTACTCAAATAACGGTGCGCCGGCGGCGCCGCTCCATTTCGTCCATTCATGCGTTCGAGCGTTCCAGAATTTATTTTGGGAACCTCAATTTCTACAAAGCTTTTAACGGTGGACCAGTTTAAATCTATTCTAGGTAATCGGAATTATCTTTTTTTTACGTAAAACTGAACAGTAGAACAGACGTTTAGAAAACAAGCATTTATAAGTTCAATTATTGCCTGTGTTGATATATAATTACTCGTGGTTATTCTCAAAAAATTCAATCAAAAAATTCAAAAACATGAGAAGTTACAAATTAAGATTTGTTACTTTATGAATGCAGCGTTTAATCTACTTGCAATAGAATTTGGGCACGGAAAAAAATTGTGTTTTAAAAAATCACTTTTTAATTTCGTCAAAGATAAGCGAGAGATCAGGGGTAAAAAAAAAAGATCTTACATCATTATTTGAGGAATTATAGTACATTTATTTATTTATTTCTGTATTTTTTATGTGTACTCGCAGTACTATGTAACTTTAAGTAAGTTTATTTTAGGTTGTTTTGTGTAAGTTTATACTATTATACACAAAGCTTTTTTGCGCCGCTTTGTATTTTATCTGTTTTTCTTAATGGTTGACTGGGAGAGAATGCTTTTAGCATTAAGTCCGCCAATTGTATTTTTACTTGTGGTACAATAAAGTTTTAATAAATAAATTATATTTAGCTTATGTTTCTGCACCATGCCTATCTCTTTTTCTGAAATGTTTCCTACAAAATGGGTTGCCTGTAAGAGATTGCTATTGCGCACCAGTATGTCTACATGTTTGTGTCTCAAAATTATATTTTCCTGGTCCAATAAAGTGTCTATTATTATTATCAGTACTTGATATGTTTTTTTTTTTTTTGAAGCGCCACATGCCATCAGATGGGAAACTAATCCTTTTTATCTCATGGTAATAAATAATTATAGACAACCTTATACTCATGGTACATTCTCCCTCGCTCCAGGTACCAATTGAGTCAAAGTCATCGCAAGCATCGTCGCCGGCGTGACGCAGCATCAGGGAGCGCGTGGAAAGAGCCCTGCAGTTCGACTGGAGGCGGCTGATTTCTGACACACCAGTGAGTTTCATTAAATTCATCACTTTTTGTGGCCTTCATTTTTATGGGCTTTAAGCGAGGATCTTGGAGTACATATTTGAACAAAAATCATCATTCATATAATGTCGTCTCGGTCCCCACACTTGCCAGCTATTTTTCCATTTCACGGCGAATTGGTACAACCACGCTACAGACGTTGTGACGTGAAGGCTGGCTGGGGCAATCTAGGAAGCAAGCGCGGTCGGCCGATATTGGTGCAGCAGGAGGTGCAACACGCTGCAAACCTAGGAAGCATCCCCAGTCTTTTATACTTGATTGTCCCAATATATTTGAGGTGTGTAGAGCCCTTTAAACAACTAATAGATTTAGGGTCTAATCCAAGTCTTAACTGATAAACCTGGTCGCAGACTCCCGAAAGACGACGACGTAACCGCTCGTTCAGCCACGAGCGTCCGCGGCGCAGACCAAGCGCGCACTCCTTGGACCTCGAGCCGAGGGAAGACAAGCAGCTTCATACTGCTACCATACACAGGTGCATACAATACGATACCGACCTTCGATGGTCGTCGCTTAAAAGTTGAGTCACAAAATGAAGTCAACATCGAGAGATTTAGCTGTATGTGTGTCTGTTCCTTCGTTGCCGAAAACACGGCTGTGCCAATTTTGTTAAATGATAAGTAGATAAGTCTTTTTTAGGTATATCAAAAACTTGAACAACAAAAATTGCGAATTTGTTGGTTCTTTAAGTTTATTTGAGTGAAATTACTATATGCAATACTAGCTGTTTCCCGCAGCTCCGCCTGCGTCAAAAAGTAGCCTATGTTTGACCCCGGGTCTTCAACTATATTCATACCAAATTTCATCAAAATCCGTTCAGCGGTTTGGCCGTGAAAGCGTAACAGACAGAAAGACAGACAGACAGAAAGACATACAGACTTTCGCATTTACAATATTAGTATGGATAGTTATTTTAAATAAGCTTCATCATCATCCTAATGTGTATTCCTAGTTGCGTCGTCAGCTTATGCTTCAGAGCCGCTATGCTATAAGTTATAGTCCTAGATTTGGCGGAACTGATTATTACAATGGAGCGACTGCCGTCTGACCTTCTTAACCCTTTTTACAGGGAAACCAGACCAACAGGAACATGACCCGAGGTGTGTTAGTGGCCAACATTGTCAGAATTTTTCAGGCTGCCCAAAGGCATCTGACATAGCCTAACGACTGCTATCTATCGACAACAACTGGGGCCAACGGCTTAACGTGCCTTCCGAAGCACGAAAATTTAAATAAGCTTCATAAGAATGTTATTTTTTTCTTTACAACAAATCAATATCTATTCCAGAGCTCACTCCCTGAAGAAAATGGCGACCCTATCGCTGAAGATCTCCCTAGAGGGCGGTAAGGTGGTGAAGACAATACAGTTCGAACCCACGACCACCGTGTACGACGCTTGTCGCATTATACGCGAGAAGATACTGGAGGCAAACGCTAGCGAGCGTAAGTACCTACCCACCAGATACTACCAGATATACCTACCAAACATTTTTGTTATGTGTCCTACCAGACAATTGTTTTTGACATGATAGAATAGAATAGAATATATCTTTATTGAGAAAGCTATCACGTAAGTACAGCAAAGGACTTAAGCATAAGCTACATGTTTATAATGTACGTGACAGACGTCTCAATAGGTGGCGGCTCAGTGATACGCTAGACATGCAGGCATGACTAGCACTGATTTTCAGCCACCACCTGAGGAGTCCCGGAACAAAGATTTAAACCCAAACAACATAATCATATAAATGAATCATATCATAATAAATGATAGTTATTAAATTGCATAACTGATTGACCTTGCACTGCAGTAGACATATATTATATTTATTATTTATGGAAATGAAAATAAGTACTTATTTTACATTTGACCACTCAGTGGAATTGTAATGTTATTCTTAAAAAAAAATTGTAATAAATTTGTTTCTACTTACCATGTTATTGCAAATAAAATTTCATTCATTCATTCACTATACCTACATAATAAAGATCACCATTTCGAGTAGGTTAGATTCAATCAATCGACCAAATATACCCTGGTGTCAGAGTTGTGCGAACCGCCTCTCGTCCTCTGACGTGGTTCCTTTAACAACTACCAGATGGCAGCAGGGACCAACGGTTTAACGTAAACCATATTTTTTCTTTTAGTACTTGTGCCTCGGCTACAAGTATAAGTGATTTACGGCCAGACGGCCTTTGCACTACTGTTAGCCCTAGCATGCCCGCTACCGATAGTTTTAATACGCAATGTATTTCACATCTAGAGATCGAAAAATAAGGCCAAAAAGGGGAAAGTTTGGTGTAGCATTATTTAACGGATGTCAATCATATTTTATTTGATTGACATCGAATTTTAATATCAATCTTATAATGATTTTTTTTTCAACAGCAAAAGAATACGGCCTCTTCCTCGCGTCGGAAGAAGACAACAAGAAGGGCATCTGGCTGGAGGCGTCGCGCAGCCTCGACTACTACATGTTGAGGAACGGTGACCTGTTGGAGTACAACAGGAAGAGCAGGAACCTGCGCGTGCGCATGCTGGACGGTGAGTGAGATACATACGTACATGTAGGGGGACAACTCCGCGCGACCTCTATTGTATTGGCCGTCATTTTAGTGGCATTTTCTACGTTGAGCCCCTCCGTGCTTCGGAAGGCACGTTAATCCGTTGGTCCCGGTTGTTATCTATAGATAGCAGTCGTGAGGCTGTGTCAGATTCCTTAGGGCAGCCTGAAAAATTCTGACACCTCAGGTCATGTTCCTGTTGGTCTGATTTCCCTATAAAAAGGGTTACGAAGATCAGACTGCAGTCGCTCCATTGTAATTACCAGTTCCGCATAACTTACAGCGTACCCTAGGCTCCGAAGCGTAACGACGACTCAACTAGGAACACACGCTAGGATGATGATGAAAGGGACAAATCCGTAGAGAGAGAAAACGCTAAATATAGAGGGAAAAATTTTCTTGCTCGGAAACCGGTTCATTATTTAAGTAAGTAAAAAGGGAGATGTCAGAAGTACACGTAATCGACTAGCGTGTTTGACGAGAGTGATGAGCGTAGAAGAAGCGAAGTCTGTAAGGATCGTAGCAAAAGGGAAATCCGTAGTATCTGCCTACCACGGAGGGAAAAAGGCGTGATGGTATGTATGTATGTAAATAAGTTAAAATACTTTATTGCACCATAGATTACAATACTTACATACAAAAATATGTTGTCTGTAACAAAGATGCACAAAAGGCGGCTTTATCGCTAGTGCAATCTCTTCCAGGCTAGCAGGCAGATAGGAAAAAACAACAATCAATTTTCACAAATCATTTCACATATACTTATGTGACTTAACATCGGTTTTCTATTCAAAATTAAAATGCTACAAATTACGACCAATCTAAGTCGGGGGGCATGTTCATTTCAATTCGCATGTCATGCTAGGCCAACCAAAGAAACCTATCTCTTTTTTTTTGTCGACAGGATCCGTGAAAACCCTACTGGTGGACGACAGTCAGATCGTGGCGAATCTCATGGTGGTGATATGCACCAAGATCGGCATCACCAACTACGATGAGTATGGTTTGGTAAGTAAATTGTACTTTAAGCATTCGACACTACAAAGAAGTCTGCAATGATCTAAGCAACTGGAAACAACTAAACAAACGTCGAACCCATGACCTACGGGTCTACAGGTCACTCAGATTCCTATCAACGAATGTCCTACTATTTTTCTAACCATATCTTTCGGTCTTTAAATTCGCAATCATAATCATATTGTACGCCTGGAATGGCAGAATTTGGAAATATTGTTATATATCATAATTGCACCTAGATTCATATAAAAAAAAGACTGTTTATCTAAGGTGATTGAGACTTGTTCCTATGAATGAATGAATAATTGGTCCATCAGGTCCGAGAAGAACAGAAAGAGGAATGCGACCCGTGCGACAAGCCCAACTACGGAACCCTCACTTTGAAACGACGACACCACGACAAGGAAAGAGATGTCAAGATGGAACAGCTGAGGAAGAAACTGAGGACTGATGATGAAGGTATAGTTTCCTTTAGAAACTTTGCTTGCGCGATGCAAAGCCACCGATCAGCGCCATCTGTTGTGTTAGATAAAAGAGAGTAAATAAATTAAGTTTGAAAAATTCGCTAATAGTCATTCGGCTGAAAAAAAATTTGGACTTTTATTTTAAAACTAAATTAATTAAAACATATTTTTAACACACTGGAATTTTATTCAAATGTGATAACATTTTTTATATCGGGTTTCTCTCATTGCTATGAATTATTTTCGCTATTTTGATAAATAAATCGTAGGAAATAATCACAAAGTACACAACGTCCACTCCTGTCTATTTTCGGCAGATGACGTTGAGATGACGGATTCATGTAACAACATGAATGTCTAGTTGCCAGTAAAGGAAATTAGTTTCAATATTTTTTCGCAATATGCCGAAGGTTGCTATTGTATTTATACAATACAATAAAACTTTTTTGATCTGGCTTTACATGTTTGATCAATACATATATAATATTTTTAAAGTTTTGATTATAAGTGTGTGATTGTTGCAGGCGTTGATAGGCTACGGTAACCACTTACCATAAGGTGGGCCGTACGCCTGTTTGCCTACTTAGTTGTATAAAAAATGTGTAATATATTCTCTCTCCAACAGTGAATTGGGTGGAACCGGCCAAGACCCTCCGCGAGCAAGGCATCGACGTCACAGAAACTCTTCTTCTCCGCAGAAAACTGTTCTTCTCCGACAGAAACGTGGACTCGAGGGATCCGGTGCAACTCAATTTGTTGTACGTTCAAGCCAGAGACGCCATCTTGGATGGCACGCATCCCGTCACGCAGGATAAAGGTAGAGATTTTTTATAGTTTCCCTATCATGTCTTCCCCTGACATGTGTAGTTCATCTATCATTATATCTATAATCATCTGTCATTATCAATGTCCTAACCAAAACTGGAAATAGCTAAACAAAGTATGCTTACCGTGGGAATCGAACCCACGACCTCCGGGCACGATAATTAATGAATGTAAAAAATATTTATTCAAGACAAGATGATTCGATATAACAACAAAAATTATTCGACTCGCCGATTTCAAAATAATTCGATTATTCGATTCAAAAATAGCATTCCTGGTTCGAAGGACCGAATCGTTCGCGTACTCGCGTATTAACTTTCCCCCCTTGCATTTGCATAGTTAATGTCGAACATCTTCACTGAAATATAATTGTTTGTCTTCAGCTTGCGAGTTCGCCGGCATCCAGTGTCAGATACAGTTCGGAGACCACAAGGAAGACAAGCACACGCCGGGATTCTTAGAGTAAGTCGGCCATTTTGTTTTATATCTTTTAAGCGTTGAAAATTGCGAAAAGTATATTTTGTGTTTTGGAAATCTTTCAATTGTTTTTGTAAAATACGTACATAATTTTTGTTTATTTATTTAATCACTAACTGTTTCCCGCAGCTCCACCTGTGGTATATAGTCTATGCTACTAAGGGTGAATGTAGCTTTTCAATGGTGAAAGAATTTTTGAAATCGGCACAGTAGTTTTTGAGTTTATTCATTACAAACATACACACAACAATACAAATCTTTCCTCTTTATAATATTAGTGTAGATTAACAATACAAATTCAAGGTCAGTCTCAAAAATCGATCGACCATGTAACAACCTTTAAATGAGACTATGACGGCAGTATCAACAGCTTAACGTGCCTTCCGAAGCACAGAATCATCTTTATTACCAGACAATCGGGTGATTCAAGCCTGCAATGTCCTAACCAAACTGGAAACAACTAAACAAAGTATGCTTCCCGTGGGAATCGAACCCACCACCCCGGGTCTAACGCCTTACAACCACTGGACCACGGAGGCTTATACTTGTATAGGCGAGTGGAAACGGTGTCGTGTAAGTCGGTTATGACCTTCAGCGATTTCACAGATGTAGTAAAACTAATTATCGGTTTCGTTTTGCAGCTTGAAAGAGTTCCTGCCTTCCTCGTACGTGAAAGTAAAAGGAATTGAGAAGAAGGTTTTCAAGGAGCATCGCAAGCACGCCGGCCTCAGTGAATTGGACGCCAAAGTGCTCTATACGAAGAGTGCCAGAGATCTGAAGACGTATGGAGTGGCATTCTTCTTGGTTAAGGTTGGTTCATTTACGGACTCTTTTCAGAGTCAGTTCATTAGGGTACGGCTTGTTTTGGGGTCAGTTCAATTACGGATTGATTCGAAGATCGGTTTTAATTGGTTAAATGAACGAATTCACATGTTTGTCAACACTTTGCACAATATGTTATTGTGATTTCAGATTATTTAAATTAATTTATATATGTGAATTTGTCCAGGACTCTGCACCAAGCTTAAGTTCAACATTCCTGTCATTAAGAAAATCACCAGCACTAGAACAAGCCTTTTTACAAAGTAGATCTTTAACGTGGGCTTTAAATTGTCCATCAGGCAAACTGTCATTTAACAGAGACCAACAGGAACATGACCCGAAGTGTACTACTGGCCACCACTGTCGAAAGTAATCTGACTCGGTCTAACGACTGCCTTCTATCAATAACAACGGCTTTACGTGCCTTTCGAAGCACGATTATAAAATGCTACTAATGGCGATCAATCCAATACGGGCCGGGCCGCGTTTCGCCGTCGCTTGACAGACGCAATCGGATACTTCTCAACTAGTATTAACTACTATTCAATTTTTTTTTGTGTACAGGAAAAAATGAAAGGCAAGAACAAACTAGTGCCTCGTCTTCTCGGAGTCACCAAAGATTCAGTTCTTCGTCTCGACGAGAAGACCAAAGAAATTCTGCAGACCTGGCCTCTGACTACCGTCAGAAGATGGTGCGCCAGTCCAAACACGTTTACCTTGGACTTTGGAGATTATAGGTAGGTCTTTTAACTAAAGTATCATTTAAAAGGTAGATAACGTGGGTCTACTGATGAGAAGACCAAAGAAATCCAGGTCCAAACACGTTTATCTTGGACTTTGGAGACTATAGGTAGGTGTTTTAACTAAATGATCTGTTAAAAGGTAGATAACGAGTTCTACTGATGAGAAGATCAAAGAAATGCAGGTCCAAACACCTTTACCTCGGACTTTGGAGGTTATAGGTAGGTGTTTTAGGCTACTGATGAGAAGACCAAAGAAATCCAGGTCCAAACACGTTTACCTTGGACTTTGGAGACTATAGATATGTGTTTTAACTAAAGTATAATTTAAAAGATAGAAAACGCAGGTCTACTGATGAGAAGACCAAAGGTAGGTAGGTATAGGTGAGGTATGTTGCAGTATTATCATGTAAATTATAATATACGGGCAAATCAAACTTTTTACATGTTCATCGATTATGATATAATTTTCTTAATAATTTTATATTTTCAAAATAGACTTTCCCATCGATTAATAAATTATTATAAAAAGTGTCTTGTGCAAAAAATCAAAATGTTAATTTTAATAACGAATTCATGAAATATCAATACTTTATCAATTTTTGAACTTAGTCGTCATTCCAATTCTATTTAAACAATTCTCGTCCCACGCGTGTGTATGGAGAGGTTCCTTTCTCCATTAATTCATTCAATCTACCCTAAGGTTGCCTGGAAGAGATTGCTTTTGCGACAAGGCCGCCTTTTGTATACAAACTGTGGTCATATTTTATGTTGCATAATGTTTTATTGTACGGTATGCAAAGAAGTGTTAAAATTCATACTACCTATCCAGCCTGTCTTTCTGTTACGCTTTCACGGCCAAACCGCTGAATGGATTTTAATGAAATTTGGTATGAATATAGTTGAAGACCCGGGGTCAAATATAGGCTACTTTAAGACGCAGGCGGAGCTGCGGGAAACAGCTAGTAAATAGTAAAAAAAGAAACAGGTTATTTTCAATAAAAGTGCTAAATAAAATCGGTAAATCATCTAAATCATTTTGTCCACAGCGACCAATACTACTCGGTACAGACGACCGAAGCCGAACAAATCCTCCAAGTGATCGCCGGATACATCGACATAATAGTTCGTAAACAGCGAGCAAAGGAACATCTGGGAATCGACGGAGACGAGGGGTCCGCCATGTTGGAGGACTCGGTGTCGCCCTCTAGGTGAGTTTATGTCATAAAAAAATTATATTAAAAAGCGCTTATTGGACAGATTAATGCCACAATTTTCGTCAAACATGACGTCACGAAATATTCAGCAACAATCAGCAACTGTAAGTTTTGATAAAATCACTATTTAACTCTGAAAATATTACTATTAATTAAAATTACTCCTTATCCATACTTCCATACTAATATTATAAATGCGAAAGTCTGTCTGTCTGTTACGCTTTCACGGCCAAACAGCTAAACGGATTTTGATGACATTTGGTATGAATATAATTGAAGACCCGGGGTCAAACATAGGCTACTTTTTGACGCAGGCGGAGCTGCGGGAAAAAGCTAGTTGCACAGTTATTGCAAAAAGTTTGTGCATGCGTTTATAAAGTACTACAAGGGACCACAGGAGCAGTTATATCTGTTAGTAAAATGTTATTGTTTTCAACAGAAAATATTATTTTTGTCATTTTCATCTTTTGACCAATACATATTAAAGATAAAAATTTAGACTTCGCTAACTACTTCCGAATACGGGATTTGTTCATAAAACGCTGCTTTGACCCCATTTTGAGTTTTTTTAGATAATCTGACACACGATGGCAAATCACCTAAATAATGTTACACCAAAAGTTTCCATCTTTTTGCCATCATTTTTCACAATTTTTTTAAAATGCTGGTGAGTAGGGTCGCCAGGCTCCAGAGGGGTGGCTGTGCTGTAGCGGATGGCTCGCCAACGCGCTCGTGACATCTCCGGTGTTGCAGGCCTTCATAGGCCAGGATAACCACTTACCATCAGGTGGGCTGTACGCCTGTTTGCCTACTTAGTTGAATAAAGAAAAAATTGACCGGTCCCGAAATGGAGACTTCGCTTACGCTCAGTCAATTATATTAAAAACAATAACGTCACTTGTTGTCCACAGAGCCAACATAATCCAACACGACACGTTCAAGTCCGGCAAAGTGAGCACGGAGTCTGTGGCCAAGCCCGCCGTGCACCGCCCGGGGGCTGAAGGTACATTATTGTTATTTATTCTCTATGAACTTTATTTTTTTATTTGTACGTTTTATTTTGATTTAGGTTTTTTAGGTTAAAGTTTTATTGATAGATTTCTATGTATTTATTTTCAATTCGAGCGTCTTTTTTTTGTTTCTTTTGGATTGGTCGCCATTTTAGTGGCATTTTCTATCTTGAGCTCCTCCGTGCTTCGGAAGGCACGTTAAGCCGTTAGTCCCGGTTGTTATCGATAGCTAGCAGTCGTGAGGCTGTGTCAGATGCCTTAGGGCAGCCTGAAACATTCTGACAGTGTTGGCCACTAACACACCTCGGGTCATGTTCCTGTTGGTCTGGTTTCCCTGTAAAAAGGGTAACAGAGGTCAGACGGCAGTCGCTCCATTGTAATAATCAGTTCCGTCAAATCTAGGATAATGACTTACAGCGTACCGTAGGCTCTGAAGCGTAAGCTGACGACGCAACTAGGAATAAAAGCTAGGATGATGATGATGAGTTTTTTTTAAATATTTGAACGACAGAAAGAAAAGTTGGATTCACAAGGCTTTAGCAAACATTATTTTATTTAGGCTTACACACGGAGTAATAACAAAGAGGAGATGGCGTATCGAAAGCTTCCTTAAAAAAATTGTGTGAGGCTACGCGGGGCGGAAGGCAGACGTGCGGAGCCCCTATTGACGATCCCCTCTACTTATCAATAGATGTCGCTAGCAAATCGAAGATTTCAACATAAAAAAAATCTTGATATTACAGATATTTTGAACATTAAAATCACACACACAGACACATATTTTGCGTAACACTAAACCAATTAAATAAATTCGAAAATACAATAGAGCTCGCTTCACGTTACGCATCTTTCACAGTTGAACGAAAACTGACGTAAGCCACGCCCACTTCCGACGTCACTGCGCCAATGACCGTAACGGTGCACCAGTCGATACGCTGTCTCCTTTTTGTATGTTCTCCATGGGCTTATATTACTTAAAAAATTTCATCAATTTAGCTACTTTGTTCATTTTGGTTTATTTATTTATTTGCATACATGTAGGTGAATTAATCAATAAAAATTGCTATAAACAACATGATTTCATGATGATTAAAACTAAATTAAGCTAAAACCGTATTAAAAAAATTTAATATTGTGGTATAAACATGTGATAAACGAAAATTATTTGAATGACAATAGATCTGTTTCACCTACATTTATTTTTATGATTTTTTTTTTTGTTTTTCACTGTATAATTTGGCTTTCCCACCACGTTTTCCTCTAGGCGCTAAACCGTTCGCCCTGAGCCACGTGTCCGGGGCGCAACAGACGACGGTGTCCGGACAGATCATCACGGGGCACACGCCCCCCGCTGTTCGTATTTTATTTTTACATACATACATACGCACATACACACACACACACATACACACATACACATACACATACATGCATATAGACATACATTGATACATACATACCGTCACGCCTTTTTCCCTCCGTGGTAGGCAGAGACTACGGATTTCCATTTGCTACGATCCTTACAGACTTCCCTCGCTTCTTCTACGCTCATCACTCTCGTCATACACGCTCGTCGATTGCTGTTTTTAGATGCTTGGAATATTGTTTAACAATGTAAAAATCTTTATAGCGAGACCACACATCGCCTATTTGTGATTGCAAAATAACTCTTATTACGTACATATTTGTATCTATTTTGGCAAAATGAAATGGCGAATGTTCGGGCAGATAGCGCGATGTGTGGTCGCGGTATTAGATTTGTACTATTTTGTATGCTCGCTCTTAGTCTATATCATTCTTTTGATTTTTAACTGCTTGCTGACAATTTGGGCATCTAATGTGGTCTTTATTTTTTCTTTTGTAATGGTTTTAAATTTAAATTTTAATAATGTTACACAACACTCTCTGTTCAGAATGAGAGAACAGATATACTAACCTAAAACTACGCGACAAAAAAGTTGCTTAAATAAAATATATATTATATTTTGCCTATCTATGTAAAAAAATACCTTCTTGTCTTATTAATTTTTAATAGAGAAAATAAGTAAAATATTGTTTGCCTCTTACACACAGAAATTGTATTTAAAATAAAAATGACAATTTAATCTAAATACACAAAAAAGAGGCAACTTTTTTGTCGCGTCGTCCATTACGTGACTTTGTTTCGTCGCTTCAACTAACAATGTGTCGTCTGTTTGTTTCACGCAACTAACTCGGACGGACTTACAGTCTACGAAATGGGCTGTGTAGGTACATAATGTTCTGTATTTGAGTAGTTAGCTTTACATATAAATTAGTGATGTGCCGGATATTCGTATCCGCAGATATCCGAGGCAAAAAAAAGGTCCATATCCGTGTCCGTATTCGTTGCTTTTTGGCGGATCTATTTACCTTATTAATTTTAAATTTATAGATAAAATTCTTCTCTTTTATTAAACTCATTTACTAATACCGTGGTATTTTCAGTACAAGGTTGACTGTTAGATAATGCTCTTTAAGTCCGCCTATTGTGCTTTACAAATTGTAATTTGTACAATGAAGGTTAAATAAATAAATAAATATCAAACACAAGCGTTATCTATGCTGGCCAGTGTCACATTAAACTAAAACAAAACAAAATAACCCGCCGCGCAATGCAAGTCGAAACATGTCTCAACTCAAGATCGCGCGCACTGATTGTGTAAGAAAGTTAAGATCCGTATCCGCGGATCTACATTTTTGACGATCCGGCACATCACTAATATAAATTAGTTGGTTAAAAAATGCCAGTGGTTAAAAAAGGAAATTCGTTAGATGTCAAACAAAAAATCATTTGATATCGAACATGAATTGTTCAGTTAATGTAAACTTCTCAATGTGACTTGACTTCATCATTGGTATTTATGTAGGTATATGTATGTATGTAATGTAATATATAGGTATAAATTTAAAATGAAACAGTATTTGTGTATAAACTTAAATCGTCAACATGTGTGAGACTAATGTACTCAAAAATACCTATTTTAATTGTCAGAAAAGGAACTTTTGTACAATTGATTCTAAGGGCCGATTTCACCAACTTCGGATGTTTTATTCCAAGGATAATGACGCAATTTACTCTCGTATAATGAAGTTTACATTTCACCACATAGGAGAATACACTGTTAATCCACGTGTCTGTAGAATAAAAATGTCTGCCATAATTTTTTTATGCTCTTGGACTGAAACGATGTTGGTGGAATCGAATGGATGAAATTAATGACATTGACTACTAACAATCTCGTATTAAAAAGTAAGTAAAAAAATATCGTATTAAAAATAAATAAGCACATGTTAGCTAAAAACATGTTTCGTCCCTTTCTCACCTATTCGATATTTAGCTTGAAGAAACGAGACGCGAAACATTTTAGCTAATGTCAGCTTAACAATTATTTTTGAATACGAGGGATACCAAATAAATAAATAATTATAAATCTCGCAGGCTTCCCAAGTCCAACAGAGCAAGGTGACGTCAGTGCTATCGGAACCACAACGAGCGTTGCTCACCACCATCACCAGCGGGAAGGAAGTCATCAAGAGAAGCGAGGAGGGATTGGCTAGAGTGAGTTGTCATGTATTTTACCGCACACAGTCACACATGAAGCTTATTATTTGCTAGCAGCCCGTCCCTACTTCGCCTATAACCTTCCTCGATAGATAGGCTATCCAACACTGAAAGAATTTTTCAAATCGGACCAGTAGTTTTTGAGATTAGCGCGTTCAAACAAACAAACTCTTTACCTTTATTAATATAAGTATAGATTTAATCGATAATAATGAACAAAAAAATTGGTGTTATAACATAAAAATACATAAGGAGAAGTTCTCATGATTCAAAATTAATATTATTCAAAACGCAAAGATTTTTTTTCAGTAATTGACCAAACCAGACTTACGTTACCAGACAAATCATATGTCAATCGACCTGTACACCCTGGTTTCAGAGTTTTTCAGAACCGCCTCTCGGCTTCTGACTATTAAAAGAAATATATACAAGAACCACTCCTTTAACGACCACCAAATAGCAGTCAGGACTCACGGCTTAACGTGCCTCCTGAAGCGGAATCTTCTTTATTATCAAACAATCAGGTGAATCAAGCCTGCAATGTCCTAACCGAACTGGAAACAACTAAATAAAGTATGCTTCCCGTGGGAATCGAAACCACGACCTCCGAGTCGGAAGGCGAACGTCTTAACCACTGAACCACGGAGGCCGTTATTTTTATTTTTCATTGACAAGAAAAGATGATATTATGAATATCATCTTCATCCAAGATAGTTTATTGAGCGACTGAAAAACTTACGATAATAGGCTAATTTCCAGGGTCAAAATACTAACATTAAAATTAGTCCGACATTTAGGGAATTATAATATATCAGTGACGTATTTTTTCTTTTGTCAATTGAGCGATAAATTATGAAGATATAACGCATCAAAGTTTAGGAGTGGGGGCTCGTGACGTCACGCGGAACTTTAACGCGTCATATCGTTACCATTCTTTGTTTAATTTTCAAAAGAAAAAATAAGTCTCCAATATTTTTTGATTATCTTACTGACGGATTAGTTTTATATTTTTTAGGAAACTAGCCTATTGATCTAGTAAACTATAAATTGTATATTTTTGTATATTTAACATCTGTGTTTCTTCCGCCAGACATCTCTCCCAGACCTGGGCCAGGACGCCACATCAATAAAATGGAAGCAGACGACACTGGACACCAACAAGCAGGTGGTGACGTCACACATCGCCGCCATGAACGCGGCCACTGCGCAAGTCGTCACACTCACATCCGGTCATTACTACAATATTTTTTTGTTATTTTCAGCCTGGCCACCGGGGAATCCGCCATGATGCCACCGGCGACTAAGAGAAATACATAACAAATGCATTAAAAGCCACGGGAAGTCGTGACTGGCGAGGCGAAATGAGGAGCGGTAACGATTAGAGCACTGATACAAATGCATTTGTATGTATTGTTTGTTGTCGCCGGTGGCATCCCGGCTAGCGTTGCCAGGCGTCCGGATAAAGCCGGACATAGTTAGGCTTTTTGATTGCGTGTCCGGCCAAAATAAGTGTCCAGCTTGTCCGGCTTTTGTTAGGCTTTGTTTTTATTATATTTTATTTATTTAATTTAACAAGATTCATGGTAATAATCAGAAAAGCTTTAAATACTGAGACACAAAATCCTCAATAATGTAGGGTGTCCGGCCGTTTTAGCCAAATGTCCGGCCAAGCTGGCTGGCCTGTCCGGCTATTAGGTTTGGCGACCTGCCAACCCTAATCGCGGCTAAGCTGTAATTATGATAGTTAAAAAGTTTCACTATGTGGTCGATTAGCTAACTACACAGATTGCTGATTACACGTTACGTTTCTTCTCACTTACTACATCATATTTCGTCATACTTTTATCATACTAACATATTTAATGCGAAAGTATGTTTGTCTATATGTTATGATTTATAACAATGGGCCAGTTTCCAGGGTTAATAGACTAACATTAAAATTAGTCTGTCATTTAGGGAATCAAAATATTCTAGTAACGTATTTTTTTCTTTTGTCAATTGAGCGATAAATTATAAAGATATATAGCATCCAAGTTTAGGAGTGGGGGCTCGTGACGTCACACATTGCGAAAAAGTAAAGCACACTGTGACGTCACACGAAACTTTCTTTAGCATTATTTGTTTAATTTTCAAAAGAAAAAATACGTCTCCAATATTTTTTGACTATCTGAACTGACGGACTAATTATACTTTTTTAGGAAACTAGCCTATTGACGGTCTTCATGCTAAGCGCATTCTCGACCAGCTCAGACCAACCATTGGGGTTAACAGAAAGATAGTTCGTTCGACGCAAAAAAGTTATGGAAAAATAATAAATATGAAAAGCTTATAGTCATACAAAATACTACGTAGTCATACATAAAATAGAGACAAACGACGCTGGACACCAGCAAGCAGGGGGTGACCTCACACATCACCATCCTCACATTGACTTCCGGCCAGTACTACATTCATACATACTATAATCTGTCTCAATGGAAAAAGACAATAATGTAAATAATGGCAATTGTTTAGTCAAATTAGTCATCAATCACTTACATTCGATTATCAATTTTTATCATTTTCACATCTCAATGAATCCACACATCATTTTCACAAAAACACCATAGACAAACTTGTCTCAATGTCAGACGGAAATATTTGCTTACATTTTACAAGGAAGAATAGTAATATCCCTTGTACCAAGTTTTCCTAATTTTAAGTTTCTAATGTATAAGTCCGACCATGAAAATAAAAACCCTGCATTGGCGTCGCTACTGATCGCCTTTAGGTGGCAACATGTTGCATGTGTCATGCCAACAACTACATTGACAATGTTATTTAGTGAAATATATATAAATTCTTCGTTTTTATTTACGTCAAATATGATAACATCTTTTATAATACTTTGCTCTCATTACTATGAGTTTTTTTTTGCCATTTCGATAAATAATTGTAAAAAATAATATCAAAATACACAACGTCCACTTTTGTCTCGTTTCTGCAGATGACGTTGAGATGACGGAATGTTACATGAATGTCTAGTTGCCAGTAGAAGAAATTAGTTTCAATATATCTCCGCAATATGGCGAAGCCTGCTATTTCATGGTTCACTCATCCATTTGCATAAAAAAATTATAAAATATATATGCATATGGTAATTTAAACTAATGATATTTACGCATATTTTTTTTAATCACAACAAATTTAGCATAATTGTCTTAATCATAAATAAAATCAGCATAATCATATTTAAGCATAAAATTACAAGCATAATAGTATAACCTAACCTAACCTACTTTTCTGGTAGCAAGTCTTTTCTAACTTTCCTTTGTTTAACTATGCACTATGCCTAAAAACATTGTGCAAATTATAACTATGCATAAAATATATTAGTCCTAAATATAATTATGCAACAGTACATATACTGCTAAAAATCAATTATGCCCAAGTAATATTATGCCAAAAAAAGTATGCCAAATTCGTTGTGCCAAAACATTTTAGGAATAAATACATTATGTCAACGAAAGGAAGCCCCTATTTCATGTATTTGAGTGTATACATGAAATTGAAACATTGTAATGTCCAAATCAGGCCCCACAGAAGAAGTAGACCACACGGCCGTCGGCGCGGCGATCACCACTATAACGTCAAACCTCCCGGAGATGACGAAGGGCGTGCAGATGATCGCCGCTCTCATGGAAGATGACAACGGCGACCGCCTGCTTGACGCCACCAGGAAGCTGTGCAGCGCTTTCAGTGATCTGTTGAAGGCTGCCGAACCGGAGACTAAAGAGGTTATTGTGGGCTTTTTCGATCAAGCATGTTTTCCAGCTGCATCTTTAGCTTGAGCTTCAGAGCCCGGGGTACACTCTAATCGTGGTCCTAGGTTTGGAGGTGCTGGTTATTGCAATGGAGCAATCGTCAGACCACCGTTACTTTTTTTAAAGGGAAATTCTTTTGTGACCTCCAGATGACAGCCGAGACTTACAGTCTAACCCAGTAGTTCCCAAACTTATTTTTCTCGTGGACCACTTTCAAAATTTTACTGGTTTCGGTGGACCCCCTGCTGCTACATTTCTACCACATTCTTAAAGTCGCCAAAAAATAAAAATTGTGTCACTTCTGAGTTCTGTCCCTATATTTCGATATGTAAAATAAAAACGAAAAATGGTACATTTTATATCACTTTATTTATTAAAAGAATAGAATTACAAGAAAAAAATATTAAGGTAATATAGGTTCAGGTCATAATTTTAATTAATGGGAAGGATGTATCTTATGGAGTGTCAGCAAACGATCAATGTTTGGCTTTATTTTTGTGAGCAATAACCGCAAATCCCCCCGCTCTGTGATGTTTAATTTGCTCCTTTTTTTTGTTAAGAGGTTTGTAACGGCACTAAAACTCCTTTCGACAAGATATGACGAGGGAAAAGCTATTAAAAATTTCCTTGCGATTTCCCACAGTCCAGGATATTTTTCGGGTATTTCTGCTTGCAGCCAAAATGTTGGGTAGCCTTTTCTAAATTTCACCTTCAGCTCCTCATTAGTGCTTAGCTCGAGCAGCTCCTCTTGTAATACAACATTGGCCACTTCCGTTTCATCAAATGGATTTATTATCCATGGTGGTATATCCATCGTCAGTATATCTTCAAACCTGGTTTTGAAGTCATCATGCAGGGCACTTAAATGTTGACTGTAGGTATGGATATCCTCATCAATACATTCTACCTGCGACAAGTTTGGAAATTGAGAGAATTCGCGCCGACTAATGTTTTGCTTCATAAATTTCAATTTCCCAAGAAAAGCCGAAATTATCCCCTTTGTTTTTATTAAATTCAGGCTGTCCCCTTGTAACTGCAAGTTAATATCATTAAATTTTTTAAACAAATCTGTCAAATACGCAATGTCTGCTTTGAATTTGATCAAGTTTTCTTTTAAATCTGGATCTCTACTTTCTAAGAACTCTAATATGGAATCGAAAACAGAGTAAAATCTCGTTAAGCATGCACCTTTCGACAACCAGCGTACTTCAGTATGTAAGAGCAGTCGTTGGAAGTCTTCATCATTTTCGTCGCACAATTGAGCAAATAAACGTGTATTCAATGCATTGCTTCTGATTTTGTTGACAGCTTTTATTACAAAATGAAGAGATTGGTTCAACCTGTCACTTAAATGTTTTGCCACAAGATGTTGCCGGTGGATTACGCAATGAATAGCTGTAAGTCCTGGTATAATTCTTTTGAGATGACTTATAAACCCACGATATCGCCCGACCATTGCAGGAGCTCCGTCTGTTGCCACTGAAATAATGTTTGTAAATGGGATCGATTTTTCCGTAAAAAAATTACTCAGGACATTAAATATTGATTCGCCTTTAGTGTCAGTCTCCAAAGTTCTGGCAAATAGCAATTCTTCGTGAATTTCTTCCTCAACAATAAATCGGACATATGCCAATAGTAATGCTTCATTACTGGGTAACGTTGACTCGTCCAGTTGTATAGAAAAATGAGTTTTTTGCAGATGATTGCACAAAAAGCTTTCGATATCAGAGCTCATTTCATCAATGCGTCTTTGTACAGTATTGTTACTTAATGGAATTCTTTTTAGTACGTCAAATGGAGATTTGTGCAAAACAGTTTTTAAAACCTCTTCAACAGCGGGTAAAATTAATTGTTCTCCGATAGTGTGCGGTTTTCCAGATTTTGCTATAAGTAATGAGATATTGTAAGATGCCCGCAAGCCATCATCGTTACTTTGAGATGTTGAAGCGAACATACTGTGCATGGTAGGGTCTCTTTCCATATTTTTCTTTCAATGTTTGAAAATATTTTAAATCTTTACCTATTTTATCAGTATGACACCTTTTTAGATGATCTTCGAGCTTTGATGGTTTCATAGAGTCATTGCTCAAAACTTTGTTGCATAATAGGCACATGGGCAATTGTTTGTCTGCCTCTGATGGAACAAAACCATATTTCAAATAATCGACACTATATTGTCGACATTTTTTCTTTGCTGTAGCCATGTTTCGTGTCAGTTACCTTACCTGTAAAAAAAATGTTTTAGTAACCAAGTTTTTTTCTGAATATAGGTATCACACCGCAGCCTTTGTCAGCACGCGGAAATAGAATTACGGCTTGTAAAGGGACCAACTAATAAACCGCTGAGACAAATACAAACGTTTTCACAAAACGGTATCAATTTTAAAGTACATAATTTACCACTAATTTTTAATAGTATAAATAAAAATTAGTGTACTCAGTATCGAATACTGATCATATTTGTGTAGGAAAAAATAAACGTCGAAATCCCAAAATTGTCCATAAAAACGATAACTAACATTTTATTAAATCAATGAGTTCACGCGCTCCGTGTATTTGCGTATTTTTTGTCTGCGGCTTCATTGTTAAAACGTGACAAACAGGCATCGAAGTTCAAGCCCCGCCCTTTTCCCGTCGCCCGCGCACCGCTCGCTCTTTCCGAAAAGGAATAGTTTTGATAAAATAGTTACTTCAAAATCAATTTAACATGATTATGAAATTACTGTTTTATAAAATTAGTAGTTATTTGCAAGAAAAATTACAAAATTAATTGCTCTGCAATATTGCTTATTCGGCCTTTTTAGAGAGGCAGTGCTTCTCTCGTGAAAAAACAATTGAATAAAACGTGCTGTGTTTGTCTTCAAATCGAAAGAGGACAATTAAAATATCTGTAAGTTACTAAGTTACCTATCTATACAGGCCGTTGTGATCAACCGACTAGTACACGTAAACAAAATACTTAAGTACTATAACAAAAAAAGGTAGGTTACTTACTTTTCTCCGGCACTAGCAAACACAGATATAAATTTTCTCACAACTTTTTTCCAAATTCCGCCTTGTTTTCGAAATTCCGGAAACAAATGAATGCGTTTGGTTGCCTTTGGCATCAAGTATTTATAGTGTTGATCAAGTTCATGTCTGAACAAGCATTAAGCATTGTCGGGCGGATAGCGCTTTGCAAGTCTGTACACGAAATTGTACGTAATATCGAATACACAAGTTTGGACAAGTAACAGTCGCTTGCCTTATTAAAATATTATCTGCTTAGATAGGTACTTAAAACAATGTAGGTAGGCCCTTATAAAAACTATGCTTACATTTTTGCTCTTTACTATCAAAAGCAGATAAATTTTCGTGGACCCCCATTAACATCTTATGGACCCCCATTTTTTGTTCACGCCTACGTAGACCCCCAGCAAGTCTCCCGTGGACCCCTGGGGGTCCACCTGGACCACTTTGGGAATCACTGGTCTAACCAGACATTACAGGCTTGAAACACCTGATTATTTAAAATATATAGATGACTAGCTGACCCGGCAAACTTCGTACCGCCTCCGAATACATTCACCTTACCACCACAAATAATTCAAAAGCAAAAAAAGCCAAATCGGTCCAGCCGTTCTCGAGTTTTAGCGAGACTAACGAACAGCAATTGATTTTTATATATATAGATTATGTGCGTCGGAAAACTGTATTTGGCGCAAGAAAGAGTATACGTTTTTGTTAACCCGTTGGTCCCGGTTGTTATATAATAGTATAATCTTCTTTTTTTTCTACTTCTCATAACTCGCATATTTTATCGCTAGATGGCAGTCATTAGTCTATTACAGAATGAATAAGTTAATGAAAACAGTGTCCTTGGTTTTTAAATTTTATTCCATTTATATGTAAAAGAAATTCAATATTTTTGTAATTTTAACGTTGTCTAATATTAGTGATATTAACGTTGATTGAATTACAAAAATATTGATTTCCTTATACATATACCACCTTATATATAAAAATATTGGAACGTTCGTTGAGCCTAGAATAACTAAAATATATTTACATCCATACTAATATTATAAATGCGAAAGTCTGTCTGTCTGTTACGCTTTCACGGCCAAACAGCTGAACGGATTTTGATGAAATTTGGTATGAATATAGTTGAAGACCCGGGGTCAAAAACGGAGCTGCGGGGAAACAGCTAGCACATACTATAACTAACATAACAATAATTTATTTCCAGCCTCGTCAGAACCTACTAAACGCTGCATCGCGCGTCGGCGAAGCTTCAACCACAGTCCTCCACACGATCGGCAAAGAAACCGAACACGACAAGGAAACTCAGGTAAACGAGCGACGGAAATCATCACTCTACAGACGACTCAATTACTGTTACGATAGCTTTTACAAAGCATTCTTCAATAAAGATAAATTTGATGACTTTGAAGGTATCAAACCTGAAGAATGTGAAGTTAAGTATCAAGATGATGGTTTATATGAAGATGTAGATACGAGTAGGGATTGGGGAATGCTAGATGTTATTAAAGAGGAGTCTGATAGCGATTATTATAGGAGTGTTGATTATTGTAACGCTATATTCAATAAAGGTGAAGCTGTAGTCGTAGATGATGATAAAATGATCGATTTTGAAACTATACTGCAGAATTGTGAGGGTTATTTGGATGAGAGAAACCAGAATAAAGATGACACGCCCAAGTTGTATCCTAAAACGATTTCAGACAAAATTTACGATTTTAAGAAAGATTTCTCCAATCATAACTACGTTAATGTTAACTTTGATGATTATGAAAATGTCAATTTCGATGGTAAATCTAGAAATGATCTGTTACGCGAACGATTCTTTTTATCTAACTGTGGAAATGATAAGAACGATATCAATGACAGGTTCAACAAGTACAACGGTAATAAAAAGATTGAATGTCACAGTATTAGGAATGACGTCACTAAAACAGGTCCCGACGTCAAGGTAGCGGGTTCCTTGAACATGAAATTGATTAATCTCGATAAATATAACAGAGTTTTGACAACAACGGAAACTTTTATGGAAAAATCGGAAGCTAGTTTCACTAAAAATGAAATTAATAAATTGCAAAGAGAAGATTTGGAATCGTTTTTGAAACGTAGCGAGAAATATTACACGACTGAATCTAGGGAGAGGAAAACTACGGTTGAATTGAATAATCAGAAAGATGCGAGGGGCAAGACGGAAATTCGAATATTTTACAATCCAACTTTTAGATCTACCGGGGTTAAATATATACGAGGTTTTTGCGCTTTCTGTAAGCGAAGATGTCCGAGAACTGATGAGAAATGCTGTCCAAAATGTGTTTGTTTGGAGTTAGAGTTAAAAGATATTTGGAAGGAGAACTGGTTGAATATTCTGTGTTTTTTGTCGCTTATTTTCGTGTTGATAGCGTTGTTGGTACAGTCTTGTATGTCGAAAGATGTGTGTGAATCTGCGGGGAACGGTACGGATGAGAAATGCTTCGAGATGATCTGATGCCCTATGAGATGAAAGATGTGAGGAAGTTTTACGGTTTTAGGTGGGTACATATAGATATAAAATTTTCCAATTGTTATGTTGGTAATTTATTTTAGACTTGCTAATTTTTTGGGGATATTTAGACCAAGATATTTAGAAGTTTTGAAACTTTCTGAAATTGAACTGAGTATCCATTTTACACATACACTTGAAACTTTCATAGAAAACAAAGTTTAAATGCGTTTTTAATCACATTCATTTTGCAATTCAGTTGCAACAGGACGTAGGGGTAGTTCTCGCTAAGATTTCTTTTTCTAGATTTTCCTTTTAGGGAGACTTACTTTCTTTCTACTTTCACACCTAGTTAAGACTAGACTACTTTAAAAAATACTAATATTTTTTTATAAAGTAGCAGGTTTAGCATTTTAGAAAATACTTACATTATTTATAGTCTTATGAATGAAAACGTATCGAAATTATTTGATGTACGCATTCTCACTTATCCTAGGCTTCCATCTTTACTGGTGACGTCACACTAACTTTGTACAGTCAACTAAGCTAATAAATAAATAAATAAAAAGAAACATAAATAAAGGATCACGACTACGTTGTAAAGTGGATTAACAACCTCACTTTTTGCTTTTGACTTTGAATGAAAATTTTCTGAAAATTTTAATGAAAGAATAAATAAATGATAACTTCTTCGCGCCATTGACTGAAATAAAATAAATTTAATCTAAAAAATGAGATATTACTCTTTATTATTTTTGTTGACTGTGTAAATGTGTAGTGTGATAAATTCCTAAGCTGTCTTTTTTCCTTTGCTTGAACTATTTCAAAAAGTTGCTATTATAAAAGAAAAAAAAGACAAAGGGAAAAGACTGCGGTGCCAATAGTTATACGATAAGAGTTAAAAACTCTTGTTATTGTTACATTTGGGGCTAAAGTTGCCATTTTGATAATTCATAACCCCTTGAAACTAAAATATGTCGTCTCGAAAGAACGAGACAGAACATGTTTCTTGTTAACATGGGTTTAACTAATGCTTAAATAAGTGGTATAGAGTATTGGCGGTTTTTTATAATACTGAGTATAAACACTTATATAAATAATCGCTATTTCCAATTAAATACAGGCTTTATGCCGCCTTAAAATAAGATTCTTGGTTTAATTACGTCACTTTTTGTTCAGTATATAAATAGATAGCAAAAAGTGCACAGATCAAATACATACTTATGCCTTTAAAATTATGAATATAGCGAAACACATCAGCTACAATGCTACATGTAAATGATATGAAGTATTAATAAAATCGGTCAAGCCTCACAAGTCTTAACTAAATATGGCGAGACTTAAATGTGGCGCGCGCGTAACTTCTGCTTAATATTATTTATGTGATGCCAACACATGATTTTTGAAATGGCAACTTTTGTCCTAGATAAAAAGTCCCTATGAGCCAAATTTTTTTGTTATGTTTTTTTTTAGTGTTATAGCCCGACCAAGAAAATAAAATCCCTGCATTGGCGTCGACACATACATGTTGTCTTTAGATGGCAACATGTTATATGTGTCATGTCAACAATTAAATTGACAATGACATTAAATATGAAATAGAAATCACTGCATCGTTTTTATTCGCGATTGATTACATCTTTTATATCACTTTTTTTCTCATTACTATCATATATTATTGCCATTTTGATAAATAAATCATAGAAAATAATCACAAAATACACAATGTCTTCTCTTGTTTCTATTTGACAGACGACGTTGAGATGACGGAATGTCACATGAATGTCTAGTTGCCAGTAAAGGAAATTAGTTCCAATATTTTTCCGCAATATGGCGAAGGCTGCTATTTTACTGGTCGGGCTTTAAATTAAATTATTTTTAAGTTTAACTAACATGAACGATAAGGCTTTACTAATCTAGTCGGTACTCTAGTATTATTTATAACAATTGCACGAAAACGTTAGCTAAATGTGTTGGTATTTTCGATTCAAAATGACCACTGACTGTGGTCGCAAAATTATCAGTATTATTTTTGAATTAAAAAAGTTATGGCAGCTTTTTTACATCGTGTTGAATGTTTCGATTTCAGTGTTCAAGAATATATTTTTTTATTGGAAATTAGTTAGGATCTGGGATTTGGGTTTTATTTTACACTGTACATATGTTATATTTTTTTAACTAACTTTGTTGATATTGTTAACTAAAGTCTGACACGTGACGGATCTGACTAATATGCCATTCATTACTCAATTAATGTATCTTTCTGTTATATTTTAAATCGAGTATTTGCTTTATTAAATTTCCTGTTAAAAGTATTATTTTTTTTATTTTTTTTTGCTGATAAATTTCAATATTTTTTCATTAAATTAAACTATTTTTTTTCAATATTTCGCTTTCTGTGTTAAAAGAATACTCGAGTTGAATTCCATTAATTTATTGTATTTTTTTATCAGTTTATTCTTTTCTTGTGTTGTTGTTCAGTGACGTGCATTTCTTTTTTACACAAGGTAGACAAATAAATCATCGGTATTCAAATACCAGTTTGTTCCTTTAAAAACTTTTTCCGTCACGTTCTTTCATGCAAAATATCAATAAGAGTGAAAGAGATACAAAATATTTTATGATAAAATATAAAATAAATGTCGGGATAGACAACACGACCGTTGGGACACTAAATCTTACGATATTTAAATCAATATGAAGTTTTTTATAATGTCTAACTTCACACTTATTAAACCTTTTTTTTAAAATTTATTATGCATTTGGACTAAAATTTTGTTTTAATTTTACAAAAACGTCCTTAAAGTATTTTTTAACAGTTAACCTGTGCTTAGAAAGGGTTTAATAAGCGTTTGATTTTATTTTTAAGGGGGTTCTAAGACAGCTTCCCACTAGTTTTACGTACCATCGGGTACACATATCCATGGACATTTTGCAATACTAGTTCTGTTGTAAAGTATCCATGGATTTTTGAACCCGTGTATACACGCTCTCCATATTGTGTTGTAATGTATGGAAGAGGATACTTGACTGTGTTTATACTTGGACAAAATTGTAACAATGTTCACTAAAAAGTAGCCGATTCCGAAAATAAAATTGGTTGTTAATTAAAACAGTAATTAGCATTTAAATTTTTCTCAATAAGAAAAGTAGGAGCGTGTCCCGTCTTGCTATCTCTTTTGTACGCACAAAATCAAGTGGAAGTGACGTCACAGTACATCCTTTTCTTGTTTTTTGACAGTCTCTCCATCCACCGAATTTCAAAGGCTTAATTTATTTACTTTTGAACGGATCTAAACAAATATTTTTATTTTCGGTTTCTGATACTGATATTTTTGATATGAATGATAAAAATAAATTGGATAGAACAGCCTATCGTATGGTACGTGGCGCATCGCTCTGTGACGTCTCAAAATGGGAATCTGCCTTAAAGGTAGTTGTAATATTTTAGGTTGTGTGACACTGCCAGTTATTTTTGTTAATACATTTGCTTCGCCGAAACGCCTGGTTTTATTTCAAAACTAACTGTCCGAAGGTAAATGTAGTAGCAAAAGTAACTTGTACTAATATCCCCGTAGTGTAGCTTAACCCTTTCGCTGACAGACCGCGAGATTAAAATTTCACTTCAGTTGTGATTTACGTCACAAATTTTGATAATTTTATGTGAATTTGTTCGTTTTGTCAGCGAAAGAATTAGGGTGCGTTTCCACTGACGCGGATCATATGAATTCTGATGGTTTACGAGCGAGATACCACATTATCAACGCACTATCATAATATTGATTGATACCAACACTGTCAGCATTTTATAGTTGCTGGCATATTACTTAACTACAAAAAATAAAAAAATTGAAATTGACCAAAACTTCAAACCATTAAAAGTTTAATAGGCTAGTTTCCTAAAAAAATATAATTGCTTCACTGAAATAGCTCTCCAGCTCTTAGTGGAAATTAAGTGTAAGAGTACCCGTAATCGACGAGCGTGTATGACGAGAGTGATGAGCGTAGAAGAAGCGAGGGAAGTCTTCGTCTCTGCCTACCACGGTGGGGAAAAGGCGTGATGGTATGTATGTATGTATGTAAGTGTAAAATCAAAAAAATTACACATCCAAATACAATGTTGTGGTTGGTAAATGATTAACCATTGAAAAATTAAATCCAACTGACAGTTTAGTATAATTTGTACATCCGACTTGATGTCTCACAGCCTGGCCACGGAGAATAGGCTAGTTTCTTATAAAAATATAATTAGTCCGTCAGTTAGATAATCAAAAAATATTGGAGACATATTTTTGCTTTTGAAAATTAAACAAAGAATGGTAAGGATATGGCGCGTTAAAGTTCCGTGTGACGTCACAGCGTGCTACACTTTTTCGCAATATGTGACGTCACGAGCCGACTCCTAAACTTTGATGCGTTATATCTTTATAATTTATCGCTCAAAAGAAAAAATACGTCACTAATATATTTTGATTCGCTAAATGACGGACTAATTTTAATGTTAGTCTTTTGACCCTGGAAACTAGCCTATTTCGCAGTGACTCTATCGACGACTGATAGAAATACATACAAATGCATTTTTTTTAGTGTAGTACAGCTTGTAATTTCGCCTCGGCACAATTGCCAGTGCGCGTGGTCTTTTAGTGCATTTGTTATGTATTTGTTTCCCCCGTGGTTACGCTGTAACAGCCTTACTCAGTCGTTAATGACCATTAAAGTAAATTCTTTAAACTTAAACAAAAAAATTTATATTTATATAGTTTTACATAAGCAACTGTTTCGTATAGTTAATTATTTGAGTTTGTGATGAAGTACTAAAAATCAGCATAAGAGAAAGCCGACACAAAATAAGAGACAGCACGAAGAAGGCTGGAAGTAAGTTTTGTGGTCACAGATCAGATGGTCAGATTATCTGAAAAAGGTCGCAAGGTCGCAGGCACAAACGTTTGATTCAGGACAATTGCAATCGGTAATTTTAGAAATCATGAAGCCTATGTCCAGCAGTGGACTGCCGCTTAAATGATGATGATGAATACTGATACCGGCTTATAGAAACCTCTGTCTCGGTATCGTGTGTCTTTAACGACTTTAGGACAGTTGCATATTGTCTTATGTTGATAAAGTTTATAGGCTAAAGAACATTATCATCCTAACACGTATTCCTAGTTACGTCGTTAGCTTACGCTTCGGAGCATAGGGTACGCTGTAAGTCATTGGTCATTATAGGCTAATGATAATCGGTAATATAAAGGGAGAGGAACAGATAGTAGTAATGATTTCTTAAAATTTCGCGATTGTTACACATTAAATGAAACTATTTTAATACTGTTTTTGTCGCGTTTATTACTAACTAGCTGTTTCCCGCAGCTCCGCCTGCGGTATATAGCCTATGTTACTCAGGGTGAATGTAGCTTTCCAATGGTGAAAGAATTTTTTAAATCGGCGCAGTAGTTTTTGAGTTTATTCATTACAAACATACACACAAAAATACAAATCTTTCCTCTTTATAATATTAGTGTAGATTTATTTACCTAACGTTTAAAACACTTTACAGCGTTTATGGTCGCAGGACTAAGTTAAAAACCGTATTAGAACAGAAAGTAGTAGTCGAAATGGGCTACTTGACTGTATTCATACTTGGTTATTATTGTTATACTAAACAAAATATACACTAAAAAGTAACAGATTCTGAAAACAACAACAAAATTGGTTGTTAATTAACGCAGTAATTCGATTTTAAAGTTTTCTCTAAAAGAAAAGTGTGAGCGTGGTGGGGACGTCTTGCTATCACTTTTGTACGCACGAAACCGAGTGACAGTGACGTCACAGCTCACACAGTGTATCCTTTTCTTGTTTTTTACAGTTTCCCCTTCCACTGAATTTCAAAGGCTTATAAGTTATTTATTTTTGAACGGATTACAAAAATTATTTCATAATTCTGTTTCTAGAAATAAAATTATTGATATGAAGGAAAAAATAAAAATAAGTAGAATACCCAGTTATGAATTTAATGACTGAAGAACAAACAATGGCAGTACTGCTACTTTCGTAATAAACACCTTTGTACATTCTCAGAAAAAAATATATTATTTGACGCGTTAGAAGAGGGTGAGATTAAAAGTTGGTTTCTAAACGTGTTGTAGAGAGGAATTTTGTAAATGAAAATTAAGAACATAAGATGGAAAATTTGGGTGTTTCTAAAATCGAGCCTTTTACATGATATAAATGCAGAGTTCTTAAATTATCAATGGCTTTAAATGATCTCATGGGTTAGGTGTTTCACTTGAAGAATTGGGTTCGAGTCCCATGAAAACTTTTGTTTATGACGACATCTCAAAATATCTTTAACTAGCAGCCCGTTCCGGCTTCGTCCGGGGTACATTATTTTGATCTATCTCTTATGGTATAGCTCGTTTGCAATGTAAGACCAAAAAATGTGTCAATTTACGACAAAACCTCTAAAATTATCAGGTATCCTCTACTATATTATGCATGTATTATACATAAAAACCTTCCTCTTAAAACACCCTATCTAATAAAACAAACCCCATCTAAAACCGATGCGTAGTTTTAAAGATTTAAGCATACATATAGACAGACAGACAGGAAAGCAACTTTCTTTTATACTATGTAATGAAGGATTTACATATTTGCACATACTTAACTGAAGGCTGAGTTTGAAAGTAGAAGTATAAGTTCAAGTGTCAATTTTTTATTTTACTTATTACTTTATAGATAGGCAGCTGTTACAGCTGATATGTCTACGTCAGGCAGTATTGATTTGGTATAAAGTCATAGACATACCATCACGCCTTTTTCCCCGTAGGGGTAGGCAGAAACTACTAGCCCGCTTTTCGCTCCCGCGAGAAATGAGACGTAATGAGTTGCGAACCGCATTGCCGCCATTTAGGTTTTTGTTATTTCCCAAAATCATAGCATTCCCACGAGTGTGGACGTACACAAACTGTCGCACCCAGCAGAGCCCCCTGTGCCAGGTGAAGGCTAGCCTTTTTCTGGGGGCGCCTCACCCCAGGGCAATTCAAATTAAAGTAATTTTATGTTAAAGTTTATTGTTTAGTTCAGAGTTACTTTATTCACTTGAGACCACATTTTCTAGCAATCTATTTCAGTTCTGTACCACTATTACTCAGAAAGTGATGAGCAGTGTTAGTTTTAGCCACAGTACGAATATGGAAGCCTTTGGGTCGGGACGATTGCGAATTGCGATACTGTTGGTGTTGCTGGCATCCATGCCACTTTTTTTTTAAATTTATTTATTTAAACTTTATTGTACATAATACAGTTGTATAGCACAATAGGCGTAGCACATATAGCACAATAATCTAACAGTCAACCTTTGGGTTAAACAGATATCGTCATATGAGTATTAAAAATGTATAGCTGTAAACACAAAAAGTTGGAATGATAATAAACTTACTTATGATACTTACATACTTTTCATCACGTAGGGAAAACACCTGTTTGCCTAATTATTAGCTAAAGAGAATAAGTACAGAAACCAACATACTTTTCGTTTTTCGGTTGAATAAATTTAATTTATTACGATAATTTCATAGGATCTTTCCCCAACAGGACATCCTCCTCTCCCTGGCCAAAGCCGTGGCCAACACGACCGCCGCGCTGGTCCTCAAGGCCAAGAACGTGGCCGGCCAGTGCCGCGACGACCAGCAGCTGCAGAACAGCATCATCGCGGCCGCCACCAGCTGTGCGCTCGCCACCAGTCAGCTGGTAGCCTGTGCTAAGGTAACTAGAGACATCAGCAGCTGCAGAACAGCATCATCGCGGCCGCCACCAGCTGTGCGCTCGCCACCAGTCAACTGGTAGCCTGTGCTAAGGTAACTAGAGACATCAGCAGCTGCAGAACAGCATCATCGCGGCCGCCACCAGCTGTGCGCTCGCCACCAGTCAGCTGGTAGCCTGTGCTAAGGTAACTAGAGACATCAGCAGCTGCAGAACAGCATCATCGCGGCCGCCACCAGCTGTGCGCTCGCCACCAGTCAGCTGGTAGCCTGTGCTAAGGTAACTAGAGACATCAGCAGCTGCAGAACAGCATCATCGCGGCCGCCACCAGCTGTGCGCTCGCCACCAGTCAGCTGGTAGCCTGTGCTAAGGTAACTAGAGACATCAGCAGCTGCAGAACAGCATCATCGCGGCCGCCACCAGCTGTGCGCTCGCCACCAGTCAGCTGGTAGCCTGTGCTAAGGTAACTAGAGACATCAGCAGCTGCAGAACAGCATCATCGCGGCCGCCACCAGCTGTGCGCTCGCCACCAGTCAGCTGGTAGCCTGTGCTAAGGTAACTAGAGACATCAGCAGCTGCAGAACAGCATCATCGCGGCCGCCACCAGCTGTGCGCTCGCCACCAGTCAGCTGGTAGCCTGTGCTAAGGTAACTAGAGACATCAGCAGCTGCAGAACAGCATCATCGCGGCCGCCACCAGCTGTGCGCTCGCCACCAGTCAGCTGGTAGCCTGTGCTAAGGTAACTAGAGACATCAGCAGCTGCAGAACAGCATCATCGCGGCCGCCACCAGCTGTGCGCTCGCCACCAGTCAGCTGGTAGCCTGTGCTAAGGTAACTAGAGACATCAGCAGCTGCAGAACAGCATCATCGCGGCCGCCACCAGCTGTGCGCTCGCCACCAGTCAGCTGGTAGCCTGTGCTAAGGTAACTAGAGACATCAGCAGCTGCAGAACAGCATCATCGCGGCCGCCACCAGCTGTGCGCTCGCCACCAGTCAGCTGGTAGCCTGTGCTAAGGTAACTAGAGACATCAGCAGCTGCAGAACAGCATCATCGCGGCCGCCACCAGCTGTGCGCTCGCCACCAGTCAGCTGGTAGCCTGTGCTAAGGTAACTAGAGACATCAGCAGCTGCAGAACAGCATCATCGCGGCCGCCACCAGCTGTGCGCTCGCCACCAGTCAACTGGTAGCCTGTGCTAAGGTAACTAGAGACATCAGCAGCTGCAGAACAGCATCATCGCGGCCGCCACCAGCTGTGCGCTCGCCACCAGTCAGCTGGTAGCCTGTGCTAAGGTAACTAGAGACATCAGCAGCTGCAGAACAGCATCATCGCGGCCGCCACCAGCTGTGCGCTCGCCACCAGTCAGCTGGTAGCCTGTGCTAAGGTAACTAGAGACATCAGCAGCTGCAGAACAGCATCATCGCGGCCGCCACCAGCTGTGCGCTCGCCACCAGTCAACTGGTAGCCTGTGCTAAGGTAACTAGAGACATCAGCAGCTGCAGAACAGCATCATCGCGGCCGCCACCAGCTGTGCGCTCGCCACCAGTCAGCTGGTAGCCTGTGCTAAGGTAACTAGAGACATCAGCAGCTGCAGAACAGCATCATCGCGGCCGCCACCAGCTGTGCGCTCGCCACCAGTCAGCTGGTAGCCTGTGCTAAGGTAACTAGAGACATCAGCAGCTGCAGAACAGCATCATCGCGGCCGCCACCAGCTGTGCGCTCGCCACCAGTCAGCTGGTAGCCTGTGCTAAGGTAACTAGAGACATCAGCAGCTGCAGAACAGCATCATCGCGGCCGCCACCAGCTGTGCGCTCGCCACCAGTCAGCTGGTAGCCTGTGCTAAGGTAACTAGAGACATCAGCAGCTGCAGAACAGCATCATCGCGGCCGCCACCAGCTGTGCGCTCGCCACCAGTCAGCTGGTAGCCTGTGCTAAGGTAACTAGAGACATCAGCAGCTGCAGAACAGCATCATCGCGGCCGCCACCAGCTGTGCGCTCGCCACCAGTCAGCTGGTAGCCTGTGCTAAGGTAACTAGAGACATCAGCAGCTGCAGAACAGCATCATCGCGGCCGCCACCAGCTGTGCGCTCGCCACCAGTCAACTGGTAGCCTGTGCTAAGGTAACTAGAGACATCTCCCTACAGTCTAGCTAAAGCTAGCTTAAAACAATTCTGCCTTCTGCGAATTTCAAACACGAACATCAAACATTTTACTCTCTTCAAAACGAATTCAGACAGAAGACGCATAAGACTACCTCATTGTTCGAAATCTGTGATAAAACTAATTTCCGCCCCCGCAGGCGAACCCTAATAAACCAAACAGTTACGCCCAAGCTTTTTCAAATGTTTGATGTTAGGTAGCAAACGCAAAATACGGCCGCAGAAAACCCGGCTTAAGGGCTTTCAAGTAAAAAGACAAAATTAACAATTTACATGTATTTCTAACACATACGTTTATCCTTAGGTCGTAGCCCCAACGATCCAAAATCCGGCCTGTCGCGAGCAACTATTGGCGGCTGCTAGACAAGTTGCCCAAGCAGTCGACCGACTAGTCGAGGCCGCCCGGTTGGCGCCGGATCAAACCGGTTTGGAGCAGCTCACTAGCGCCGCGCAGCGGGTCACGCACGAACTGGAGAGACTGTTGGCGCATTGTGAACCTGGTACGTGTATAAATAATTCATTCACTAATACAAGTATTTAACACGGAATTTCTAAATTAAACAGATATTTAAGAAGCTGAAATTAGTTTATTTGTTAAGGCAACACCACAGACACAAAGTACAAATTTTACATTGTTTTTTAAAACTTCACAATTTAGTCTACTTAGCTTCTAGACGTGTATGCACAAGTATTTAAGCTAAGACAATACAAAAATATGAAAAGTTGAAAACTACACTTCATAAAAAAAATTTCGCAAGTTTTTAAAACGAAATTTTCAAAATTCCCACATTTCGTGGGATAGACTTTTGCACTTAAAATATTAGTACGTAATTGTATTTTATATTTGAACAGAACGCGGCACTGCGACCGTGACAGAACGCACTGTGGAATCAGTGATGTCTGCCAGCGAACACGTGCTGGTGTCCGGCGACTCGGCAGACATGGTCCGACACGCCAGGCTGCTCGGGCAGGCCACCGCCAGGCTCATCAACGACATCAAGGTGATGAAGGATGATCAGATACTTATACATTCGTAATATACAGTAGAATCTGATGGAACATGTGTTAGTGTCCGGGGGCATCAAAGTAGGCCACTGCTGGACATAGCTGGGTCGCTGTGCTGACAGCGGACAGGACGGCAACGCGCTCGTGACATCTCCTGTGTTGCAGGCGTTAATAGGCTACGGTAATCACTTACCATCAGGTGGGCCGTACGCCTGTTTGCCTACATGGTTGTATACAAAAAAATAGTATGTGTATAATATAACGTATGTGTTAAACATTAAATTAAACTATTTTAATACGGTTTTATCGCGTTTATTACTTATTTATTTACACCTGACGTTTCAAACACTTTACAGCGTTCATGGTCTGCCTGCGACCATGAACGATAAAACCGTATTAAAATAGTTTAATTGAATGAATAACAATCGCGAGAACATATGAAATCAGTATGTGTAAAAGATAAAAAAACAACCAAATATACACCGTCGTCGTTTTGGACTCATCGTCCAGTGACTCCATTCATGCAACTGAACAACTTTCCCCAAGATACATGGGTCGAAATATGGAGTAAATTTTTCGACCTCACATACAAAATGTTTCATCACGTGACCTAACTTACTATGGGAAGTCCAAATTTGTTTTTCATGTTTCGAGCTATGTTCCCTGGGGAAATTTGTTCGGTTGCATGAATGGAGTCACTGGACGATGGGTCCAAAATGGCTAAAATTTAACGGTGTATATTTAGTTTGTGGTATAGTACAATTTTACCGAAAGAAATCGAAAATCTATAACACATACATTTGATAATTTCAGAACATAATCTTAGTTCTACATATGTATGGAGATAATGATTTATTCTTTATAGTCCGACCAAGACAATAGCAACCTTTGTCATATTGTGGAAAAATAATGAAACAAATTTCTTTTATTGGCAACTAGACATTCATGTAACATTCCGTCATCTCAATGTCGTCTGCCAAAAAGAGACAGGAGTGGACGTTGTGTATTTTGTTATTATCAAATAAAAATATTTATCAAAATGGTAAAAATCTATACTAATATTATAAAGAGTTTGTTTGTTTGTTTGAACGCGCTAATCTCAGGACCTACTGGTCCGATTCGAAAAATTCTTTCAGTGTTGGATAGCCTATTTATCGAGGAAGGCTATAGGCCTGGGCGGGACGGGCTGCTAGTGATATATAGTATGAAGATGTTTTCATATTTGATGCGAACGAAGACGAAGGATTGATGTCTATTTCATGAAATGACATTGTCAATTTAGTTGTTGACATGACACATACACCATGTTGCCACATGAAGGCGATCAGTAGCGACGCCAACGCATGGTTTTTATTTTCTCGGTCGAGCTATAGTTGAAAATGATATAGTTCGATAAAACCATGAGTTTTCGCAGACGGAGGCAGAGAGCCAGCCTTCGGAAGCTCAGCGCAAGCTGCTGGCGGCCGCCAAGCTGCTCGCGGATGCCACCGCTCGCATGGTGGAAGCTGCCAGGCACTGCGCTTCGGAGCCGCAGGTTAGCTGGGCATACACCTCTCCTAATGATCACCATGATCATATGTCTATTGTTTTGTATCCGACCATAGAATAATTAATGGTGTTAACGTATTTAAGGAAAATTTTAAAACGCGTATGTATTTCTTTATCACGATCAATGTTTTTAAGAAATTAGTCTGATTAATCTCGTTTCTCCATACAAATATCACAACCCCGCTTAACTCTCTTAAGAATTAATTTTGAAAAATCCCTTCTTAGTGCACCCGTAGACCACAACAAGAAATGTTGATTGTGACTTTAAAGGACAGCTGATCTAAGTTTTGCGAGATGAACTCGCATTTATTTACGTGTTTTGTATCGTTTTGCATGATTTTATTTAGATGATGTGTGACACCACTGACTTCACTTTTGTATGCCTAGTAGGCTAAACGTGTATATACTTAATATTTTCAATGCACCATCTCGAATTCAACATGTTTACAAATGAATAAATGATTATTGATTGATTATTGACCAAGTTAAAGATCCAACGATTTGGGCTGCGCGATGATATTATATCAGTCACTTAGAGCATTTTGATTCCAAAATTACACATAGCTTCATTTTGTGGTCTAGTAAAAGGAGCACTAAAAATTAATTTTTTTCAGAATTCCCTAAATTACTAAACTTTGGACAAATGAGATTAATTAGACCAATGTATTTAAAACTTCTTAAGAGCATTGATGTTGATATATGAATGAACACCTATTTCAGAATTTGACAACAACCAAACATAAAAAAAAAGGGAAACAGGATGACTATGATCAAAAATTAACATTATTTTATTTATTACGAAGACCAACAGCTTCTTTTGTATAAAAGTAGTAAGGTCAAAAATTTATAAAGCAAGTGAGCCACTACAGGTCCTCACAGATAGATTCAAAATAGCTTAACAAAAGTTGAATAGTAACACACGCACGCCACAATCGTGAGACAACTACATAACAAGTATGAGATCTAACAAAACATTAGTCGCAACATTGCTATGAAAATTATAAATTGGTTAACGAAAAGAGAACTGACTACGAAAAACCACGCTTATTTTAAAAATGTTTGTACCCATTTTGTAATACTAATATCAGGGCGTAAACGTTGGCATGTTTATTATGGATCCCTTACATTAAATTTTCTTTATTTTTGACTGAAGATGAATAACTGGCTATAATTTAAGTATTGTTTGTCAGGATCGCGAAAAGCAAGATGCATTGCGTCGAGCGGCCGAAGAATTACGATACATCACAGTTGACTACGCTCAGGGGCAGGACATTGTGGGCTCGCAGGTCGCAAGATTGCAGGTAATTATTAAATACGTACATACATACCATCACGCCTTTTTCCCGTAGGGGTAGGCAGAGACTACGGATTTCCATTTTGCTACGATCCTTACAGACTTCCCTCGCTTCCTCTACGCTCATCACTCTCGTCATACTCGCTCGTCGATTACGGGTACTCCTGACATCTCCCTTTTTTAATATGTCTGCGATTTGGTCGCAGTATGTTCTCCGAGGCCGGCCCTCACCGACTTTTCCTGTCACCTTTGATTTGTAAATACCTTTCGTAAGTCTCCTTTTATCCATCTTTTCTTCATACCCAAACCAATTATATAATACATACATACAAATCAATCCCCCCCTTCCCGTAGGGGTAGGCAGAGACTACAGATTAATTAAATAAATAATTTATTTAAACGTTATTGTACAAATACAATTTTAAAAAACAATAGGTGGACTTAATTGTAAAAGCATTATCTAACAGTCAACCTTTCGGTCAAGCAGAGAGCTTTATGTGGGTGTAAAATAAAGTTATATCAACATAAAAAAAATATAAAATATATAATTATATTATATCAATATTTTTTTATTATTCATATCTAAAATTTGAGTCCCCGAATTCGAAAACTGAAAGAATTTTTGTAATCCGATCAATATTAAATAAGTTATAAGCCTTTGAAATCACGTGGAAGTTGAAGCTGTTAAGAAACAAGAAGAGGACGCACTTAATGATGGAGTGACGTCACTGCCACTTAATTTCGTGCGTACAAAAGAGATAGCAAGACGTCCCCACAGACACAGTCAGTCAAAATTTCAGCCATATAATTTCATCAGAAAGGTACAATATTAACTAAAAATAATAGGCTAGTTTCCAGGCTCAAAAGATTAACATTAAAATTCGCCCGTCATTTAGGGAATCAAAATATATTGGTGACGTATTTTTTCTTTTGTCAATTGAACGTTAAATTATAAAGATATAACGCATCAAAGTTAAGGAGTGGGCGCTCGTATCGTCACATATTGCGAAAAAGTGTAGCACGCTGTGACGTCACACGGAACTTTAACGCGTCATATCTTTACCATTCTTTGTTTAATTTTCAAAAGAAAAAATATGTCTCTAATATTTTTTCACTATCAAACTGAAGGACTTATTATATTTTTTTAGGAAACTAGCCTATTTAAAGATAAAACAAAGAATGTATTGATACTGTAATGAATATATTTTGATCTCAGGATAGCGCTCGTCAAGCTGCTTCGAGCGCCACACAAATGATATCAGCTTCGCAACACGCGGCCCAACACATCACTAATAAATACACGCAGGTACGTGAAACATGATCAACAATTGGCTATTCTACTAAATGTATTATTATAATTCATATGAAACATGTACACTACCGGAAACAAAAAATCCGAATTCTTTTTTTAAAATCCGTTCTTAAATAAGCAAGTTATAAGCCTTTGCAATTCGGTGGAAGGGGAAACTGTCAAAAAAAACAAGAAGAGGATGCACTGTGTGTGCTGTGACGTCACTGCCACTCGGTTTCGTGCGTACATAAGAGCAAGACGTCCCCACCACGCTTACAATTTTCTTCTTGAAAAAGCTTTAAAATGATTTCTCATGTTTTCGCGATTGTTATTCATTAAATTAAACTATTTTAATACGGTTTATTACTTATTTATTTACACCTGACGTTTCAAACACTTTACAGCGTTCATGGTCGCAGGCAGACTAAGTTAACATTTGTCTTTGATGTCATAAGATTACAAACTACCGCCTGAAATTTTTATTGGGAACTATTCCGATTCACGCAGTATTGGCTCACAGTATCTAAGGGTCTTGCAGTCTGCTTCCGAGTTTGCGATTTTATTAAGTTAATGACTGTGTCCCAAGCTGGCGGTACCTGCCATCCATCCTCTCTATTGAAATTAGGATGTTTTTAATAAAAAAATCAGGCGGTAGTTTGTAATCTTATGACATCAAAGACAAATGTTAACTTAGTCTGCCTGCGACCATGAACGCTGTAAAGTGTTTGAAACGTCAGGTGTAAATAAATAAGTAATAAACGCGATAAAACCGTATTAAAATAGTTTAATATATTGAAAGCTTTAAAATTCAATCACTGCCTTAATTAACAACCAATTTTGTTGTTGATTTCAGAATCGGTTACTTTTTAGTGTATATATTGTGTCTTATGCAAATATTGCCCAAGTATGAATACAGTCAAGTAGCCTATTGTAAAAGTAATGAATCATTCAATAAATTCCTTTATTTGTTAAACTTAGGTAAATTAATTGACTAATTGAATAATTTTTAAATTGTATCGCTATGTTTTTTATGGTATTAATAAATAAAATATGATTCGCTTTTGTTCATTATCACTGTTCATAATGACTTAGATATTTTCCTTGTAACCATTGCATCGTTCAAAAATTAATATTTAGATCACAAAATACTTCATTGACTATGAATTTTAAAATACCGAAAAATTTGTATTCTTTTAAAATATTTATCCTTTAAATATCTGTTTTTAGTTTGTTATATTCATTACTAGCTGTTTCCCGCAGCTCCGCCTACGTCAAAAAGTTTGTTACCTATGTTTGACCTCGGGTCTTCAACTATATCCATACCTAATTTCATCAAAATTCGTTCAGCGGTTTAGCCGTGAAAGCGTAACAGACAGACAAACAGACTTTCGCATTTATAATATTAGTATAGAAGTACACAGCCAAATCGCTGGACAGATTTTAATGAAATTAGGTATGAATATAGTTGAACATAGGCTACTTTTTTAAAACAGTTAGTAATAAATAAATATAATTCTACAGGAGACCCTCCTAACGGAAAGCCGGTCACTCGCGTCTTCAGTCCCGCCACTAGTGGACGCAGCTTGTTCAGCGCACGCACAGTCTGCAGCTTCGCAACTCGAACTGATCGCCGCTTCCGAATCGTTCTTACAGGTAAAGCAAGATGGGTTGCCATCTCACACAATAGTAAGTAGCCTCAGTAGACTACCAACTAACTCGAAACTCCTGTTTTAAAACATACAACAGCGCCGAGATTACAACTACTACGATTCGGTCGCGTTCGCACGCGCGTCAATGTGTGTGTCACTCGTGGGGTTGGTTATATACCGTGTCTGCGTCATAGTCGTCGCAGCGGCCGGGCGGCCGAAGCGACATCCTTGCATTGTTTACTAACTCTGCTTGGCTCGGTGCGGTATCTGTTTCGGGTGGGAGGGTGCGAGTGTCCGTTAGTACTGTTAATCATTCTGTGCTATAAACTACGGACTCCAAACTCATGATTCAAAACTTGTGACTGGTGACTAGTGATGGGCGGCGAGCAAATTCTCTATAGTTGAAAAGTCTGGCATTCAACCAAAATAATTAATAACTCGTTTACAATTACAACCGTTTTCTACAGTTGTGTAGAAAACTTTCTATATATATTTTTCAAAAATTTCTATTTAATTTTGGATTTGATTCCTGTTGACCTACGAGTATGTATGAAGTAATATAAATTTTGATAAATTATTGATGATGTAGAGTTAAAAAGCGGGGTTATTGTAATAGAAATTCGGACACCTGTCATAATTATTTTAGCTATTATTATTATTAAATCATTGTTTGTCGTAACAGCCGGCCAGTCACGCCATTTCGGCAGCTCGCGGTGCCTTACCGACAGTATCTGATGCCGGATCCGCCAGGAATCTGGCCGACACCGCTCACACGCTCACCGGCAGATCTGCCGACCTCAGGTATGTGTCATACATTACAACTGCACGAGCAATACAATACTAAACACGCTAAAAAACATTACATCACTCTTTATTGCACAAAACAGTTTATAGGTACCGAAGAAACAAGTATTTAGAAGTAATTTATAATAAAAAGATGTTTAGAACTTACTTGGCCGACATACATCACAACTACATGAACAAATATTACTGTCTCTAAAGAGCTTTCGCTACATATGTTCTTTGTTCTTTTAATATTAAGAAATACATTTATCTCGGCTTTATTTTACACATTTTGAATTAGATTTTCGCCATCTTTTACAAGAAATCTTAATAGATTGTGAAAATCAAAACTTACACACGTTACTTTTATACTATGACGAAACCAATATGTATGATATTTGTGTAGATAAATTTTGTTTTTGTACGAATAATACGTTCCAAGCTAGAGATCGCACTTCTGAACGGATCCTTAAGAAACTTGACACACGTTTCCATGATTTATTTTAAAAAAATTATCGAGACATTTGTAAAATTACAAATGACACTGGCGCTCGTGAATAAGATATTCACATGGTTTTTATCGCGTTTATTCATCATCAGTTTTCCATAACCATTGCAAGGCATCTCTGTCTATCTGTTTCGCGTTTATTACTTAAATAATATTTAAATCACATAGCCTACCATGTTGTAAAGTGTTTAAAACATTAAGCGTACATAAATATGTAAAAAACGCGATAAAAACAGTATTCAATTGCTTGATGGACAATTCAAAGCCCATATTAAAGATCTACTTTGTAAAAGGGCTTGTTATAGTGCTGGTGATTTTCATAATGACAGGAATGTTGAACTTAAGCTTAGTGCAAAGTTCTCAATAAATTGACATATTATTATTAATTTTATTCAGTTTATATTTAATTTATCTGAAATCACAAAAAAATATTGTGCAAAATGTTGACAAACATGTGAATTCGTTAATTTAACTAGTTAATTAAGGAAAGTTTATTTTTTCTTATTTGTAAATTGACGTTTTGAAGAAAATGCTGCAGCGGAGTTTGTGGCGCCGCTTCTTCTCCACTTGCACTTGATATAAGCAAATTGACGTCATTAAGTGGTATTTACATACTATATTGAAAATAAAAGATTTAATTTAATTTCACAGGTCCGCGGTATCCCGCGCCAGAATATCCTGTAAAGGTCTAGAAATGGACGCGGCAGCGGAAATAATACGATCGCTACAAGACGACTTGGACGAATTGGAGAGAGCTGCTAAGGCTTTGGAACTAAGACCGTTGCCCGAGCAGACCGTGAGTATATACAGAGATATATTGGTAACCTAGCGGGGCACACGTGTTTGTAATGGTCGGATGTGAGCGCGAGACGGGCAATAAAAAAAATTATATCCATACTAATATTATAAATGCGAAAGTCTGTCTGTTACGGTTTTACGGCTGAACCGCTGAACTGATTTTGTTGAAATTTGATATGAATATAGCTGAAGACCCGGGGTTAAGCATAGGCTAGTTTTTAACGCAGACGGAGATGCGGTTAAGCTAGCGTATCCTAATTTGACTAGTAAAACTCAAAGTTTCTTAGTAGCAATATTTAGCAAGTTTTTGATGAATTCATTTTGAATTCGTTGCGCAACAATTGCACTTTAGCCAACTTATAAAAAATTAAAAATCTTTCATTTAGGATCTATTTACATAAACGCAATATTTAAGGTAGTTGTCGAACAAATTCAGTCTCACCCTTGTAAATTACCTAGGCGTGACGTCACTGCTAGGTATCCATTAGTACGGAGCGTTTGGTATCGTCCGAAATGCACGTGAGTTTAACTTGGTCATACTTGGGTTAGTTAAGTTTTATCGACGTATTTTTTACTAATATGCCTATTAAAGTCAGCGAAAATTATTCGTCGTCTATTTAATAACGAATAACATACAAATTGGATGAATTGCAGTTAGCTTTTGAGTTTTTTCTAGTAATCAGTCGAAGAGACGGGAGATATTCTTGTCTCTTTCCTATAGTTTCTCGAACCATCGAGATAGAACCTTTGTCAACTGTTGGGCTGCATTTTAGATTTCGTAAAATAGTTATTAAACTGTTGTAATACGTGATTTTTTAATATTAGTTTGAGATTTGTGTTATAGGATTTTAACTCCACGATATTGTTGTTGCGTAGTTATATAATAAATATAAAATAATATTTAGATAAACTTTCCCAGGTTAAACAGAAAGAGATAGTATTCTTGAGGCAGGTATACAAAATACAAATATATTTATTTTGCTAAAAAAAAACTATTAGATATATATTTGCTTCCTTAATCATAAAAATAAACAAACGTTTAATAAGACTAAATTAACTAATAAAAAAATTAAGGCGCTATAGTCTTTATAAAGTTAGTTTAATAATGAATTTAATATGAATTATTCATTAAAAATAAAGAATAAATGAAATGCTAATTAAGGATTATAAAACACTAGTCGTTTCTAATTATATTCATACCAAATTTCATCAAAATCCGTTCAGCGGTTTGGCCGTGAAAGCGTAACAGACAGACAGATTTTCGCATTTATAATATTAGTATGGATTTTTTTTTTTATAAATAAAATACATAGCCCAAATCGTTGCCGTCGTACGGATGTCGAATGTATATTTGTCGACAGGTGGAGTGGTCCACGGCGAGCATGCAGACAGGTTCGCGTTCGGCAGCGGCGGCCACTTCGGCAATGATCGCCGCCGCTCGGAGAGTCGAGTCGGCATCGTGTGGTCGCGCAGCTGTCGAGCTGGCTGGCTCGCTCAAGCTGCTGTATCGGGGGGTGCGCGGCAACGTGGCTCAGCGATACAACGGCAGGTGAGGCGCGAGTCGGGAGTCGCGACTCGAGCTGAGCTTACTGTTTTTGTGTGTATGTTAGATACAAGTCTATGCACTTAAGATTTTTTTGCGTGTTGCGCCCTCTTCTGTACCCATATGTCTATGTCCTATGTTAGTTTGGTCGAGTGGAAGAGATCCCTATTTGGGATAAGTCCGCCTTTTGTTGTAACCTGTATTCTGATACTATGTTCTTTGTGTACAATAAAATTTTTTACATACATACAATTACTGCAAAGGAGATGCCGTTTGAAATGGCTCCGTGATGTGATGACACTGCAGTGGTGTCATTGCTCGTACTCCATGGTCGGAGCCACGGCCGTAACGAAGCATGTCGCCCGTCTGCCTTCCGCCAAGGGGAGCTGAACAAACGCTTTCTTACAAAATGTTTATTACGACATCTCCTCTTTGTAATTGCTCCGTAGTTCGAACCCGCGAGACCGTATTTTGCTCAGTGGAGCAAACCTTGAAACACAGATTAATGAAATTCACTTTTAGAGAAATAAATTGAACGAAATTTAAATGCACTGATGAAATTTGCACAATTGTAATAACTAACTAGCTGTTTCCCGCAGCTCCGCCTGCGTCAAAATGTGGTCTATGTTTGACCCCGGGTCTTCAACTATACAAATTAACCTTTTACTCATGAAAAAATTAAGTTTTAATAATAATAATAATATTGTATTTCTTTTTTTTTAAAAAAAAAACATGTAATATTCAAAAATTTACAAAATAGACTAAGTCTAAATAAAGGAAATAATAATAAAAACTCTTTATTGCACCAAGAACTGAGAAACAGCACAAAAAAATTAAATGTCTATGTTTTTTTTAATATGTTTTTTTGTCAACAGAATAATATCATCGACCCGTCACGTGCTCCAATCCTCGCACACCCTAGTGGAGACAGTGAAGACCTACCTGAGCAGTTCGGAACCCCTCCACACGGCCAGCATCGTCGAAATCGCTAAGGACATCTCTCAAGTGAGTTTTATCATCGATCAATCACTCTATTCGTTAATAGAGAACAGATAAAAATTTCAAAAACGCTTGACTATTTTTCTGGTTATAGGAATAAGGTCACTTATTATCGATTTTTAGGATGAGCCAATTAATTTTAACGAATAATCACCTTTAATTCCCCTGAAAAATCGATCTTTACGGCTGTATGAGCCTTTGCCTATTCCATATGTGCCACGTAGAGATATCAAAATTATATATTCGCAAAATATTCACCCCCTTGTTCATAATAATGAACAAACTTTCAATAAGACCAAATTACTAAACATAAATTAGTTGATTCTAATGAATAATCACAAAATTTATACTAACTTAACTATAGTTAATTTAACTATAGTTTAAAGTACTCCTAAACTACTGTCAAACGAAGCTTAAAACCTTGTCTATACCCTGTTTAACTTAAATTTTTTAGACACATGTAGAATAAACGTCAAACTTTTTTGTAGTATGACGGACAATGTCAACTCTCAAATGTGTTTTATGAAAGCGTAGTTGCCAATAAAAGAAATTTGTTCCAATATTTTTCCGCAATATGGCGAAGGTTGCTATTTTACTGGTCGGGCTTATAGTCAATGTGGGCTTTAAGAACTTTAAAAAAAATTTGTTTGAATAAATGGGGAACGGCTGTTAATATGCAAAAATTAATAAATGTGTACGTTCTCGTATCCAGGGTCTAGAACAAACAATGGAGGCTGTGCCGTCCCACGCCGAGTTGGACCTCGCCATGGAGAACATCAACGAGACCCTCAACATTCTCAGCGGCGGCGAGTTCCCGCCTAATTCCGACAGAACTTACAGGTAAATAGGCGTAATATTATCTTAAATGTTTTGTGGTGTCGAATGAATGAATGAATGAACACTTTATTGCATCATTTACGAACAAAAGAAACACATAGTTAAATCCAATACAACTAAATGGGTACCCATTTAGTTATCAAAGGCGGACTTATCGCTAATGCAATTTCTTCCAGCCAACCTTAGGATAACAATGAGCTGCGGTGAAAAAACACTTGCGTGAGCGGTGCAGAAAGCTTCAATGTACATGCCTACATTAACACGCATATAATATATTTAATAAATAAGCAATAAGAATAAACATATAAATAACATATATAAACTAACTAACTAGTGATAAGTGAGTTAAGAATATGTGTGTTACCCATATTCTTAAACGTTTGCTCAAACTCGACTCAACCTTACTCCAACTCACTGGTATGATTAGTCGTCACTAGCTTCCTTGACATATGGAGTTTCCTCATTGGAGGTGAGTATCGAATTGTCAAATATAAGGTTGGTCGAGAGGTACCTTGAGGCGGTATTACTTTAATTCAAAATCAAAAATAGCCAAATCGGCCCAGCCGTTCTTGAGTGTTAGCGTTACTAACGAATAGCAATTGATTTATATATATATAGATAAATTGAATTTGAAAACTATCCCGAGTCACGCAATATTGGCTCACAGTATTACAAATATGTATTTCCTTCAACAGCGAACTACAGTCAGAGCTGAACTCGGCGGCGATCGGTCTCAGCAACGCATCATCAGACGTGGTCTCCACCGTCGACCGCAGCCAGGAGTTAGCGATCAGCTCACAAGGGTTCGGAGACCAGTTCAACCGACTGCTCGGTGTCTGCATGGAGATGGCTGGGAGAACTGAGGTAACTAGCACTGATTGTCCGCTACTTTACGTGCCCTATGCCTATGCAAAAAAATAAGTCAAATTAATCAATATACCAGTCAAACTATAAAAAGGGGGGGAGGGGGGAAAGGTTTTCTTTTTATATGGGTGCGCCCTCAAATATATATTTTTTTCAGTTTTTTAGTATTCTATCACGGTTCATGAGATACAGCCTGGTGACAGACGGACAGACAGCGAAATTTTAGTAACTCGTAGGATGATTGTTACTTAATTCAGAAAAGAATATAATTTATTGAAGCGTTTATCAATTATGTGTGGCGTGTGTGTGAGCGATAAAATTAGAAATAGTGAGATAAGGAAAACGTGTGGTGTGAATGAGGATGTAGTGACAAAGATGAAAAAGGCATGTTAAGATGGTTTGGGCATGTAGAAAGGATGGATAAAAGGAGACTTACCAAAGGTATTTACAAATCAAAGGTGACAGGAAAAGTCGGTAAGGGCCGGCCTCGGAGAACATACTGCGACCAAATCGCAGACATATTAAAAAGGGAGATGTCAGGAGCACCCGTAATCGACGAGCGTGTATGACGAGAGTGATGAGAGTAGAAGAAGCGAGTGAAGTCTGTAAGGATCGTAGCAAATGGAAATCCGTAATGTAATTTAAATAAGCATTTATTTGGCATTGTCCTATATTTTGATGAAAATTTGTATGCCAGCAATTGATACAATATCTTTTTAGAACAGGCATGATTTTTTTTCAGGCGGTTTCCATAGCGGAACTTTTCGGGCGCGAGTCCAACTCACACTTAACCAGTTTTTTATTTGTTTTTTTTTTTAATATACTATTTGCCTGCAGGACCGCGAAAGTCGCACGGTGATGGTGAACTCCATGAAGACGGTGACTGTCAACTCGTCCAAACTGCTGTCCACCGCCAAATCCGTCAGCCAGGTCAGTCTTACATACATTACACCAATTCATCATGATATCATCAATCCCACGGAGTAATAACAAAGAGGAGATGGCGTATCAAAAACTTCCTTACAAAAATTGTGTGAGGCTACGCGGGGCGGAAGGCAGACGTGCGGAGCCCCTATTGACGATCCCCTCTACTTATCAATAGATTTCGCTAGCAAATCGAAGATTTTGACAAAAATATATATTTATATTTCTTTATGTTACAGATATTTTGAACATTAAAAACAGACATATAATGTCGAAAATATGTTATTTACTTACGTTTATTGTGATCCCATAACATTACAGCATTGAAACACTTAAAACAAAATGGTTTGAAATATTTTACAAAATATTCTAAGCTGAAACGAAACGTAAATAAGAAAATTAAGAAAAACATTAGAGCTCCCTCCACGTCACGCATCTTTCACAGTTGAACGAAAACTGACGTAAGCCACGCCCACTTCCGACGTCACTGCGCCAATTTATATTTATAAATCTTTATTGTACCAAAACTTTAATTGGCGGACTTAATGCTAAAAGCATTCTCTCCCAGTCAACCATTAGGAAAAACAGAAAAGTTATGTGCGGCGCGAATTATTTTAGAATACAATGAGAGAGAAAAAAAAAAAACAAAAAAAACACTTAACTGCTAAATAAACATACATAGATTTACATACAATATTCATAACTATACATATACATACATAAAAGAAGAGATGAAAACGGAAAAAGATGACGATTTAGGGTGATATTATGCTAGTGAGGTATGCCAATGACTGTAACGGTGCACCAGTCGATATGCCGTCTCCACTTTGCATTTGCTCCATGATCAATCCTAGCCTTTAGACTCGATAGGAACCTCACTATAACAGGCACATTGGTTAAAAAACACGTTCGTAAAACTTAAACTAACTAAAATATGACGAAGTTAAACTCACGTGCATTGTGGACGATACCAAACGCTCCATACCAATGGCACCCAAGCGGTGACGTCACGCCTTTGTAATTTACAAGGGTGAGAATAAATTTGTTCGACATTAGTTGTCGAACAAATTTATTCTCACCCTCACTTTATGTAAATAATTGCTAAATGAAAGTTTCTTTATTTTTCACGAGTTCATCGATTATTTATGTTTTCGAAATGGACGATCCCATCGATTTAATTGTTTTAAAAATTTGTCTGTAAAAATTTCGTAAATGACAATTTAAACTACAAATTTAATTACGTGTATCATGCATCGCATTACTTTAACAATTTTTTAACCTTGTCGTCAACTTAATTGGAAAAATTCGCGACTGGTCCAAAAACTCAAAAAACATTTGTTCTCACCTTTTATATTGAATAGTTTAATTTCCATGGTAGAACTAATGGGATTTTTTTTTCTCACTAGTATGAATATTTTCTAAATCGTAGAACTAGTGAAAAAAGTAAATCCTAATTGCTCCACCTTGGAACTATTCAAGAAACGTCCAAATTGCGATTAGATTAAAGATTCTTTATTTGTAAACACGTCCAATTCCTTGGTCAAATACGCAGTTAGTCCTATTAAATTGTCCAATTCGCAATTGGTCCATGGAATAGAACATGGGCTATCAATTTATCAGGTAGTTTACTTACTACTATGGCGGAGTGACCTAAAATGAGTCTTGGTCTCCGATAAGAAGGATATCCTTTAATATTTAAAAGAGGTAGGACAATTTGTAATGAGAAGTCCGTCTGGGGAAGTACCTCCACCCTACAGAAGACCGCAGCCAAATAACACTGTGATGCAGTGTTGTGTTCCTGCTGGTGAGTAGGGTCGCCAGGCTCTAGAGGGGTCGCTGTGCATCTCCGGTGTTGCAGGCGTTTATAGGCTACGGTAACCACTTACCATCAAGTGGGTCGTACGCATGTTTGCCTACTTAGATATATTAAAAAAAAACACTTCAATCTATCCTGCGCCACCTCTTGCCAGACATCGGCGTGTGGAAGTTTTTCGATTTAGTTTGATAAAATTATATATTTTAGGACTTGACCCGGCCAAACGCTAAGAACCAACTGGCTGCCGCGGCAAGAGCTGTCACCGAAAGCATCAACCGACTTGTAAGTATTGTGTTTGTAGAATAATCAATAATAATAGTAATCAATATACATTTATTCTTTTGTAAAAATGTTGAATTCAAGATTGTACATTGAAAATATTAAGCACATACACGTTTAGGCATACAAAAGTGAAGTCAGTGGTGTATATTTAAATAAAATGTTCTTTATATCCAAAACAAGTTACTTAAAATACACCGTGAAATTTTTGTCGTTTCGGACCCATCGTCCAGTGACTCCATCCATGCAACCGAACAACTTTCCCCAAGGAACATAGCTCGAAACATGAAAAACAAATTTGGACTTCCCATAGTAAGTTAGGTCACGTGATGAGACATTTTGCACGGGACGTCCAAAAATTTACTCCATATTTCGACCCATGTATCTTGGGGAAAGTTGTTCAGTTGCATGAATGGAGTCACTGGACGATGGGTCCGAAACAACTAAAATTTCACGGAGTATACTAGCTACTAATTCAGCTTAGCTATTTTATGCAGTAAGTAATAGTAATATGTACTGGTAAAGTAATGCCTCAGCTTTAGTGTCCAAAGTAACGCTGTTTTTCAAGCACCCTTAGTTAAATAAAATTTAAAAAAAACATTAATTTTACAATGAGTCTTTGTAATATTTTTACATAGAGGTAAGCTGATGGGTGTGAATGTGTATGGTTGGCGTAGTGTTATGTGTGTGTAAATTACCAACAGGTTGACGTTAATAGTATATCCATTCATACTTCCATACTTAATATTATAAATGCGAAAGTCTGTCTTTCTGTCTGTCTGTTACGATTTCACTGCCAAACCGCTGAACGGAGTTGAAGACCCGGAGTCAAACATAGGCTACATTTTGACGCAGGCGGAGCTGCGGGAAATAGCTAGTATATAATAGTTTAATTTTGGTAGATAATTTGGTTTATTTTTAATTTAGGTCTTAAGTCTTAATTATTTTATTAATCAAATCTTGTAATAAATTTATCAGAAATATATGATAAGTGACTTTTTACAGGTTGACGTTTGCACGGAAGCAGCTCCAGGTCAAAAGGAATGCGCAGCGGCCATCCGCAGTATAGAAAGCACACGTCCACTGCTGGACGCGCCTTCCCAGCCGGTCAATGAACTGGGATACTTCGCTTGTCTGGACGAAGTTGTCGAGCAAAGCAAGGCGCTCAGTAAGTGCACACTTATAATTAAATTGTTTATTTTCAATATAGGATATAAATATCACTTATTGATATTGACGTCAATTTACTGATGAATGAATGAATGGATGAATGAAAAATTATTTATTCAAGAAACATACAAGATGTTAGTATGAATTTATGCTAAATTTTGTTAGTAACTCTAATATTAAGTTTTCTACCACTGTCAAAGCGCAAGTGGAGAGAAGCGGCGACACTAACTCCACTGCAGCATTTCTTCAAATATCAATTTACAAAACTTACTTTTCTCAGTAGTTTAGGATGAAGTCACTCGCTACGATCGCGATTCAATTTTAGGTTACTTAGCTAACTGGCCGTCATGAGAATATTTTGCCTGTTTGGACGAAGTTGTCGAGCAAAGCAAGGTGCTCAGTATGTATAGCCCGACCAGGAAAATACCTGATCTGCATTGGCGTCGCTACTGATAGCCTTTATGTGGCAACATGTCGTATGTCATGTATGACTGTGTCATGTCAACAACAAAATTGACAATGTCATTTAAATAAATCGAAATCAATCCTTCATTTTTATTAGCGTAAAATATACTCATATCACTTTTTTCTCATTAGTATGAATTATTTTTGAAATTTTGATAAATAAATCGTAGGAATTAATCACAAAATACACAACGTCCACTCTTGTCTTGTTTAGGCAGATGAGGTTGAGATGACTGGAATGTTACATGAATGTCACACATACAATTACGGACCTGGAGCACTATTTTTGAAATGTAAGAAAGAAAGAAAATAATTTATTTTAGAAACACACAAAAAGAAAAAAAATATACATAAAAGAAAAAGCATTAGGAAAAAGGTTGTGTGTTCCCAAAAAAGGTCCTAACTTAGCATATTGCCATCCGATGATATTGACAGCGCCGATCTTCCGTTAGGACCTCGGTTGACGACACGGCAACCCGCGCACAGGTCATACTTTAGACACAAATATAAGGCAAAAGTGCCATGTGGGCGTAAGCTGTATGCCAAGGTTAAGCGTTGCCAAATGAGGTTAAAACTCGAGAGGCCCAACTGGCCAATACATGGCACCTCTCTACCCATCCAAACATACCTTCGTTCCCGTAAACGCCACATATGATAACTCCTTAAACCATAGCCATCAGGAGCCGTAAAATAATTTATGTGTATCACTATTATGTCGAAGAAAAATGGTTCGATACCAATCATTCATCATTCAAAACGAACGAAAACTATTCGATATCGCCGATTTTGCTCGAGTTACACTTTTCAGAAATGGCACTCGTGGATAATATATTTTAGGGCGTTTGTTCGTGCGCGTATCAGACTCACCCTTGACCGTTCGTTTAAATGTGTGTGTAGGTGAAGGTATGTCCGGCATGGCGGGAGCGGTGAAGCGAAGCGAGCACGAGTCGTTCGCTCGCTCTGTGTCGGCGGTGGCGAGCGCAGTGCAGGGATTGGTGGAGTGCACCGCTCAGGCTGCTTACTTGGTGAGTTTTTTTTTTATTTATTTATTTATTTACTTTTCGGGTGTCTTACAGCAAAATAGCAACATGTGACAAAAACTTAGACATAACTATGCTAATAGCAACAATCCATACTAATATTATAAATGCGGAAGTCTGTCGGCCTGTTACTCTATTACAGCCAAACCGCTGAATTGATTTTGATGAATTTTGGACGCAGGCGGAGCTGTTGGAAACAGCTAGTTGATGATAAACGATAAGCTATATAGGCTTTCCTTTCCAACCGGTCGTTTTGGAAATCATTGGGAGAGGTCTATGTGGAGCAGTGCACTGACTGCGGCTGAAATGATTATGATGATAAGTTATTAAGAACCTACATCATTTGTACAAACTTTTAAAAGTGAACACAGCATGCACATAAAAAATGCTCACAAAATTAAATAAAAAGTGAAAATTACCAAAATAAGAAATAATTCAAAATTTAATTGGTAGTCTTTATGTTTTAATGTTACTAACTTTTACCCGCGGCTTTGCCGAAAGAATTTTAAGATAAGTGTTTGTTTTCGTATACACACATACTTGCTAAATCATCATCCTAACGTATTTTCCTAGTTGCGTCGTCAGCTTACGCTTCGGAGCCTAGGGTACGCTGTAAGTCATGGTCCTAGATTTGGTGGCACTGGTTATTACAACGGAGCGACCTCCGCTTCCGAAGCACGATTGTCCATAATACTTTAACGATGTTTACACTACCTTACATGTACGAGTATATTTGTTGTCCAACCAGGTGGCTGTATCAGATGAGACCAGCGCGGCAGGCAGGCCGGGCCTGGTCGATCAGGCCTCGTTCGCTCGCGCCGCGCTCGCTATCGAGCAAGCCTGTCGCGCTTTAGCTGATGGCAACACTGACCAACAACAGGTACGATGGTTTGATCAATAGATGGCGCTAGAAGAAAAGATAATTTAAGATGTTTGACTCGATCAAAACCGATGAATCGACTGATTTTTCAAGTATAGACCTGTCGCGCTTTAGCTAATGGCAACATTTACCAACATTAGGTAGTTTGATTTTGGCTCATAGATGGCGCTAGAAGAGAAGCTTCGAAACCCAAAAGTGTTGTTTTTGAAAAGTGTGTAATTTTTCAAGTGTATAACATCGACAAATGGCTGACGTGCTAATGGTTACACCGATTAACTTCCGGTACGTGGTTTTGGCTAATAGATGGCGCTAGAAGCCCTGAGATTTTAAGATGTTTACTCGATTAAAAGTGATGAATCGAATGATTTCTTTAATACATTCCTGGCGCGCTTCAGCTGATGGCAACACTGTTCAATATCAGGTATGTTGGTTTGGGCTAATAGATCCAAAGACTAGCCAACGCAAACCAGCTGGTCTAAAAATGACACTTCACGAATTACAATATGATTACGTTATGAATCATTACAAATCTTCAAATGGCATCTTCAAATTGACAGTTCATGATACGAATCATTACATGGCAATTCTGCAAAAAGTCGCAATATTGCTAACTTTTCGTTAATTGTTTGTTTGAGCGCATTTTTAGGATTTTTTGGGTTTCATAAATTTGTCTAAAAATTTATGTTGACTAAACAATAATATAATTTTTAAATCACCTTTTAGTTTATTACTATGGCAATACTCACACGAGAAGCGAATAGCGAAATGGATTGAATAAGAGGTGACACGTCAATTCAAAATTAGCAGAATTGCTAAACTTCCCAATTCATGAAATGATTCGTTTTGAGGAATTTCTCAAAGTGGCCTTTTTCGATGATTTGGAACAGCTCCTTTATCAAATGTTTAAATGATTGTAATCTGTTTTGTATGCTAAAGTACAAATAAATAATGTCGAGAGTTGAAAAACTAAACTTACAAATCTCCAACAGGTGCTATCGGCAGCGACAGTGATTGCCAAACACACGTCAGCACTCTGCAACGCGTGTCGCGTCGCTTCCGGAAAAACTGCCGAGCCCGCCGCTAAGAGGCATTTCGTTCAAGCTGCCAAAGACGTGGCTAATTCTACTGCAGCCTTAGTTAAAGAAATCAAGGCTTTGGATACAGATTATAGCGAGGTAAGGAATCTAGAAAATGTGCCTTTTTTTAAATTAAATCACTCATTTTCCTCAATAGATAAAATTGTATTCACTCGCAACGGTCGTGATTCAGTCTTGGACTTTTTCGTGTTGCTAAAGTACGGGCATTTTGTTGCTTTAGTCGAATAAGTGGGAAAGTTTATTTTCCATGTTCGACAAAATAGCATTTCTAGCTAAATAAATGAGATAGTAGAAGGCTAAACCGCCGAGCCTGCCGCTAAGAGGCATTTCGTGCAAGCTGCCAAAGATGTCGCTAATTCTACTGACGCCTTAGTCAAGGAAATTAAAACTTTGGATACAGATTATATAGAGATAAGTGGGTATTTGTATTAGGTGGCAACATGTTGTATGTGTCATGTCAACAACTAAATTGGCAATGTTATTTGCTGAAATAGAAATTAATCCTTCGTTTTCATTCGCATCAAATATGATAACATCTTTAATATCACTTTTCTCTAATTACTGTAATTATTTTTACCACTTTGATAAATATTTTTATTTCATAATCACAAAATACACAACGTCCACTCCTGTCTCTTTTTGGCAGATGACATTGAGCAATACCTAGTAGCCAGTAAAAGAAATTAGTTCTAATATTTTTCCGCACTATGGCAAGGTTTTGCTGTTTTCCTGGTCGGGCTACAACATTTCTTTCCTCTTTGTCCATACAGGCTAACCGCTCAAAATGCGCAACAGCGACGGGCCCCCTCCTCGACGCGGTCCGCAGTCTGTGCCAGTTCGCGGACAGCCCCGAGTTCGCGTCCGTGCCCGCTCGCATCTCGCCGTCCGCCCGCCACAGACAGGCGGCTGTCACGGACTGCGGCAGGTATGTCCCGCTGGGTTGTAGTAGTATCGCTTTTCATTCGCTTATCAATATTCAATTTCATTTATTTATTTTCACGACTCATGAATTTTATTTTTGACTGCGTTTAAAAAAAAAAAATTTGTTCGTTTTATCTTTATTGTACAAAATGATAATTATGGCCTTCATATTATATTGTAAATAAATTGTCCACGTCTGTTAGCAGAATTTTTAACACATATGTTGTTGTGTATACAAAACTATTCTATACACAACAACACACAAATACACACAGATACTCATTATACAAAAAAATATCATATTTTCCTGTTTACTTAAAATAAATACTTGAATACATAAAAATAAACAAGTATTTTTTTTTTCTTTAACAGGGACATAATAAGCGGATCGTGCTCAATGTTAGAATCCGCTCGAGTGTTAGCACTATCTCCCCAGGAGAGGTCACAGTGGCAGCAACTGGCATCTGACAGCAAGACCGTGTCAGACAGCATCAAGAGTCTGGTGACTAACATCCGGTGAGTCTGTCTGTCTGTTAGTCTATCGGTATCAAAATAGGATCCTGTCACGGTCGCCTAAATGGAGATCTGTCCTAGATTTTGACTATGGATGACATGAGATTTTGAAGGGATTTTGAGTCACTGGACGATGGGTCCAAAACGACTAAAATTTCACGGTGTATGTATAGCCCGACTAGGAAAATAAAAACCCTGCATTGGCGTCGCCACTGATCGCCTTTGGATGGCAACATGTTGTATGTGTCATGTCAACAACTAAATTGACAATGTCATTTAAAGAAATAGAAATCAATCGCGTTAAATATGATAACATCTTTTATATCACTTTTCTCTTATTGCTTTGAATCATTTTTCCCATTTAGCTGTTTTTTTTTTTTGTAAATGTTTGTAGCGAGAAACAAAAACTTTATCCATGTTCACACAAATCGTATTTATAGCATCAAAAAGTTTTTGAGTGAAGAAAACAATGTAATGTGCCTTTAACATATGCTGAATGGGTCTATTTGTCGGGAAACATTTCACATCATCTGTGACAGCTTTGTGATAGCGAGGAATATGTAATTATGTAAGACTATGGGCATCATAAGAAAGCTCAAGGTCGCCCAGAGAGCTATGGAGAGGGCGATGCTTTGTGTTTCCCTACGAGATCGAATCAGAAATGAAGAGATCCGTAGGAGAACAAAAGTCACCGACATAGTCCAGCGGATTAGTTCTTTGAAGTGGCAGTGGGCGGGGCACATAGCGCGGAGAACCGACGGCCGATGGGGCAGAAAGGTTCTCGAATGGCGACCGCGTACCGGTAAGCGCAGCGTTGGACATCCACCGACCAGATGGTCAGATAACCTGAAAAAGGGTCGCAGACTGTTGCCAACCGATCATTTTGGAAATCATTGGGAGAGGCCTATGTCCAGCAGTGGACTGACTGCGGCTGAAATGATAATGTAATTAAGTCTTTGGGCCACGCATGTATTGTTAAATAATTGTTGTGTATCTTTCTTTGGCAATAAATTTATTCCATTCTATTCTAATTAAACAATAAATAATTTATTTATATCGGTATTTTCAATATCATTTGCTGTTTTAACAGTGAAAAAGCCCCAGGCCAACGGGAATGCGCGGCTTCTCTGGAGACCCTCTCGAAATTACTACGAGATCTCGACCACGTCTCAATCCAGGCTGTTAGCCAACAATTGGTGCCGAAGAAGACCAACACGCTGCAAGGTATGTGCTGAACCCACTGCGCAACAGAGGATAGTTGAGAATATGCGGTTTTTTTCTAAAAACCTCTCGAAATTACCGCCATTCGGCCTCTGGCCGCTCAATGGCAGTCGGAACCAACGGTTTAACGTGCCTTCCGAAGTGCGAAATCAGCATTATTATCAAACAATCATGTGAAACAAAATATGCATCCGGGTCTTAGGCAAACCCCTAAACCATTGGACCATGGAGGAAGCATTTTAGCTAAGATGTCCTTGTAAACATGTTTTTTTTTATACAACTAAGTAGGCAAACAAGCGTACGGCCCATCTGATGGTAAGTGGTTACCGTAGCCTATGAACGCCTGCAACACCGGGGATGTCACGAGCGCGGTGCAGACCTATCCTCTATCAGCACAGTGACCTATGTGGAGCCTGTTTATTTTTTTCAACACAGTACAAAGTTATTGTTAAAATCCTGATGTGCGGGAGACTGGAGACTGTTGTGGGCTACTAGACATGTACCAAAGTTTACCATAATTCAATATTAAATTATTAGCTTTGTGAATCGCAGACATATTAAAAGAGGGAGATGTCAGGTGTACCCGTAATCGACGAGCGTGCATGACGAGAGTGATGAGCGTAGAAGAAGCGAGGGAAGTCTGTAGGGATCGTAGCAAATGGAAATCCGTAGTCTCTGCTTACTCCTACGGGAAAAAGGCGTGACGGTATGTGTGTATGTGAATGCAAGTGTTCTACAAGTTTACAAATAAATGTAAAAAAAAAAACTTCATTTAACAAATGAATATAAAAGCTATAATCAATGAAAATATTTACAATAGCAGTTAAATTGTGAAACGATAATACCCGAGTATATATGACAATAATTCCGTCACTTGTAAGAAGGTTTCAAGTAAATAGGCTAGTTTCCCAAAAAATATAATTAGTCCGTCAGTTAGACAATCAAAAAATATTGGAGACGTATTATTTCTTTTGAAAATTAAACAAAGAATGGTAAAGAAAGTTCTGTGTGACGTCACAGCGTGCTACACTTTTTCGCAATATGTGACGTCACGAGCGCCCACTCCTAAACTTTGATGCGTTATATCTTTATAATTTATCGCTGAATTGACAAAAGAAAAAATACGTCGCTAATATATTTTGATTCCCTAAATGACGGACTAATTTTAATGATAGTCTTTTGACCTTGGAAACTAGCCTGTTCTCTTTTTTTAGTGAAGATTTAGTTGGAAAATGGCGTGATGGTATGACCATGTCTATGTTTTTAATACTTGGATAAAGATATATTGTACATTGTTCAGGTTACATAGAGCAGATAGAAAACAGCGCATCGGAGATGGACGATCGCTTGGAACCTCTGCGAGTGGCCGCTATCAGTCAGGCTGAGAATCTGGGACACGCCGCGCTGCAACTGGTAACCTTGACCTTCTTTACTTCGTCTTCGTCGTCTTATATATTTTTGTTTCAGATTTCTGAAATAACTGTTTGTTTTGTGTAAGTTGAAAAGTGAGACCTTAAAGACTGTTGTTAGTTAGTTATCCGTATATCCATACTAATATTATAAATGCGAAAGTCCGTCTGTCTGTTACGCTTTCACGGCCAAACCGCTGAACGGATTTTGATGAAATTTGGTATGAATGTAGTTGAAGACCCGGAGTCAAACATAGACTTCTTTTTGACGCAGGTGGGGCTGCGGGAAACAGCTAGTATTATATAATATATCGGTATACAAATTAAAATACAAAGGACCGCTACACATTGATTATCTACAATCGCTAATACGTGGGGCGCACTATAAGTTTCCGGAATGAATATGAAAAAATACTATTAAAGGTACAAAATTAATTTATTGTTTTTCAAAATAATCTCCCTTGGCGTCTATGCACTTTTTCATTCGATGAAACCAGTTTTGAAAACTTTTGTGCCACTCCTCTGTGGTGACCTCTGAAACGTGTTTTTCATACTCCTCGACAGCCTCTTCTGGTGATGAAAATCGTTGACCGCGTAATTGGTTCTTAATTTTTGGGAACAGAAAAAAGTCACAAGGTGCCAGGTCGGGACTGTATGCAGGATGACTCATGAGTTCTACATTTTTCGCCTTCAAAAAGTCGTTTGTCTGTCTGGCCGTGTGAGAACTAGCATTGTCGTGGTGCAGGATGATACGGCGTTTACGGTTATTTTTACGGAGTTCGTCAATAACTTCCGGCAAACAAATGGTCGTGTACCAGTCACTATTCACTGTACGACGATTCTCTAAAGCAACAGTGGCCACGTGTCCAGTTTTATTAAAAAAAGAAGCAATCATCCGCTTAGATGCACTTTTCACGCGCGCCACTTTGGTTGGTTTCGGCTCATCTTGAAAGACCCATACGCTCGATTGCTGCTTTGTTTTGAGATCGTAGCAATAAATCCATGTTTCGTCACCTGTTACTATGTCCCACACCAAATTTGACGCACCTTCGTTGAATCTGGTAAGCATGGCACTGCACCAAGTGACGCGGTCCGTTTTTTGAGCCTCGGTCAAGTTGTGTGGGATCCACCGCGAGCACAGCTTTCTCACACCCAAATGTTTGTGTAGGATTAATTGTATTTGACTCATGCCTATTTCTAAGGATGCGCGAATTTCATGGTAGGTCACATGCCTGTCTGTTTCAATCATACGGCGCACAGCATTGATGTTTTTGTTGGTCACAGCGGTGGACGGCCGACCATCGCGAGATTCGTCACTGAGATTGATACGACCACGCTTGAATTCTGCAAACCAGCTATAAACAGTTGTCTTGCATGGTGCTTCATTGCCAAAAGCTGTTTCAAGCCGAGCGATGCTCTGTTGAGCTGTCAAATTACACTTAAAATCGTAGAAAATCATACTACGAAAATTTTCCCGAGTTAAATCCATGTTGATGCAGACACACAATTTTTTAAATGGCGCCACAAGGTAAAAACAAAAGACAGTCAGATGAAACAAACTGCATTCTACAGCCAAAGAGTTCTATTTTCAAATGTTGCAATAAATTTTTAAATATTGTTTATGTAAGTGGCCAGTTCCGGAAACTTACAGTGCGCCCTATGTATTAGTATGGATTAAAGACTCATTTATGGAGAACTGTATAGTTTCTACAATAAGCTTCCTGAATCAATTTCTTCTTTTATTTATTCATTTTCAAATTATTATTTTTTATTTTATTTAATCGGAAATCACAATAAAATATTGTGCAAAATGCCGACAATCATGTGAATTCGTTAATTTAACTAGTTAATTAAGGAAAGTCTTTTTCTTATTTGTAAATTGACGTTTTGAAGAAAATGCTGCAGCGGAGTTTGTGGCGCCGCTTCTTCTCCACTTGCGCTTCTTTGGAAGTGGTGGTAAACTTAATATAAGTAAATTGACGTTAATTAGTGATATTTATATCCTACTAGCTTTTTCCCGCAGCTCCGCCTGCGTTAAAAAGTAGCCTATGTTTGACCCCGGGTTTTCAACTATATTCATACCAAATTTCATCAAAATCCGTTCAGCGGTTTGGCCGTGAAAGCGTAACAGACAGACAGACAGACTTTCTCATTTATAATATTAGTATGGATATATTTAAATTAAACGATTGCAATACATTTCATCATCATTTGACCCTTAATATTTTTTTTATTGTTATTAATTTAATAATAGGAAGACCAGCAGCAAATAAACCAGATAACACTTTTGAAACAGATATCGTACGCGGAACCACTCATCAACGGCACTGTTGGAGCGGCGTCCAACATCACCGAGTCATCAACACAGGCCACGCTATTGCAACACGCCAGGACGGTGTTGGAGACGCTAACACTGTTGGTGCAGGCTGCCAAGACTGCCGCCGGCAATCCCAGGGTGAGTGTTGGAGACGCTAACACTGTTGGTGCAGGCTGCCAAGACTGCCGCCGGCAATCCCAGGGTGAGTGTTGGAGACGCTAACACTGTTGGTGCAGGCTGCCAAGACTGCCGCCGGCAATCCCAGGGTGAGTGTTGGAGACGCTAACACTGTTGGTGCAGGCTGCCAAGACTGCCGCCGGCAATCCCAGGGTGAGGCATCCCAGGCAATGCATTTAACCAACAAATTAAAATTTGACACCCCACGCCTGGGCGTGGGCGGGGCGGAGATCGGGATGTCTCAGGAAATTAAAATTTTAGGCCTTACAATAGATAGGAAATTAACATTCAACAAACATATTAGAGAAAACTGTAAAAAATCTATAAATATATTTAAGCAATTGGCAAGAGCTGCAAAAATAACATGGGGGTTGGGGCCTGAGATAGTGAGAACCATCTATACGGCAGTAATTGAACCCATTATAATGTACGCGGCTAGCGCCTGGGCCACAGCTGCCAAAAAACTCAAATCGCGACAGCACTTAAACGCGGTCCAAAGAGGCTTTGCCCAAAAAATTTGCCGTTCGTACCGCACGACCTCTCTCAACGCGGCACTACTACTGGCTGGCCTGCTTCCGTTGGATCTTAGGATCCAGGAAGCAGCCTCCCTCTACGAGGTAAAGAGAGGAAACTGTCAGCCGGTAGTAGGAGATCGCGAGATGGAGGAACCCGTGCCTTTCAGAGATGCCCCGCATCCCGCGAAGGATATGGATGTGGGATTCAAATGCCTGGAGGACCAAAACGCGGTAAGAAACAATACCGATCAAGAAATCCAGATTTATACGGATGGGAGCAAGCTTAATGGAAAGGTCGGAGCAGCTATATCGTGCTGGAAAGACGGACAGGAATTCTGCTCCCAGAAGTATAAACTGGAATCGGCGTGCACCGTCTTCCAGGCAGAATTGTACGCCATATATAAAGCCACACAGCGAATAAAAGAGGGTAGGGCACAGTCCGGTGGTGTCTTCAGTGACTCAAGGTCTGCCCTTGAAGTAGTGAAAAACCAAAATAGTACACACCCCTTAGCTGCAAAAATTCGGGAAAATCTGGCCGAAATAAAAGCAAGCAATAAAAGGGCAGACCGGCTCATGCTGGACTTGTGGGAAATGAGCGGGCGGACGAACTGGCGAAAGAGGCAACTGAAAAGAAAACAAAACCGGTATATGATAAATGTCCGATTTCATTCGCAAGGCGGCAGATCCGAGAGGACACGCTTTGCGAATGGAATCGGAGATATATAAATGGAAATACAGCAAATAATAAAAAAAAAAAAAAAAAAAAAACGTTAGCTCTGTGTATTTTTAATTGAAAAAAATAGTTTTGAGCTTATTTTCAACTCAATAATAAAGGGAAATGATTTTTTAAGTGCAGTAAAGTAGTGCTATTGTTTATTTTGAATTAGTGTCAAGATTTACTTCAAATTATTGGAATAGTGGTGCCTACAATGATGTGAAAATAATCTTAAAGTATCACACAATCAAAACTCCTTCCTAGCTTTTTTCGGATTTTTAAAAAAATACTTACCTACGTACAATGTATACAAACGCCGCACAGGAGATAAATAAATTATCAAGAAAAGTTATAAATATGAAGTGAACTTAGTGAAATAATTGTTGAAGGTGTTTATTTAATGTAACTCAATACCTTCATTTAACACTATTTCCTTTTACGGAAATAAGATAGTGATGGATCATTTTTATCAATGACGTCATACGCTGTTTGGTGTGTTTGGTGCAGAACGCGCCTTCCGTACGTGAGTTAGAAGTTCGATTCCTGGTCATGAAACAAACTGAATGACTTTTATTTTCTTTTCTTTTTGAAAACATAAATTTCAAAAACTTTTTTCAACATCGCCAGTGTTCGAGCCAAGGATGGACATTTATTATTTTTAAATATTGTGTAAATTTGTTTTTTTTTTTTTTTAAATTGACGAATATTTAGGTGTATTTACATTTTGCATGTTAATATTGTGACCTTTGTTTTTTAATTTTTATTATGTATTTACAATTTAATTTTTGTGACATTTTTTTATACAACTATTTTCATGCATATTGTGGCGTCCTTCCTCTCTGCCAGATATTTAATTTTATTGGGATTTTGCAAATGAATAATTTATAATGATATGTTAATTAATTTAATTATTAAGTTATTTTATTGTTTTTCATTATGTTTTAAAGTTAATTGTTTTATAATGGTAATGTATTAAATTTGACATTAAGTTATTTTGAATTTTTGACATAGTTTTTATATTTAGATTAAGTTGTATTCTTTTAAATATTTTTTTTATTTTCCAGTTCTAATTTTCCAGTTCTATTTGTTGTTTTTATTTTGGACTTTTAATTTGATTTATAACTTGTAATTTATTTTATTAACTTTAAATAAGATTTTGAATTGTTTTTTTTAATAAATTGATTTTTTTGATGATTGAATTGATTATATAAAATTAATTTTGTCTCTAATTTTTAAGAATAATTTTTATTTATACGAATTGGTTTTATGTTTAATTTAAAGGTAAGTTATGTCAGAAAATTTGAGCTACGGTATTTGTCCTTTTTGCCCGGGTTCAACACGACAATTTGTTATTCCGAGAGGACTTGCTGTGCATATAGGCCGAAAGCACAGAGCTAACCGGGATGAACTGAGTTCCAACTTAGCTACACCATCGCAGGATTCAGGGACAGATTTGAGTGGCAATCTGGATACACTATCAACTTTGAAATGTAAAGTCAGAGTACTAAAACATATACCGAAAGGAGCGAGATGCTTGGCTGCGGGAAGGTTGGTGGCACTAATCAGAAATTGTTTGTCGGATAACAGCCCTGAAGCTTGGTTTGCTTTACTTTCTTTCTCCTTCACAGCATTAAGAGTTCCATGCAAGGAAGGGCACTCGTCGTTGACTTCCAAAGTGAGAGAGAACATTGGTGGTTCAGGTGATGCTTGCATTCTGAGTAGCCGAAACATTCAAAGAAAGACTTATTCTTTACACAAGTCTATAGAGGGAAAGGTTCATGATGGTGATTTTAGAGGTGCCATTCGGTTGTTGTTATCAGATTGTTCTGTAGCACCAAATAACGCTGAAACTCAGGATGCTTTGATACGCAAACATCCATCACCATCTCGTCCTTTGAGTTTGCCACCAGAGCCAAATCGTGCCAGCGTTTTTCTGACAGTCACTTCTTCGGAAGTTCTGGCTGCTTTGGGATCATTCCAGACTGGTTCAGCGTCGGGATTGGATGGTCTGCGTCCGGACCATTTGAAAGAATTAATTTCGACCTCGGCTGGGGACAACGGGAATCGGTTAGTGGAGGCGTTGACCAGTTTATGTAATTTTCTTTTAAAAGGTTTGCTCAATCCTATAGTATGCCCATATTTATACGGAGCTTCATTGTGTGCTTTAAAGAAGAGGGATGGTGGGATTAGACCAATCGCCATCGGTTCCACAATTCGACGATTGGTTTCAAAGATTGCTTGTAGCGCTGTGAGGCGAGACGCATCTCTCTACCTGCAGCCTCAACAATTGGGCTTTGGCACTGCTAGAGGCTGTGAAGCTGCCATACATGCCACTCGATGGTTTTCTACCTCAAAGAAAAATACAAACAGCGTCATTGTTAAACTAGATTTGGAAAATGCGTTTAACAGTGTAGAAAGAGACGTAATTTTAAACGAGGTATTGGAACATACACCACATCTTTTTCCATTCCTGCACCAATGTTATAGCTCACCTAGTCACCTTTTCTTTCAAGATACTTCGATAGACTCTAAAGTTGGTGCACAACAGGGGGATCCCTTGGGACCTTTAATTTTTAGTCTGGCCATTCAAAAAGCCATTAGCAGTTTAAGGTCTCCCCTTAACGTTTGGTACTTAGATGACGGTACTTTGGGAGGTCCTCCTGATGTTGTAGCTGCGGATGTACAAACGTTGTATGATAAATTTAAAGACCTTGGTTTAAAGGTAAATTCAAGAAAATGCGAGTTATTTTTGTGCGGTGAACAGGCTCTTACTTCAGTTCCGCTCTTCCAAGCTTTGATACCAGGTTTGATGGTAGTTGACGATTCAAACTTTACACTTTTAGGAGCTCCAATTTGCGAGAAAGCTGTGCCTTTAGTAGTCCGAGAAAAAATTTCATCTTTTGTGGCTTCACACGAAAGACTTAAAAGCTTATCTTCGCATGTTGCGTTGGTACTCCTCCGTAACTCCCTTGCGATTCCTCGAATGACTTATATTATTAGAACTAGTCCGACTTGGTTATTCCAAAGTGAAGTCAATGAGTTTGATAATGCTGTGAGAATGTCTTTAGAGACGGTGCTCAATGTCAAACTTAGTGATCGACAATGGATCCAGGCTTCATTACCTGTACGTCATGGGGGTCTTGGTATTCGCCGTTTGGAGGATGTTTCGCTGCCGGCATTCTTGTCGTCCACACATGGGGTGATCAATTTAGTCGCTAAAATTTTGTCAACTAATGGCGATGGATTGGTTTTGCCGTATGTAGGTGATGCCCGGTTGGCCTGGTTGGCGAGATGTCCAAATTCATCCCCTCCGGATAAGCCCGAGGTACAGAGGTCGTGGGATGAGGAGGGAGTGCGAATTCATTTTAAGGAATTGGAGAGTCAGTCAAGTGATGTGGATTTGGCGCGAATTAGGGCTGCAGTCCAGCCCGAATCTGGGGCTTGGTTACATGCGGTTCCATGCCCCCATATAGGAACCCACCTAGACAGCAATTCCTTAAGAATAGCTGTAGCACTTAGGTTAGGTTGTGCTGTGTGCGAGCCTCATCGCTGCATTTGTGGCGTAATGGTGACTTCTGATGGGCATCATGCTCTAGCATGTACTCGTTGTGCAGGCCGTTTGCCCCGTCATAGTGCAATTAATGACATAATTCGCCGCGCGTTAATATCAGCCAATGTGCCTTGCGTGTTGGAGCCCCCGGGACTTTCCCGCACGGATGGTAAAAGGCCGGACGGTTTAACATTGATACCGTGGCAGAGAGGAAAAAGTTTATTATGGGACGCCACATGTGTTAGTACATTTGCGGCGTCGTATCTCGGTCATACAGTAGGGTCACCGGGAGCAGCTGCACGGGCGGCGGCCGGACAAAAATGTTTTAAATATTCGAATCTCTCTTCACAATATATTTTTGTTCCGGTCGCAGTCGAGACGGCGGGTCCTTGGTGTCCTGAAGCTAAACATTTTGTGGCAGAGATAGGGCGCCGTTTAAAAGATTGCGGTTATGACTACCGCTCAGGGTGGTACCTGGTTCAAAGGATTTCTATAGCTATCCAAAGAGGTAATGCTGCAAGTATTATGGGAACCTTTGAGCCGGGTACAATCAGGGGCGGCATTTTTGATTGAATTATTTTATATTAAAATTTATCTTATTAAAAAAAAAAAAAAAAAAAAATACAGCATCCACCACCAAACTGTTCTTCCCCGATGCCGTAAAGGCCTATAAAATTATAAGGAACACCACATTAAATCCCATTACTACCCAAATAATGACGGGGCACGGTGGGTTCTCTGGGTACCTGAATAGATTCAGGTGCAAAGAGAGCCCGTCGTGCGCCTGCGATCCCGGAAAAGTGGAGGACGTACTGCACCTATTAACGGAATGCACAATAAATGAAAAAATTAGATACGAGTTCGAATGCACAATAGATTGTAAAATAAATAAAGATAATTTAGCGAAGATTATAGAGAATAAGGAAAGTAGATTAAAATTTTTAGAATACAGCCAAAAAATTGTAAAAATCGTACTAAAAAGAAATAATAGTAAAATTTAAACACAGATTAATTAAAACATAAATTAATTAAAAAAATAAAATAAAACATGTAATTAAAAATGACTGTAGCCAAGATCTCCGCCACCCGAACGGAGGAACATACGAAATCAAGACAAGAAAAAAAAAAAAAAATCCCAGGGTGAGTGTTGGAGACGCTAACACTGTTGGTGCAGGCTGCCCAGACTGCCGCCGGCAATCCCAGGGTGAGTGTTGGAGACGCTAACACTGTTGGTGCAGGCTGCCCAGACTGCCGCCGGCAATCCCAGGGTGAGTGTTGGAGACGCTAACACTGTTGGTGCAGGCTGCCCAGACTGCCGCCGGCAATCCCAGGGTGAGTGTTGGAGATGCTAACACTGTTAGTGCAGGCTGCCAAGACTGCCGCCGGCAATCCGATTTCTGAAATCTGATTTTTTTTAAATTCTTGCATTAACTCTGAGATTTTTATCTGTCAATGTCTAAAGTGACATAAAAAATCAAAAAGCAGGTCAGTAATGTATTTCTATACAACTTTTCCGCCCGCATTTTTTGGCGGGAAGAATGAAGGACTTTCTACCCCGTCCTTGACCAAGTAAGAGTCAACTTTCCGAGAAAGTGTAGTAGAAACAATCTAAGCATACAATACTTCTTATTTTCAAGTCAAAATTGCTATTGACTTCACTATTTATTATAGCGCGAGGTGGCCCATAATTATTTGACCATATCTGTCACAGGCGATATCATCGCACGGCGAGCTATCAGCACAACATTCGTTATCCCGGTCAGCTCTCGGAGAACTACTCAGCTGCGTGAGAGAACTCAGCGCAGCTCGGGGAGCTGTCGGGCCTGCTTTGGAGCAGCTCGCGAGGGCGCAGAGAAGATTACAGGACCATAGGTGAGTGTTGAGATGATAGATGGCGCTGATTGGTAGTTTGAAACTCGCTGTTGAGGTTTTTTTAGTGCAATGTAAAGCCCGACCAGGAAAATAAAGACTGCATTGGCGTCGCTACTAATCTTCTTAATGTGGCAACACGTTGTATGTGTCATGTCAACAACTAAATTGACAATGTCATTTTATTAAATAGAAATCAATCCTTCGTTTTTATTCTTGTCGACTATGATAACATCTTTTATACACTTTTCTCTCATTACTTTTTGTCATTTTAATAAATAAATCGTAGGAAATAATCACAATATACACAACGTCCACTCCTGTCTCTTTTTGGCAGATGACGGAATGTTACATGAATGCCTAGTTGCCAGTAAAATAAATTAGTTTCAATATTTTTTCCGCAAAATGGCAAAGTCTTCTATTTTCATGGTCGGGCTATATAAGTTATTTCTATCTCGAGTTAACAAGGTCGGTTTACTTACAAATGTCAAAGCTTTTTCAAAACTGCTTTTCTTTTTCCGACATGGTTTCTTTAACGATATGTTTATAGACAATGTTTAGATGCCGTTGTTCGTGATTATGAACTTGATATTTCTGTTTATTTATCATTTACAGGAAATCTAAGCAGATATTGAAATTGCATTAGGGAAACAGATGAGATTAGGCTTTACGCGGCAAAAGCGCCCTATTAGCTCAAAAAATAAAATAACATCGAAAACGTAAACGTAAAAATATTATTGTTAATCGCGGAATAGGCTAGTTTCTAGGGTCAAAAGACTAACATTAAAATTAGTCTGTCATTTAGGGAATCAAAATATATTAGTGACGTATTTTTTCTTTTAGCGATAAATTATAAAGATATAACGCATCAAAGTTTGGGAGTGGGGCTCGTGACGTCACGGCGAAAAAGTGTAGCACACTGTGACGTCACACGGAACTTTAACGCGCCATATCTTTACCATTCTTTGTTTAATTTTCAAAAGAAAAAAATACGTCTCCAATATTTTTTGATTACCTATCTGACGGACTAATTATATATTTTTAGGAAACTAGCCTATCACACCCGTCTCAACAACTCGACCGTCGCGGTACTCGTATTTATTTCTAAACTTGCAATATCAATGAGTGCACTTGGCACGTTACCAACACAGCACCAAATGATCTAACCTCTTTTTATATGCGGAACCTTGACCGCTCGCCGGCGTATTTAGGGATCCCCGAGGAATGGGTTTTGTTGCATGAAAATGTACTATTTCTGACTTAGACTGTGCCTAGCGCACTTTGCTCTGAAGGCAGCTGTAAAGTAGTGTAGATGGTATCATCTAGTTTTTTTTTTCATCTAATTGTTTAAAATCGATATAAAAAAAATTGCAAACCTCCGAAACGTAAAAATGAAATGGTGGTTTCAAAGAACACGTTTTATAAATTGAAATAAAAATTAAATTTGGTAAAATAACAAAAATATGAAATATAAACACAAACCTTTTATTCATATCGAGCATTTGTTCCCACCTGGTCAATCAACCCGGTACACCCTAGTGCCAAGAGGTGTTTTTTTTTTAAAAATGCCAGGGTCACGTACGTGATTGAAATTGTAAAATTTCCAGGGGTGTGTGTATGTGGCACAGTTACAGGCAGGCGGAGCCAGTCATAGAATACCAAGTTTTTGTTATGGCTCAAATACTTCATGATAAAAAGATATTTATTTATTTATTAAAACTTTATTGGCGGACTTGATGCTAAGAGCATTCTCTACCAGTCAACCATTGTGAGAAACGGAAAGATAGTTTGGCGCAAAAAAGTTAAGGGGAAAAAAATGTATTACATATAGAGCAATTTTTTTCAAAAGCTTCAGTTTATACACTACGTAAACAAAAATACACAAATACTGTTTCATTTTAAATATATACCTATATATACATACGTCTACATTTTAACCAATGATGAAGTCAAGTCATGGAGAAGTTTACATACTATGTTCTTTGTGTACAATAAAGATTTTTACATATATACAAGTTTTCATTAACTGAGTGAGTCCAAAATGTGGGCACGTACCCGCTTTTTAAATAAAAAAATTGTTAGGGTTTTCTTAATATCAACAGGCCAAGCAATCCAAAGTCCAGATTGCATTTGAGTTAACCCCAAGCTCCAACTAACAGTTTAAGACGCAAAACGTTGCAATTTTAAGGATTTCATAAAGTAACAAAATTGTTCATGTCATTAGTTAAAATGTGTATTAAGGACACTGCTGCTATATATGTATGGCTGTATAAGAGATCATTATTTTGTAAATAATCTTAATAAACCTTTATGCAAACGCAAATAAAGTTATTCTATTTTAAACTGTTAGTGTGTTTTGTACTGTACTTGGAGAAATCAAAATATGCCGGTGGAAGACGATTCCGCTGGTAGGTACGCAGCTATAGAAATTCTGAGCCAGTCGTTCCGTTGTAACACGAATTGAAACGTCGGAAGTATAAAAGTGTTATATTTTAAATATGCAGTGCGTTAGTTTAAAAGTCAAAATGTGTATTTATATCGGCGAAGCTAAGATTCAAGTGCCATATGGTCAGTTCGCGGCCGCCCGTCGGTTACGCGTGTTTATTAACTGAACAGGTTACTGTTCAGTTACCCACGATTTTATTTACCTGTTTGGTTTGTTTGAACTTTTGGACGAGAATTTCGAAATAAAAAGTTTATGGGTGAAAGAAATAATCATTTGATCGATTTGTTTAATGGTTGACAATGTTTATAAAGTCCATTTTACTGTTTGTTGTCTTGTTCTTTTCACTTAAATATCGATAAGATAGAGATAACCCAAAACAACAAACAAACATTGTTAATTTTTTAAGTCTTGTGTTTATGCTCGTTCGTATTCTTGACCTTTGCGTGTCGATGGTTTAAATATTCGTGCTAAATGTCATTAAACCAATTTTTTGTGTGACTTTTTTTGTTTACTTTGACTGTTTTACTTTATCAAAAGTTCAGTGATCAGTAAATTAGTGAACAAAAATCATAGTTTGTGCGTGTATGACGTCATGGAGAAATTACGCACGCTCGGGTATGATTTCACGTTAGCTAACTAACAATGACATTGTTAACTGCGCCTGTGGTGCAGTAGCTAGCGTTTACCTGCAGAACCCGAGGTCGTGGTTTGAATTCCCACGGGAAGCATACTTTGTTTAGTTGTTTCCAGTTTGGTTAGGACATTGCAGGCTTGAGTCACCTGATTGTCTGATACAAAGAGGTGATGCGGAAGGCTAAAATGGTCTTCTAGGCTTACATAACGTGGTCGTAAAGGAACCACGTTAAAGGCTGAAAGGCGGTTTCTAAAAATTCCGATACTAGAGTGTCTTGGTGTGCCCCAAGGTAGTGTCCTATTTCTCGTTTACACAATTGAATTAAAGTTTATTGCTATAATATATAGCAATAATCAGGGTCGGCAACGCGCTCGTGACATCATAGGCTACGGTAACCAATTACCATCAGGTGGGCCGTACGCCTGTTTGCCTACTTAGATGTATAAAAAAAAAGCAACTGACTGAGTGAATATTAAATGCTATTTAGATAGCTGCTTAGCAGCCTGGCCACGAAGCAATTCGCCGCGATGTCACTGGCGACTAAAATCCACACAAATGCATTTGTTTCAGTGCAATAATCGTTACTACTCCTCATTTCGCCTCGCCAGTCACCAGTTCCCGTGGCTTTTTAGTGCATTTATAATGTATTTCTCTTAGTCGCCGGTCGCATCGCGGCGGATATCGTCATGGCGAATTGTTTCGTGGCCAGGCTGTAACAGTGATCTTTTGGGTCAAGCACAAACGATAGCTTTTTAATTCTTGTGGAAGTTTATATTGGCATGCAGCATAGGTTCTAGTACGTTACTTTTAAATTATGTGCGACTGAAACACTAGCATTCAGGAGTGCTATATTTGAGAAATATCAGTCGATAAAAACCGATGAGTCGAGTGATTTTCATTCGACTCTCCGGTTTTCGGACAGTCGCATATTTCAAAAATAGCATCCCAGTAATTTATTTAAACTTTATTGTACAAATACAATTGTAAAGTACAATAGGTGGATTTAAGGCTAAAAGCATTATCTAACAGTCAACCTTTGGGTCAAGCAGACCTTTGTTATGTGGGTGTAAAATAAAGTTAAATTAACAGAAAAGCATAAAAAAATAAATATGCAATACATATATATAGCATATACTTACATATAATACTAGCTGTTTCCCGCAGCTCCGCCTGCGGTATATAGCCTATGTTACTCAGGGTGAATGTAGCTTTCCAATGGTGAAGGAATTTTTTAAATCGGCACAGTAGTTTTTGAGTTTATTCATTACAAACATACACACAAAAATACAAATCTTTCCTCTTTATAATATTAGTGTAGATAAACACGTATAAATAATAACGTACGTATATATGCTTTGTTGAAATTATTGATTGATAAATGTTTTTATAGTATACAAGAGTTTTTGGAATATAAATAAATATAGCTTTCGCACGGGGATTCGCTCCCATTCATTGGACTCATAACATATTGTACGCCCGGAACGGCAGAAATTGGAGAATATTGTTATTTTTATTGACATCTTACTTGTACCTAAATTCAAACAATAAAGGCTTTTTTAATTTTTTTCATAACAGGATGTCCCTCGTTGAGACTTTCGACGAGAATGACTCGTTCGTGGACTACCAGACGCGGATGGTTGGCGCCGCGAAGGAAATCGCCCGCCTTGCCGCCGACATGGTAACATTTTGTACTCATTTTTCAACGATCGGACTCGAGCTGAGCTTACTGTTTTTTATGTGTAATTAAATTTGTATGTTAGATGCAAGTCTATGCACCTGAGATTTCTTTGCGTGTTGTGCCCTCTTCTGTGCCCATATGTCTATGTCCTATGTTAGTTTGGTCGACTGGAAGAAATCCCTATTTGGGATAAGTCCGCCTTTTGTTGTAACCTGTATTCTGATATGTTCTTTGTGAACAATAAAGATTTTTACATACATACATACATTTTCGCGGTCATGGCTACTTGGTAAATTTAAGAAACAGCTCTTCGTTTATTTTTAACTCTTTTGTTGGGAGACAGTACAATAGAACATAGGTACATTTATGAAAAAAAAAACATGAACACAGTACAGTACGAAAGGCGTGACTTATATCGCACAAGCAATTTCTATTAGGCAAACATAAGATAGTTTGAAATATAAAAGAATACCGGACATGGTGCGTAAAATCTAACATTTTATGGATTGATTGAGTTGGATAGGTAATAGTGCATCATTGTTATCATCATGTTTCGACAACTCACTTATTATTTTTCAACTAATTAAGATTGAGGCGCAGCCATGGAGCAATTACAAAGAGGAGATGCCGTTTGAAATGGCGCAGTGATGTGATCATTGCTCGTGCTCCACGATTGGAGCCACGGCCGAAACCAAGCATGTCGCACGTCTGCCTTCCGCCAAGTGTAGCTGAACAAACGCTTTGTTACAAAACGCTTATTACGGCATCTCCTCTTTGTAATTGACCGTGGGCGCAGCGACCCAAATTGAGTGAAAATGAGTATCTTCATTACGGTCTATCCTTTTATTTTCTGTACACTGTTACGCACTGGCTTTATTCAACGTTTTGTGAAAAGTGATGCAGCATTTGCACCTATACATAACATTCCCATATTTAAAAAAAAATCTAACAAAATGTTTTATCTCGTGAACAGACAGCGAAGTCGGGTGTCGCTGGGCAACGAGTTGTGTCAACGATTTACCATAGATGTAGCTTAGAAATAACAAGGAGCCCCTATTTTTAAAATGTATGATATAACTCATTCGAAATCGAACAAAAATTATTCGTCTCGCTCGTTTTGCGTGTGTCACACTTTTCAAAAATATCACTCCATTTTTCTTGGTGTATATTTGTGTATGTATCTCCTAAACAGACAGCGAAATCGGCAACCGACCCGAGCCGCCTGGTGTCGCTCGGCAACGAACTGTGTCAGCGATACGAACAGCTCGCACAAGACAGCGTCGGAGCGTCACACACTACGCCCAACGCGGATGTCGCCGACAGGTAACCATACTAATATTATAAATGCGAAATGTCTGTCTGTCTGTTACGCTTTCACGGCCAAACCGCTGAACGGATTTTGACGAAATTTGGTATGAATATAGTTGACGACCCGGGGTCAAACATAGGCTACTTTAAGACGCAGGCGGAGCTGCGGGAAACAGCTAGTCATATATACACTAACAAGCTGGAGAGTTGTTGTTGTTGGTCCGATATGAAAATTATTTCAGTGTTAGATAGCATATTTATCGAGGAGGGCTATAGGCCTGGGCGAAGTCCGGGCGGGCTGCTAGTATATTATATATGCTAAAGTCTGTCTGTCTATCTGTCTGTTACACGGCCCTGGACTAATTTTGATAAAACTTGGTATGGTTGAAAGTTAAAAACGCGGGGTTTAGACTACTTTCTAAACGCGGACACAGCCGCGGAAAACTGCTAATCTAACATACAAATCGGCAACCGACCCGAGCTGTGACAACGATACGAACAACTGCCACAAGACAGCGTCGGAACATCGCACACTACACCCAACGCAGGCGTTAGAATAGAATATGATTTATTGAGAATAGAATAGAATAAATCTTTATTGATATAGATTATATTATATATAGATATAGATTATATATAGAACGCCAACGCCTTCGCCATATTACGGAAAATATTGGAACTAATTTCTTTTTCTGGCAACTAGACATTCACGTGACATTCCGTCATCTGTCAAAAGGATACAGGATTGGAATAAGCTCCGCCTGCGTCAAAAAGTAGCCTATATTTGACCCCGGGTCTTCAACTATATTTATACCAAAATTAAATCTATCGAAGCCAAAGGATGGGCGAACGTTTGTATAAAGGAAACATAGAATATACTTTTTGGCGTAGACGGAGCCACGCGAAATAGATAATAAATAGTCTAGACATAACAATGCCATTTATAATAGACAATATTTGACATGTGTGGTAATGCATTGCCGAAATTAATGGTTTTATTTTATTTCCTAGGATCCGCGTAACCGTAGTGGAATTAGGCGAAGCATCGTCGGAATTAATTCGCGCGGGCGGACAATGCAAGTTAGCTGCTATCCCACAACACCAGAGGGCGGTAGCGGACTCGGCCAAGACCGTTTCCGAAAAGGTAAGATATTTATAAAAATAATCCATACTTCATGCCTTTTAGGTATCGTCGAAAAGTTGCAAATGTATAATATTACAGGCGGAGCTGCGGGAAACAGCTAGTATTTAATATTTAAAATTATTGTTATCGATGTCGATAAGCTGAGTATTTTAAAGGTATATATGTATTCATAAAAATAACAAACGTTTGTTAAGTCCATTTTAGCCTCTTTCCATTCTAATGTGTCAAATCATTTTTTCAATTATAAATTGGTATAATACAGATGTAAACGCATTAATAACAAAAGAACAAACCTCACAGTCAAATGTTATTAAAACCAAGAATATTTATTGAAAATTTAATTAGAAACTATGTGTTAACGATCATTTTAAGACAATAAGAAACTTTACTTTTGAAATTAAATTTTCGTTTATTTATTGTTCAATTGGCTCGGGCAAGGCCAGAAAGGGACACCAAGGGTCGATTTCACCAAAGTCGGATAAGTTTTATTCCAAGAATAATGACGCCATTAGCTCTCGTATAATGAAGTTTACATTTCACCACACAGTTGTCCCGATAATACACCGTGAAATTTTAGTCGTTTTGGACCCATCGTCCAGTGACTCCATTCATGCAACCGAACAAATTTCCCCAGGGAACATAGCTCGAAACATGAAAAACAAATTTGGACTTCCCATAGTAAGTTAGGTCACGCGATGAGACATTTTGTATGGGAGGTCCAAAAATTTACTCCATATTTCGACCCATGTATCTTGGGGAATAAAAAAATAGAAACGATGTTGATGAAATCGGCCCTTAGACTATAAGAAACTTAGTTTACAAATTCAATTCAATGTTATGTATTCCATTGGCTTACACAGGAGACGCTAAAAAGGGGAAAACACATTTTCTCATCTCAATATTTGCAGCTTGAGGAAGATATAGTAAACTTATGTTTGTTTTCCATCAAAGCTGGTTTGTTAAAGATCCACAAAGCGGACGAACATGTGACCGAGTCGATTGACAGCCTCCCTTTTACGATCTAAATCCGCTGCCACCATATGCAAATAATAATATATATCTACAGACCCCTTGTGCAATCAGACTTATCAAAATTTACATACATAACTTTGTAACTTTACTACATAACGGGAAATGTTTGCATTCTTAAACAATAAAATTGACATAGCGCGATGAATGCTCTCAAAATATATATTTAGATATAATGATAATATTTGACTGTTTTAATAATATTTTAAGAATAATTTTATTGTGAATTGAATTAATTTAAATGTTAATGTGTAATGTAGATTGAATTGTTTTAATTATCTTTGCATACCTTATAAGGTTGATTTTGCGGCCATATTGTTATTTAACACCAGACTGTACCACTTTCGTTGCAAATAAACTATTTCTTTCTTTCTTTCAAAAAGCTGCAATACTAAACAGTTGTAGGATAGTTCGGAAATTTCTTCAATTAGATTCAGATAATTCAAATAACATACCGTTTTAACATTTCTTAACAACTGTGTTAGCATTTGGCTAGCCGCCCGTGCTATCACAGAAAATACCAGGCCAGACCTGAGCACAATTTGTGAAAAACAAATAATAATAATAATGTTTATTTACAGGTGGTATCAGTACTTGGTGCACTGCAGGCCGGCTCGCGAGGCACGCAGGCCTGCATCGACGCGGCGGCGACCATATCCGCCATCATTGGGGACCTCGACACCACTATACTGTTCGCTAGTGCCGGTACTGTACAGTTTCAGCTCAAAAACCTCTTATTTCAGTTAAAAATGCTCTCAATCCGCTCAGTGTAGGTTAAAATCACTCGCTTCGGTCGTCATTCAGTTCTAAATATGTCACTTCAATTGGCTTTTTTGTCACTTTATCTGCTATTATTGGGAACCATTTCACAAGTACAAAATTAATTAAAATATATATGTATGTAGCTTTATGGTAGGTATTTTTAACATATTTTTTTCTATTTCACAGGTACCCTCCAATCGGAAAAGGAAACTGACACGTTCTCAGACCATCGCGAGAGCATTCTCAAAACTGCCAAGACTCTGGTCGAAGACACCAAAACATTGGTGGGAGGCGCCGCCGGTACTCAGCAGCAACTGGCCGATGCTGCGGCGAGCGCTGTTAATACTATTGGTGAGTGAGAAACCGCGAGAAACTTATATGAAATTGGTAGTTGAAGATATAAATAAAAAGGCTTATTATATATACAGCGTGGTTAAGGTTTTCGGTGAGTGAGAAACAGCTAGAAACTTAGGTGCTTAAGTTGGTAGTTAGAACTTAAAAGAAATAGGATAATTCTGTATACTAAGTGGGTAATGCTTTTGGTGAGTGAGAAATTTAGGTAAATTAAGCATTAAATGACTAGCGGTAGTTAGCTGATGCTACAACTAGCATGCTCATTGCTTTTGATGTGTGAGAAACTGAAGGCGTCTTAAAATTATAGCGAGAAACCGCGAAAAACTTACTACTTACATCTAAAAAACAAATAAATCTCGCTCGCTCTTCCAGTCTCCCTCTGCGAAGTGGTGAAACAAGGCGCCATGTCGCTCGGCTCGGGCAGTGCTGAGCCGCAAGTGATGTTGTTGCACTCCGCGAGAGATGTGGCCGCCGCCTTGCGAGACTTGGCTGCGGCCACCACCGCTGCCAGCGGGAAACATGTCCAGCACAACGATATGCAGAAGTTGAAGCATGCTGCTAAGGTGACAAATGTTATAAACATTATCCAACATGTGCTTAAGTTCGTCTATTTCGAAGTTTGAATGATATTTTAGATGTGTTAGTTATTAGTTAGAATAGGTTTATATCGCTACTAGCGAGAAACATATTGAAAACATGCAGGAATTGAAAGATGCAAATTTGGGGTAATCTGAGACCGAAACATACTGCTAAGGTTAGAAATTTACCTATTTTATTTTAAATATATATATTAGTAATTAATTAGAGGTTTACATTGTTACTAGAGATAAACTTTTACTATCTACCTATCCCAAAAAGATAGCAACTTTTCGATTTAGCCTTGCAATACTTTTATTTTGGTTGTAATTTCGCAGGAAAGTATTTTTTGTGTCAACCGATTATTTTATTTTTTGCTTTTTTTATATTTTTATGGGATTTATTTTATGTGGTGTGTAAATGTGTGGTAAATAGTTCAACGCGAGGTCTATTACTCGTTTGACGCAAAAATGTGTATTTGTATGTCCGTGTCTTGGTGAGGGCTTCGGACCTCTGTTTTGATGCAAACTTTAATCATTACTTTATATTTTGTGAAATTCCTTTAATCTTTAACCTTCGATGAAAAAGATGTGTTGTATACTTACAATCTAATTTTAAAAAGTAACAATTGCTTTGTTAGCTAATGCTGGTTAAAATATGGCTTAATTTCTCAATATCAATGGATAAATGAAACAACATCCAATTTACAATTAAAATTAACTAAATTAAACGTTTGATATTTCACTAATTTTCAAAATTCCTTAAAGTTTGCATCGAACCCTGTAAATATATCATTCCGTGTTTGTCTCTGTCAATATTGGACTGAAAGCATATCTTCCCTAGCGACTGGAGAAACGTTGGAGTCTGCCCCCGCGGCCTAACACCATGCCGAAACCAAAACGACGCTCCGTCAATATAAACCTACGCACAGACTACAATTCCTGCGATTCCGAAACAGATTTCTTCCAATCTGACCAAGAAGATGAATTGATCAAGCTTTTAGATTATTCAAGTCAAGATGACGATGTATCTCCTAGTGTATTCCATGATAATTGCGAAGAAATTATCACGTATATTGAAGGGCTAATGAAAGAAGCATCTAAAAGAATGCCTAAAGATGATAATTTGAATGATAGATACAACACAGCTGCAATGAATAGCTTAGTTGATATGGATTGGAGAGTTCTTAAATATGGTGAAAATATATTACTTGGTGAAGTTAAGAAATTGGTTGATCTGTTTATTGAATTGGACGATAGAGCCGTTATTAAAAGGAAGAGAGATAAATTGAATAGATTGAGAGTTAATAATGATTTGGATAGTGAAATGAAAAGGTTGTCGCAAGTTATAGAAGATTTAGATACCGAATTGGAAACAGATGAGAATGTAAAAACCACGACGATTAGAACGATACAGACAACGGTTCCAGTTAAAAAACCTAAAATAGATGAAAAATCGCCTAAACTCAAATCACCAGTATTCAAAATTAAAAAAGTTAGACCTGTTAATCTGATAATTAACCTAGATTTTAAACAACCTAATGTGAGTACCGTAGAACCACTTAAATTACTTAGTCCAGAGCAAAAGCAAAAAGACGAATCGACAGAAATTATTATCAAACCTGAAACGAAAGAGGTTAAGACAGAATTTTGGAATCTTTTCACCGACGACAGAGAATGGTGGAAAGCGATCGCGAAAAGAAATCTAGATAAAATGGAAGAAACTAGACGAGAACTAGAAAGATTTAGCGGTCACGAGCTGGTCTTAGGAGATTATCAGACAGAGATAGATAGATATGAGAATGAGAAAGTAACATTACAGGAGTTTATCGACGACGTCGATAGATCTAAAGCTGTAAATCGAGACATGGAATATGATAAGAAATATGAAGATATGGTTTTGAAATTGATTAAATTCGCTAAGAAAGATTTTGTTTATAAAGGTTTTGATCCGTTAATTGAGCAATTGCGAGCACTGGCGAATGTTAAAATTGATAGGAAGAAAAAGGTTAACATACAAGATATAATTAATATTTACACTCAAATAGACATATCAAGATATACTTACGAAGAACTTTGTTTACTGGAGAAGTATTACAAAGAGATTATAAGAAAGTACAAGAAGGAAACGATTAATAAAGAAAATGTCTCACCCAGAGACGAAAGATCTCCAAGTTTGATTAGAGAGATAGAAACTAGATCAGCGCCGCCATCTTACCACAAAAACGTAATTCTAAATCTGCATTCAACGCAAAATTTGTGCAAAAACATAAATCATTATTCAAGCACAATAATTTCAAACGGCGATTCTGTGAAACGCAATAAAACGAATACGCAAAACTCGAGAAACAACATTGAAATATTCGATCTAACCAGGACATATCCAATAGAATATTACGCGAACAACTGGTGGACGATTTACGAAGATATATTGAAAAGTCGCGAACAACAATTCGGCTCTATCGATAACTGGTGGAATTTTTACGAAGCTGTGTTGAATAAAAAAGATACGACTGATGAGGAGTTGAGACGGTTGCGTGCTGTAATGAAATTTAGAAATGAGATGAGATCTCGGAATTCTCGGCCAAATAGTCGTGTGGAAGAACAATTGAGGATGCTGGACGAAGTAGAGAATACCAAATTTCGGGAATCTGAAGATGTGGCCACGGACACGAACGATTCGGTCAGCGGTGTTGATATTTTTTTCGAGCATGGCGTTTAGGCTTGCTGGTTGATGGTCATTGGTCATCATTTCTGTTTTAATCATTACTAGCGGCGTTTAGAGCGAGAATAAAAACAGTTTTTTTTTTTCCGAAAAATTGCATTAAGCTCATACAGATTAAGTAATACAGCAACAAAATATTTACAATTTTGAGACATTTTCCCTCTTATACTTATTTTTTTCGTAATTTTATGTTTTAAATATGGGAAGTCTGTAAGGATCGTAGCAAATGGAAATCCGTAGTCTCTGCCTACCCCAACGGGAAAAAGGCGTGATGGTATGTATGTATGTTAAATATGCAGTGCGTTAGTTGAAAAGTTAATTTTTCCCTCTCGCCTTTTTATTCGTTGCCCCCCCCCCCCCCCCTCCAATAAAATATTTTACTTGGTATCTCTTGACATTTTACTTCTATAAATCAAGATTACCCTAGGCATATTGACTAACTTAATCTTCAAGAACCAAGCTGCAACTGTAGCTGAATGCAAAATGTTGCGCTTACAGTAAAAATTGTGAGTTTTCCTAGTAAAAATTTGAGCTTACCGTATTTCTATCTCTTTCTATCGCCTGCTCTAAACGTCGCACCTCTCTTCCAGTCACCGCCATCGTTGTGTCGTGCCGTACGCATTGTTTTATTTAATACCGGGCTCGCATAAACGACATTCTAGGTCCTTATGGCGTATCTACTGAAGTTCAAATTCATAAATTCGATTGAATGAAAAAAGTAATTAAAATTTACAAAATTTAAAACGTTTTATGATTCTTTATGCATTTAAATAATGGTCTGAGTTATAAAGATAAAAAAATTACGTTATCTTTGGGAAATGAAAAAAAAAATAAGCGCTAAAAACTGTCACAGTATGTTCACATATAAAATAAGTTCAATAACCACGTCGTCAACAAAGTTCATTATGGTTAAGACATCAAAAAATCATGAACATATTTTCCATTTTTTCATGGGGTAAAGCATATTTTGGACACATTTATCACTCTTTCATACTGGTTACTACTTATTGATATTTAGGCGTCGAAAAACATTCCCCAATTGATGATGCCTTCTCGTAGTCAAATACAACATCATTTTAAGACATCGACATCACTTCGTGTAGGTTACATTGTCAATCGACCATGTACACCCTGGTGTCAGAGTTGTGCGTCGACCTCTGATGTGGTTACTTTAACGACCACCATATGGCATCCGGGACCAACGGCTTAACGTGCCATTCGAAGCACGGAATCATCTTTATTTTCAGATAATCAGGTGATTCAAGCCTGCAATGTCCTAACCAAACTGGAAACAACTAAACAAAGTATGCTTCCCGTGAGAATCGAACCCACGACCTCCGGGTCGAAGGCGAACGCCTTAACACTGACTGGAGGCAGTTATATTATATTTAAGTTATATAATTATTAAGTTAAATAAAAAGATGAATCGATACCGATGATCTATTTATATAAGAAACTCAAAAGTGACCAGCCACCACCTTCTGGATGAGTTGTTTTCAAAAATAGGGCCCCGTAGAAAATTTCAGAATGATACTTTTTATCAACATCCGGGGTTGCGTAATAAAATCATAAATTTTCTTTAAAATAACCACCACATAACATCCACTTCTTCTTAGGCCCTTAGTGAATATCCCCGCGCAAGCCTCTCAAAAGTCATTTGTGTCCGAATAAAACAAAACACGCTGTAGCTATCGTTAGTGTGATGCAAATAGTAATGTAATGTTTGTTTTAACATAGTTTAGATGTTTTCTACCTTACCACAGTCTTGTTAAGAAAAACCCGGACGTTCGTTAAAATTAGTTTAACTAAAATATGTTAAGACCTTTTCTCTTTTATCGATAAAGATCGTGAAAGAACGAAACGTAACATATTTTAATTAAAATGGACTTAACAGACGTTTTATATTTATTATGAATATAATTTATTTAGTTTTAGATATAGTTAAGTAAATACGCCATATGGGCCCGTCATTCGTGGGTTATGGTCAACCGTTTTTTGACCATCATTTTAACAAAACCACAAGCTTTCATCTTTACAGGTCCAATATTGACAAACAGACACGCTTGCATATTATATATATATATATATGTATTTACCATTCATTGGAGTGTTATTGGTGTTTCATCACGCTTGACTAAGGTTGGACTGTATTTGATGTTTTTTTTTTAATAAATTTAGTTTGATTGTGAGCTTTTAACCGAAACTGTTTTATTTGATTGATCTGCGAGTGAAATTTAATGTATTTTTTTTTAAATACTATTAGAATATGCTAGTTTCCAGGGTCAAAAGACTATCATATAAATTAGTCCGTCATTTGGGAATCAAAATATATTAGTGACGTATTTTTTCTTTTGTCAATTGAGCGATTTATTATAAAGCTCGTGACGTCACATATTGCGAAAAAGTGTAGCACACTGTGACGTCACACGGAACTTTAACGCGCCATATCTTTACCATTTTTTGGTTATCCAACTGACGGAATAATGATATTTTTTTAGGAAACTAGCCTATTATATGCAGTTGTTAATACCACAACAAAAAGGAAAAATATATTTGTAAAATTGTTAATACCTCTGTATACAATCTTATGCTTCATTGTAGGCGTTTGATATTGGAGCTACCTTTTGTATATTCTTTCCTTGAAAATTTTATATAACATAGTTTATAGGGATCTTATTGATTTCGCTCGCTCATCAATATTTCAGACAGTTTTGGATAAAAGCGAGTAAGAAGCGGTGTGATCACTTTATTTATATATTATTCATTGAAAGCTTATGGGTTTCCGAGGTTGGCTTTTAAGCCCAAAGCTCAATATAATTAAACGGTTTGCAAAACTTCTAAAGCTTAAATGTGGATTGTTTATCGTAGCACACTGTCTTCTTTATAGTCTTTGATTTATCTATTTATGGATGAGTTTCGCACAAATGTTTTATTTAGTTGAGTAGGGCTTCAGAGGATAAATTTACTAAGTCAGCCATTTTATGATAAACTAGCTGACCCGGCGGACTTAGTTCCGCCTAACAGTCGATTTTTAAATTTTTTAGCTTTTTATTTTATTTATTTATTTATTTAAGCTTTATTGCACAATACAAGAATTTGTACAAATGGTAATGGCTTAATGCCAAGTGGCATTCTCTACCAGTCAACCATGGGACCAAACAGAGAAAGAAAAGTTGGCTTTTTCTAAAATAAACGTAGCCTAAGTTACTCCTTATTACATCGGCTACCTGCCAATAAAATCGGTCCAGCCATTTCAGAGATTAGCCGGAACAAACAGACAGACAGACAAAAATTGTAAAAAAAAATGTTATTTTGGTGCATACATTCATATGCATGTAGTAAAAAACGGTTATTTCAATATTACAAACAGACACTCCAATTTTATTTATATGTATAGATGTATAGATTATAAACCGCCATTTACCATATTTTTTTAAAATATAAATTCTATAACTCATAAACAGGTTATGGTGACAAATGTGACGTCACTGCTGAAGACGGTCAAAGCTGTTGAAGACGAGCACACTCGCGGCACCAGAGCCATGGAGTCTACGGTGGAGGCCATATCACAAGAGATTGAGGTAAATATATATTTGAGGTTTTTTTTTATGCAACTAAGTAGGCAAACAGGCGTACGGCCCACCTGATGTTAAGTGGTTACCGTAGTCTATGAACGCCTGCAACTCCGGAGATGTCACGAGCGCGTTGCCGACTTGCCCGCTGTCAGCACAGCGACCCCTCTGGAGCCAGTATTTATTTCCTCTTATTCGCAAGTAGTTCGATTTTTCATTAAATTTGAAACGAAATTGTTTGTTATTTTCAAAATAGTATATAGATATCACTTATTGACGTCATTTTCACACCAGACCCTCTCCCGCGTGGTAAACGAATACCCACTTCGCTGTTTTTCCGTAAATGAATGAACACTTTATTGGCACCATTTACAAACAAAAGAAAAAATAGTTAATCCAAAATAATTAAATGGGTACAAAGGCGGACTTACTGCTAATGCGATTTCTTCATGCCAACCTTAGGGTAGAAATGAGCTGCAGTAAAAAAAACAGCGGTGCAGACAGCTTAAATGTACATGCCTACATTAAGAAATCTGGACGTAGATGTTTGATCCGCTCAGGTTGAATGTCATACGCAATGATGGTAACATATCATCACGCCTTTTTCCCTCCGTGGTAGACAGAGACTACAGATTTCCATTTACTACGATCCTTACAGACTTTCCTCGCTTCCTCTACGCTCATCACTCTCGTCGTACACGCTCGTCGATTACGGGCACTCCTGACATCTCTCTTTTTTAATATGTCTGCGATTTGGTCGCAGCATGTTCTCCGAAGCCGGCCCTTCAAAATAAACTGACTAAGCCTTTTACACTGGATTATTTTGACATCATTGGCCTAATTTACACAGTGTGTTATGTACATTAAATAAAACCACTTTCAATAGGGCATCGATAAATCTTTTAAAACTTATTTTATGGTGAAAATGTATAAGAGAATCAAAGATAATCTCAACGCAGAATTGTTAATATTATTAACGCAGCACCGATCTACTTTTGCTAACTAATTATAAAATACTAACTTTTTCCCGCAGCTCCGCCTGCGTCAAAAAGTAGCCTATGTTTGACCCCGGCTCTTCAACTATATTCACACCAAATTTCAAAAATAAATCCGTTAAGCGGTTCGGTCGTGAAAGCGTAACAGGCAGACAGAAAGACAGACTTTCGCATTTATAACATTTGTATGGATATTTACTTCCAAACATTTGACGTTTCTTAGAAAAATATAATCAGTCCGTTAGGTAGGTAATCAAAAAATATTTGAGACGTATTTTTTCTTTGAAAATTAAACAAAGAATGGTAAAGATATGACGCGTTAAAGTTCCGTGTGACGTCACAGTGTGCTACACTTTTTCGCAATATGTGACGTCACGAGCGCCCACTTCTAAACTTTGATGCGTTATCTACATCTACACTAATAATATTATAAAGAGAAAAGATTTGTATTTTTGTGTGTATGTTTGTAATGAATAAACTCAAAAACTACTGTGCTGATTTCAAAAATTCTTTCACCATTGGAAAGCTACATTCACTCTGAGTAACATAGGCTATATACCGCAGGTGGAGCTGCGGGAAACAGCTAGTATCTTTATCACTCAATTGACGAAAGAAAAAATACGTCACTAATATTATTTTGATTCCCTAAATGACGGACTAATTTTAATGTTAATAATCTTTTGACCCTGGAAACTAGCCTATTGAAATGCTTAATTCCCCGTCAGGTGCTGATGTCCGGTGCTCCACCGAAGTCGACGTCCACACCGGAGGATCTCATCCGCTGCACGCGACAGATGACGGTGGCCACGGCGAAGGCGGTCGCGGCCGGGAACGCCAACAAACAGGATCAGTTGACCGCTGCCGCTAATTTGGGAAGGAAGACGGTCGTCGATTTGTTGGTGGCTTGCAAGGTGAGTCAGTGACGCCATCTAGCGATTGTTTGTTGTACTATTGAATAAAGCAGCGATTAGGAAGCGTGCTCGTGGATTTTACGGTCGATGGCGCTACCCTCTCATATAATAGCGAAGGATATAGGAATGTAAATAAACAATATCAATTGACGGCTGCCGCTAAATTGGCGTGAATTTATTGGTGGCTTGTAAGGTTAGTTTTTGAATGCAACTGTACGTAATTTTGCGGATTTATGATAAAGCAGCGACTAGGAAACATGTTCATGGATTTTAGGTAGATGGCATTGCCCTCGCCTACCCTAAAAAAGCAGTAGGATTTTTGTTCTAAATATTTACTATTACACAGTAAATCGAACAGGATACAACATAAAACAGAGTATTAGTACAAGAGTGCTGCTTATTTCTAAAGAAATCTCTTGCAGCAGACCCGAGAGAAGAAACCGACAGGAAAATACTCATGGAAATATGTGTATACAGTAACATTTTTACCCATATTTCTAGACAAATAAAGTACGAGACTTTTTACAATAATAGTCTCATTTCTTCCCCAGGCCGCAGCACACGCAGCTGAAACGCCCGAGCTTCAAACCCGGACCCTCGAGGCCGGACAATCGGCAGCCTTGGCATACAGGGCATTGTTATCCTGCGTACTAAACGCATGCACCGACCCAAGCGCAAGGCAGCACTTCCCAGAACTTTCTAGAAGAGTAGCTATTACAGTACAGCATATTATAGCTACTGCTGAGCTTCTTAAAGGTAAATATATATCTTTAATGGTTTAAATAGGTATATTTCTCTGTAATATGTAAGATTTCAGGTCTTATACAGTGATCTGTTGAAAGAATTTGAAGATCAGTACACCGAGTACAGAATGCTTAACACAGATATGTTTTCTGTGGCTTACACTCTATTCATCTGTATTATGAGATTCTTAATAGTATCTTCCTAGCATTATATTTATTGTATTTTTTTATAATATTATTTTTTAAGAGTATTTTGGTTGTAATACTATTTTGTACACCTAATAAATAAATAAATATTAGTAAATATAGCATACATAGGGCATTGTTGTCCTGCGTATTAAACACATGTACCGACCCCAACGCAAGTCAGCATTTCCCAGATGTTTCTAGAAGAGTAGCGATCACTGTACAGCATATTTTAGTTACTGCTGAGCTTCTTAAAGGTAAAAATACCTCTCTTAATCTTTTTAGGAATATTTCTTTCTTTTATTTTGGTGATCTGTTGTAAGAGTAAAAATAAGTTCAGCGAGTACAGAATGCTTGACATAGATTTGTTTTGTATGTGCAAAATTCTTGAGTTAACTTATCAATTCATCTGTGTCAAACTGGATAACAATATAATTCCATTGTTATGAACTATCATATAGTTTCCGCGCAGATGAAAGGTTACACATTTTACCTATATAATTTATATATTTTGTTCGTTCTCTCTAAATCCGTAGTCTGTGCCTACCCCTACGAGAAAAAGGCGTGATGGTATGTATGTTCCCTCTTCATCTACAAACCCAATTTTCGTGAAATTTGACATACATTTGTATGTTAAATGTAAGTCTATGCACCTAAGATTTCTTTGCGTGTTGTGCCCTCTTCTGTCTATGTCCTATGTTAGTTTGGTCGAGTGGAAGAGATCCCTATTTGGGATAAGTCCGCCTTTTGTTGTAACCTGTATTCTGATACTATGTTTACATACATACTCTCCAGTATGTCATGGGGGTGGGTACATTTGATCCGGGCCGGTTGTTCCAGGCTCGGACTGGGTGGACCCGGACGACCCGACCGTGATCGCTGAGACCGAGCTGCTCGGAGCGGCCGCCTCCATCGACGCTGCTGCTAAGAAACTAGACGCTCTCAGGCCGAGGAAGTCTGTTAAAGTACAGGTTAGTGCGACTGTAGTTTTGTGTCATTTTGAAGTTATTTTAAGCATTAGTTTAGTTAATTAGTTAGAAACTCTTTATTGTACATAAAACATTTTAATATAGTGTAATCTAACTATCAAATGTTATACTTCAAATCTTAATAAATGATAATTGACAGGAAGAGAGTAGTAACGTATAAACAAAGAATATCTTCTTCTAAATAAATGATTTGATTGATTGATTGATTGATCTATAACTAATATTATAAATGCGAAAGTCTGTCTGTCTGTCTGTTACGCTTTCACGGCCAAACCGCTGAACGGGTTTTGATGAAATTTGGTATGAATATAGTTGAAGACCCGGGGTCAAACATAGGCTACCTTTTGACACGGGCGGAGCTGCGGAAATAAGCTAGTTTGAATATAAATATATATATCTGAATTTTATATTACGCATGGTTTTATTTTCCTGATTTTCTCTTTTATCTCTTTTGACTTACAACTCTGTTTATCAACTGTTTACACCGATTGATACTGATTACAATGATTTAATTTGAAGAAAAGAAGAGAGAAGAATAGAGAAGACTTAACAAGAAGAGAATAGAAGATGCCCAGCGCCGGTGAGATATGTTTGATATTCTTGGTTGTTGTTTATGTATCACCCAGGAATCAAACATATTACCCATCGACCTGGGCTGTGTCTACCGTGCACAGGAGAGAAGACTTGATATATACCAATGAAGAATTTTTAAAAAATACATCATCCGTTCTAAATCAATTTAGGTCCAAAATGTAACTAGACTAATCTAAGGAGTCAGCCATTTCGACTCGACAAAAAGAAGTCTCAACAAAATTATCAAAATGAAAGGCGGTTCCGAAAATCTCTTCCGCTGGGTCACTCGATATGAATGAATGATGAAATGTTTATTACCTGGGTTTGCTATCTAATTCCTGTCCTCTATGAAATTTGAAGGGAAATAAGCAAAATTAAAATAAAATAACAAAAAAAAACTTTTACAATATTTATTTGAAGAAGAAGAAGCTGAAAGTTACACAAAGTTAAAAAAACTCGAATTAAAAAAAAATGAATTTACATTGGAAGTTACCTATTTAATGTTAAGTAAAGAAGTAATTGCGGTTAAAACGAGAAAAGAAAATTAGGGGCGCAGGAGATCGAATGGCCAATATTTAGATCCCTTTAAAGTTTTAAATTGAAAAAAAAATAAAATTAAAGGTTAATAAAATAAAAAATGTAGAAAGCGCAGGCACTGGCTGACCGATAATGCTGGCTTCGGCTGTGTGGTTACCTCAGTTTAAGCAAAAATGTCTATCGCAGATTAAAACGGTAGTATAAGCAGTGTCCTCTTGTTTCAATAAAAGAAATGTGGTATGCACTCCTGACACCTCGGGAAGCTGGTAGAACTCCCAGTGTTCAGCGGAGGGAGTGCTGAGGGAAACTTGAGGTGTTCTTTTTAACCCTGAAGTAGGAATAACAGAATAACTTTCAAAAGACTGCTTATGAAACAATGGTTTACTATAGGGCGGGGCTCTGGAAATTTCTAGGTTTTATTCCTGTTCAAAATCCTTTTCAATATATGTATAATTTTGTTTTAATGGAGTATGTTTATTCCTAAATTTAGAGCTGAATCTTGTTTGGTTGTAATTATAAAAAGAAAGTCATAATTCCAAATGGTAGGTTACCCGACAATGAAAAATCTACTTAATTTTGAAAAAAAACGATTTTGTATGAAATATTTCAATTTGAATTTATATATTTTACGCTTATTTATGTGCACCAATGGTGAGAAATCATTTTAAGACCGAAATTAGATAAAATTTTAGTAAAATACACATGTGAATAAAATACACATTCTACCCACTTTGTAAATTATAAATTTCTCACAAAACCCCCAATTTAACCAGAAAGTTATTAGACCTAATGAAATAATTAATCGGTTATTTAGCTCAATAAGACAATAATTAAAATAAAATAAATTACCTTTTCAGGGTTCTTTATGTATATCCAACAAAACACTTCTGTCATAAAACCCCGTACGACAACCACGCTGGCGAAAATATTTGTTACGACGGTTGCACTATTAAACTCCAAAATAATCGTATTAAATGGCTATTTAAACCTTTAAATTATAAAAAGAAAATAGCGAGCAACTATCGACCCGCTCCGAAAATCATCTGATTTCGTCTGCCGGTGGCGGCAAGTGTGCTAGCTGTCAGTTCAGTCGTAGTGATGGGGACATCGGGAGTCGACATTCGTTCGAATCGACTCGATGAACTATCTATCGACTTCGTGCCGAACCGTGTGAAAACAACAGGCATGTAGTATCGATTTTTGAGATACGCCGGCGACAATTAAACCAACTCGCACGGATTCAATGAGTGATTAAATAAATCCGGAACAAGTAAGGAATGATTCGATTATCGTTTACCGGCTCGTGGAGTTATTCGCACGGCCAGACCACACCAGTCGAAATCAAAAATTACCACCCGCGTACATTTCAAAAATACAGAATGTTGCTTCCACGATCGCAATCGATACATCTCACGGAGGAGTCAATTCTCTTATTTTAAATAGGTACCTAGTGCACAATTGAATCGCAATTGGATCGTAATGACTTGACTTTGACGCTTCTGATATTCCGTTACTCATTTTATTTACATTTCCCTACTAATATCATTGAAATACGCTCCAGTCGCAAATGAATAGAGATTCAAAACTGTTTAAGCAGAATACTACTATTGAGTGTATCTAAAAAAATGCAACACAATTAAGTCGCGATTGAATATCAGTTGCGTGGCCTTTAAAAGTTCATTAGCGGAATCGATCCCCTACTCAACAATCGAGCAATTAGGCAGTTAATCGACTTAATATTTATGGCATAGCAAAAATGGCATTACAATGAATAAAATGATTATTGAAGTAGTCAAGGATTGGAACAAGCTCCCGGATAATGTTATCAATGCACCATCAGTTAACAGCTTCAAAAATAGACTAGACAGATACAGTTTCTCCAAACAAGAAAACGCACACGCGTCAGCTTAAAGCTGCTATTGCGATCCACAATTAATAATAATAATGTACTAAGTAAGGAAGTTAATTGGTACCTTGTATACAATTTGCACGTATTTGTGACACATCTTCTTCATCCTCAAAATAAACATTTATTAATATTATTATTATACCAGACCAACCGGGAACTTTGGGTTTGTTGGTGGCCGACACTGTCAGAATTCTTCAGGCTGCCGTAAGGCATCTGACAGCCTCACGACTGCTGTCTATCGATAACAACAGGGACCAACGGCTTAACGTGCCTTCCGAAGCACGGAGGAGCTCGAAGTAGAAAATGCCACTAAATGGCGACCGATCCATTAGTGGTCGCGTCACGTCGTCGCTTGACACGCGCAGAGCTACGGATACGCTCGACTATCGAGCCCATGCAAATAAATTATTCTGATTTCATGTTATTTTTCTTACAATAAAATGTTTTGTATACTATTGTACTTAGTTAACATACGCACTCACCCACCCATCTCTCGCAGGAAGCAGACGAGAGCCTTAACTTCGACGAGATGATCCTGGAGGCAGCTAAATCCATCATCACTGCCACGTCCGCTTTAGTTCGGGCCGCTTCCGCTGCGCAAAGGGAGCTCATTGATCAGGTAACAACTAAACTATTTGAATACGATTTGTATCGCCTTTATTGTTTGTAATTTTAGCACCACAATAACTATTTCAACCTTAAACATTGTGCTTTGTTCACACTGCCATAGTTTTCCCTAGTGACTATAAAACGTGGGGGGAGCCTTCAAAAAGGGCGTGAAAAAGGTTTTGATGTATATCTCAGAGATGCTGCTTTCGAGCTTCTCAAGTTTAAAATTTATTTTTTTCTCAACAGGGCAAAGTAGCCCGTCGTCCGACATCGTCATCAGACGACGGCCAATGGTCCGAAGGTCTCATATCGGCCGCTCGATTAGTGGCAGCTGCCGCGCATTCCCTGGTGGAATCTGCCAATGCACTAGTGCAGGGGGCAGGATCCGAAGAGAGATTGATATCTAGCGCGAGACAGGTGGCAGAGTCTACTGCCCAGTTGCTGGTGGCTTGTAAGGTGAGCGACCCTGCATTCCCTGGTGGAAATAGCACAGAATTATTAATAGTACTAACGTATAGAACGGACACTCGCATACTCCCCCACTCGCAAAACAATGCAAGGATGACGCTTCGGCCGCCCGGTCGCTGCGACGTCTATGACGCAGACACGGTAAATAACCAACCCTGCGAGTAATACACACATGGACGCGAAGTGTGACTGACGCAAAATTGGCGAGTCAAATATATTTTTTCAATATAAAACGAAAGTGATTTTTGGTCGGTATCTAACGATTTTCATTCGACATACGAATCATAAAATTAAAGGGGACTTCCATACAAGACAAGTTTTCTTTTTTTTTTGCAGTTTAATTTATTAATAGAAAGACCAACACGGATAATACCACATTATGAATCTTATACATACCACTGATTGCCAATAAAAGGTCCTCAAAAAATTGAAAACTGTAATACAAAGTGCGAAAATTATAAAATAGATGGCATCTACTTAATGAATAACATTCAAAAATATTTATAACCCCTCGCTAATAAATAAACTCCTAACAGGTCAAAGCGGATCCGTCATCAGAATCGACTCGTCGCTTACAATCGGCGGGAGCTGAAGTCATTCGGTCCACAGACAATCTAGTTCGAGCTGCAAGAGATGCCATACATTGCGACGACGAGCGGAGCCTGGTGCTAAACAGACGTATGGTTGGAGGGATAGCTCAAGAAATTGACGCTAGGTACGTAGATTTTTTTTAAAAAAAAGTGACTTATGAAAAAAAAAAAAAATGTCTTTCATAACCTACTTTTTAGTTTTTTAGGTCATAATTTTGACTAATAAGTGTTTGTACGTGGTAATCTTTAAAACAACTATATAGATTACTAAAATTCTTTCAGCATATTATAGACTGATTATTTGATAAGCTATCAAAGTATATACAAAATCGGATAAAGCCGTAGGGAATAGCTAGTATGTAGTACTATAGACAATTTGATCCGAGCTGCAAGAGATGACAAGCGAAGCCTAATATCAAATAGATGTATGGTTGGTGGGATAAGTCAAGAAATTGATGCTAGGTACGTAGATTTAAAAAAAGTGACATAACCCATACTAATATTATAATGCGAAAGTCTGTCTGTCTGTTACGCTTTCACGGCCAAATCGCTTAACGCGTTTTGATTAAATTTGGTATGAATATAGTTGAAGCCCCGGGGTCAAACATAGGCTACTTTTTGAGGCAGTCGGAGCTGCGGGAAATAGGTAGAAAAAATAAAATAAAAAAGTCTTAGATAACGTACTTTTTAGATTTAAATGTCATAATTTATACTAATAAGTTTGTACGGGAAATCTTTTAAACTGCTGAATAGTTACAATTTTTTTTTTTTGCATTTCATTGCCTGATTAATTAACTTTAAAAACATCCAAAAATTAGTGAAACCGTAGGAAGCTAGTACATAGTTCTATAGATAATTTGGTATATATTTTACTGGGCGATACAAATAACATATTGGGATCACTTTTCAAACATTCAAGTCTTTTTATTTCAATAATTGATATTAATTGAAATCTCTTATTTTGTCTTAAAAATACATCATCCATTTCAGTCCAAAAAATGTGGGTTATTCTGATACATTACATTATGCCACCAAAGCTGTATTATATACAATTGCTTAATTTTATTTGAGTTTAAAAATTATATTTTTCCATATATTTTAGAGTTAAATACATACATACCATCACGCCTTTTTCCCTCCGTGGTAGGCAGAGACTACGGATTTCCATTTGCTCTACGCTCATCACTCTCATCATACACGCTCGTCGATTACGGGTACTCCTGACATCTCCCTTTTTTAATATGTCTGCGATTTGGTCGCAGTATGTTCTCCGATAATTATAACAAGAATTGATTAGGTAGACATCTATCAGAATAACCCACTTTTTTCCTGCAATTTTCACTATTTGAGCTAAATACTATAGAAACCGGATGAAATTTTTTTTAAGACACTTTTTGACGCATAAAAAAAGTTTTCGATGACTCCTATATGTAGTGATTTCTTCAAACAGATCGGAAGTTCTCCGCATAGAGAAGGAGTTAGAAGAAGCCCGAGGCCGCCTCACGGCCATCAGACAGGCGAAGTACAAACTCAAGTCGGACGCTTCTGGCGACGACACCGATGGGGAAATGTTGGGGTACAGCAGCGACGCTTCTGGACATCAGAGGTAGGCCCACTGCTGGACTTCCAAATCAAACCATTTATTTGAATGAAATAGAGTAAGTTTACAATGAGGTGGAGATACACAAATGTAAGTTGCAACCCTATTCAGCCATTTTGAACAGTATGCAAAGTTGTCATTATTATTAAAATAACAAGACATTCATAATATTAGCTCACATATTAATAATAAGACTAACATTAACATGTAAAAAAAATAATAATAATAATTTAAATTTTTGTTTAAATCAAGTTGGATGTGATTTAAATTATTTGTAATATTTTGTTGATTATTAAAATTAAGCATGTTTTATTTAATTTTATTAACGAAATAAGTAATTAATTGATAATATTATATTATTATTTTATAATTTCTTATTTCTGCTGTATCGCAGTGGGCGTGTCCTGTAATGTTATTGTATGTATGAATCTACACCAATATTATAAAGAGGAAAGATTTGTATTTTTGTGTGTATGTTTGTAATGAATAAACTCAAAAACTACTGTGCCGATTTCAAAAATTCTTTCACCACTGGAAAGCTACATTCGCCCTGAGTAACATAGGCTATATACCGCAGGCGGAGCTGCGGGAAACAGCTAGTATTAAATAAATAAATAAGTTTCATGTAGTTTTAGAGTTCCGTACCTAAAAGGTAAAATGGTAATTACTAACCCTCGTATTATGAATCATTTGTTAAGCTAATGTTATCTAAAATGCATTTCGTCTCGTTCTTTCACGTTTAAAATGCAATAGGAGAGAAAGAGACGAAACATATTATAGCTAACATGTGCTTATCGAACGATTCTAAATACGGGGGTAAGAACCGGATGGTAGTTAGTTAAAATTTTTACAGATGATGTATTTCTGTTGCCGCTGTAACAACAAATATTAAAAAACAAAATAAAATAAATATTATTGTATACAAAAAACGTGATTTTTCCGACGGGAAAATGCTAGAATATAAGCAGCGATGCTTCTGGAAATCAGAGATAGGTCTACTGGTAGACTTGTAATCTCGTTTTGTTTTTAGTATTTACAATATGAATCTTAATTGTAACGTTTTCAATACGGTTTTAATCGCGTTCAGTTTTCGCGGTAGTTTTGTATTCTTATGACGTCACAGACAAATGTTAACTTAGTCTGCCTGCGACCACGAACGCTGCAAAGTGTTTGAAACGTTAGGTGTAAATAAATAAGTAATAAACGCGATAAAAACCGCATTAAAGCAGTATAACGTGTAACAATTGCGAAAACATAAGAAATCAACCACTTACCATCAGGTTGGCCGCAAAATACTAATACAAAATACAAATATTTTAATGTAGGCATGTACATTTAAGCTTCCAGCACCGCTCACGCAAGTGTTTTTCCCCGCAGCTCATTTCTACCCTAAGGTTGGCTGGAAGAAATTGCATTAGCGATAAGTCCGCCTTTGTACTCATTTAGTTGTATTGGATTAAACTATGTGTTTCTTCTGTTTGTAAATGGTTCAATAAAGTATTCATTCATTCATTCAATATATTTTGCTAAAAACCCCGTGCCTAATAATCAATATAATAATTTTCTCTTACAGATTCAAGACGCCAAACAGCAGTTTCGTGAACACAACATACAGTCCAAATTCGACATACACAACACAGAACGCAACGAACACAAGTTACAATACTACACAACAAAATCTAACCCAAAACTCGCCGATGAACCAGAATCCGCCATCTCAAAATTACAGCCCTCAGAATGCTTCGTACAATCAAAATTTGGGTCAAAACGCTTACACAAGTCAAAATTTGAGTCAAACTCAAACGAGTTACGGGTCAACGAATACGAATCGCGGCCAAAACAACGGTTACTCGTTTAGGGACGAGAAGATGTCGCAAAGTCCGACATTTACCAGTTTTCGTCCTGAGGAGCCAAAACAAAACTACGAAGGATTTACCACTCGGTGAGTTGGTGTGTTGTTACAATTTTGAGGTTGTTTTCTTTGTGGTTAAATTGTTAAACTTTATTAATAAATATTTATTCAAAAATATTTATATATATATAGTACCTCCCACCCTACATAGAGAGGTCGGACATTTTGTAAGGAGTAGTCCGTCTGGGGAAGTACCTCCACCCTACAGAAGACCGCAGCCAAATAACACTGTGATGCAGTGTGGTGTTCCTGCTGGTGAGTAGGGTCGCCAGGCTCTAGAGGGATCGATGTGCATCTCCGGTATTGCGGCTCTTCGTTCATAGGCTACGGTAACCACTTACCATCAGGTGGGCCGTACGCCTGTTTGCCTACTTAGTTGTATAAAAAATATATATAAATGACGGACGGATAAATGTCGTTCCGTTTTATCTTTCAACTAACTTACATGACGAAAGTTTTGTACATAGTGATAGTATTTCAGTATATTTTAGCAAGAACTCCTTTTCGTGATATTTAGATAAGTCCGTAAGTAAAAAATTAATTCGTCAACTGCTCGACGTTAACCCTTGAAAATATAGTTGTCGTTTACTGATGTAAATAAATTATCGCTTACTAGTAGCTGTTTCCTGCGGCTCTGCCCGCGGTAAAAAGTAGCCTATGTTTGACCCCGGGTCCATACCATACCAAATTTCATCAAAATCGGTCTAGAGGTTTAGCTGTAAAAGCGTAACAGACAGACAGACTTTCAGACATTAATACTATTATAAATGGATTGACTGCAATTTTTTTTTTTATATTTGCACAAATTCGTACACTTTTCCCCACAATCACATATTTAAATTCAAAGCACAATAAACACCACAAAGAAAACAGCGTTCAAAAAAATACTAAACTATTTAACCACTAATGTTCGAGCAAAATTCTTAATAATAGACTAGTTTACTAAAAAATATAATTTAGTCCGTTAGTTAGATAATCAAAAAAATTGTGGAGACGTATTTTTTTCTTTTGACAATTAAATAAAGAATGGTAAAGATATGGCGCGTTAAAGTTCCGTGTGACGTCACAGTGTGCTACACTTTTTCACAATATGTGACGTCACGAACCCCACCTCCCCTCCACCCTCCAGTTAAAAAACTCATAATCTTTATAATTTATCGCTCAATTGACAAAAGAAAAAATACGTCACTTATATATTTTGATTTCCTAAATGACGGACTAATTTAAATGTTTGACTTTTGACCCTGGAAACTAGCCTATTTACCTTCCTAACAGTTTCTAATCTATACCTGTCTCTCTAGCACGCTGCTGGACAAATGAAACAAAAGATGAAACCAGTGCCTTCATACGTCACTTATGATTCGTGCCTATATTTATTTTCAAATTAGATTTAAGATACGAGCGACATTTTTAAATTTTATAAGGTCGGTGTTCATTTATATTGGCGGCGGGGTGTTTTGATCTTTATATTGGCATTTTTAAAAAAAATTACAATAGACAATTAGTTTTTTTTTTTTGTAAGTAAAACATACACAATTGGCGGACTTAATACTAGAAGCATTCTCCGCCAGTCTAACTTGATATGCTTAGAAATCAAGTAACATTCTAATACATTTTCTTTGCGTCTAACAGCCACACTCATAGTCGTTAATGACCATATAGGCAGGTTCTTCAAAGTCATAGATGAGAGATTTTTTTTTAATTTGCACTCCTAATTATAAAATTTACATAAGCAAATTCTTAGCATAGATTTGGAAATTCCTTCTCTAAGGTAGAATTTTTTAATTTTAGTTTGAAGAATTTGCATAAGTACTTAACAACTCTTGAGTGCGGTAAGACATATATTCGGATATGCTTAACCAACCACCATGAAAATTACTGTTAAATATAACATTTAATCTATAAAAACTAATTATTTTAAAGGTGTCCAATAAAAAGATCAAATTATCCCAAAGCAATACGATTTTATTTAGAATATGATAAGCGCATGGCTTATGCTCTGTACCTTTCTGTTTCACATGAATTTCAAACTCTATTATTTCTAAAATTGTACTTTGTTTTTGATTAGTTCAGTATTTAATTCTAAATATATATATAATAAATATATAATAGTAAAGCGAAATTTTCAAGCAATTTAGCTCTGCAATTTATTGATATATTCACAGATACACAAATACACTTGCAGTTTCCCAAGACGTGTAGTTAAATAGGTACAATGAGTTTGTATTTGACAAAAAAACGAATACATGCACACATGAAATGTGTCATGGAGCCCTATTTTTGAAATTACATATATTATACCGAATGAAAATCGTTTGATATCGAACAAAAAATTTTCAACTCGCCGATTTCGTGTAAGTTACACTTTTCAAAAATTTATCATGATCATTTTTATTTTCTAATAAAACACGAAATCTAGATAGATTCGGGGGAAATTCACAAATTCATTTTTTATAAGCATTTGTTTTGTGCGTCTCCGTGCTTCGGTAGACATATTTAGCTGTTGCTTAAGGCAGTATCAGATGGTTGTCATATTTCATGATATTTCCTGAACGTTAAGGTATGTTTCGATGAAGAAGAAACAAAAGTATATTGGATTTCGGGCCGAAGTTCTTAATTTGTTAACTTTATATACAATAAGCGGACTTAATGCTAAAAGCATTCTCTACCAGTCAATCATATGCGTATATTTTTACGATTAATTCAAAAGTGTATTAAATACTGAACTAATGAACCTATTTGGCATACTGTAAACTAAAAAATATTTCCTTTATTTAATTTATCTTTCCGCGCCGCAGACCGGTAGCATTTAGCCTTTTAAATAATATTCTTCGTCGATTTGGAATATAAAATACCTTAAATATATCTAACTAGCTGTTTCCCGCAGCTCCGCCTGCGGTATATAGCCTATGTTACTCAGGGTGAATGTAGCTTTCCAATGGTGAAAGAATTTTTGAAATAGGCACAGTAGTTTATGAGTTAATTCATTACAAACATACACACAAATATACAAAATTTTATTATTTATAATATTAGTGTAGATTTACCCCCTTGTTCATAAAAATAACTAAAATATGTTTCGTCTCGTTCTTTCACGTCAAATAAAGATAAAACAGAAAGAGACTTTAGTTAACGTAGACTTAACGTGAGTTATGTATAAGGGTGTTAATGTTGAAAGGAAAACCTTATGACTTAAGGCATTCTCTGCCAGACAAACCTTAGGACCAAAAAGGGAAGTATTCTATAAATAAGGTTTTAAGAGCCCGCAGTTTCACACGCGCATATAAATCCGACGGAAACAGTACTTTTTACCCTATATCCTTCTCGGTACTCCTGACTATGTGTATGCGAAATTTCATGAAGATTGGTTCAGTAGATGAAGCGGAAAGAGCGAACAAACACTCATACAAAGTCACTTTCGAATTTACAATATTATGGACGTACTAAACGTTGTTTCTTATAAATGAGCCAACTCATGCGATATTATAAGGTATTTTATATTCCTGTGACTGCTGTCATAAGATTTTGCAAACGCAGTCACTGATTCCGTGTACTTTCCTGAAAATTCTAAATTGTATTCTACCATATCACAAAAAATATATATGAATTTCATTTAATTTTGAACGTTTGCAAAAACTCATGGCGGTGTCACTGGTCGGCATTTCTATATAGAGTAAGTTATTTATTACCTATGTTAATGTTCCGGTTGCAGAAATACAACACGGAATGACAGAACGATGACGAATAAAAATAAGTAAGTCGTTTGAAATCTATGGTTTGGTAGCGGTCGGACCATAGATTAATTATAAACTATATCCATCTTACTACAAATAGTTAGACATCTGTTTAACACGTGTCTAAAAAAACGTGCTACCGTAATACTACGTTAAAGTACTCTTAGATTGTTCAAGAAAGCTTAAAACCATGTCTATACCCTGTTTAATTTTAGACAGTTAATAAAATTAGTTTTACGGTAGCATTTTTTTAGACACATGTTTAAGCAGATGTCTAAATTTTTTGTAGTTAAACGATATATGTCTAGTTTATTATAAATCTATGGGTTGAATGGCTTGCGAGGTTGTAAACAAACTTTATTTTGGACGACATTTTGAATTTGAACGGCTGATGCCCGAAGCTTTTTCCCGAATGCTAGTCTTTTTTTTTTTTGAATGAAATGTCAATTATTGTGTTCAGTTAAGGTAGAAGGTTTAGTTGTCCCAACAATGTAATATTTCAATACAAAGTTACATTTAATGTTTTTTGTTAAATTGAACAATAAAAAAAAGGTTTAAAATAAACTTACATTGAAAATGTCAAGTTACACATGTATACCATAAAATAATTGAATGAATAAGAAATAACATTTTTTATTGTATTATAAGTAATTGAATATAAAGAGTGACTTATCGCAAATGCGATTTCATCCAGCCAGCTTTTAGGTACAAAGAAATAATTAGATAAATCAAACAACATGAACGCTTTATTGCATAATTTACAAAAATGAAAACGTTTTAAAAAAATGTATCCTAAGTCAATGCTGTAAAGGCAGGCTTTTCCAAAACAAAATTTAATCGGTCAAGATTTTTTTTATTTTACTTAAGTATCTATTCAAAAGACGTCCTCGCGAAGTTTGTCTACATTCCTTTGTCGACCACCTCACTGCTACCATGCCCGCTTAGCGCAACCATATGTAAATACTCGTGGCTTCTCGCCGTTTTGGAGCCGTCATATCGTTCTGTTTACTGTTTGTTTTTTTTAATTTTATTTATTTTTTTGTTACTGTGTTCTAGCGTAGATGCTTCATTGTAACCGTAACAGGAGTGTTTCTCAACCTATTTCGATACAAAAAAAATAATATTCTAGCTAACAAAATGGGTGACTCTATTGATTTTAATATTGATTAATTTACTTTTCTAAAAGGTTTGAAGATGAATGGAGCTGACTATGACCGCCATTTTATATTTTGAAGCACCTCTAATATACTATAGTCCTAAAATGACAAAATGTTCCTTCCATAGTTTCTTAAGCGGGCATGATAAAAAGTTAATCATAAAGTAAAATTTGTTGATTGTTATGAGACGAACGTATCATACGTTTGTGTCATAACAATCAACAAATTTTATAAACTATTCTCAGAAAAGTAGATGAGAGTTCATAGATACACTGATGAAATATATTTTGTTTGCGTGTTTTGAATTCAAAATGGCGGCTCAATCTGACATAATACATTAATAGAACAAAATTCACTTCAATAAATTTGTGTAATTTTCCGTAATAAAAGTGAACGCGCTACCCCTATCTAACAACGCCCTAACACGAAACAGGTTGAGAAACCGAATAACCTAAAACTAATTCAATCCTGCATGCGGCTAACAGTAGAAGCATGACTGAGGAGGTGGTCGTCAAATCTCTTCACCTTCCGGAAGTGAGGACTGCTGTACTGGTTTCCGATCAGCCTTGGATTACAAGTCAAGGGGAGGAAGGGAGGGTACGACCGCCACCGCCCCCGCGAAGGAGGAATAAGTACGAAGATGATTCATGAGGGTTGGTCTCTCTTTTCTTGCACGGGTCATTAGTTTTTTTGGATGTCTTTTTGTTATGTTTAGTGGGGTTGGTTTGGGGGTGTTTTTCGGATGCAAGTATATTAAAAATTGGCTAAGAGCGAGTCGGACTTGCGAACGAACGGTTCCGTGCCATTCTCCTGTAAATTCAACAATCAGATGACCTGATAAAGGTCGCAGGTGAACGCTGGATGCAGGCTGCTTCCAGCAGATAACAGAAAGGGATGAGAAAATATTTCTCATTTTGTTTTGGTTTATGCTTATATGTGTCTTTTTAAAAGGTAAACAGGGTGTACATTATGTGTGATCATAGCTTACATTCATGAAAATAGCTTCGTGGATTTTGTCCATTTGAATACAATGTTTTTGGGTAAGTGTTAATAATCTATCTACCTACCTTCCAAATTACAGTTTGTTTGGGCAAACTCCTTGATTCCGTGCTTCGGAAGGCACGCTAAGCCGTTGGTCCCAGCTGACATCTGGTGTTTGTTAAAGGAACCACGTCAGAGGCCGAAAGATGGTTTCGCAAATATCTGACGGGATGTGCAAGGTCGATTGACCATGTAACCTACTAAAAACGAAGGTCAAGATGGTTATAGAGATTATTTTATATTCTATTGATCAGAAACTTGCTCCGAAAAACAAACAATTCTCAAACAAGTTATAAATTAAGTTCACATTATACATTAGGGGATTCCAACAAGCATACCGGCCGGGCCACACGGAGCTTCTATCATATACTGCGCTTTTGTGATTAACTTTCACTTTCTTAACTGGTGTTGCATGGCTTCGGTGACGGTTCAGGGGTAACGATGTAACAAACTAATCAACAAATATTTACAGCTACGAAACTCGTCTATACGACACGCCGCGCCCTGCCAACGAGTACAAGGAAGAACGCTACGAATCTACCCAATTCCAAAAACAAGAGCAAAAATTCGGTTACGACACGCCTAAAACGCCGCTAAGTCCGAAATTCAACGCGCGCGAACTTAAATTCGATGACAGAGAACCTATTTATTCCACTCTCAAGAAGCCAACGACGCCAAAATCACCTTTCGATGGCGTCGGTCAAAGTTTCACTGAACATCAAAAATCAACTGAAGCCATCCCGGGAGGTACTAAGCATTCGGAATTCACGATCAAGAGCGAATCGTATCAGAGCTATCCTAAAACGGAATTCTTCAAGTCTGAAACGAGACAAGAAGTCAAATCTCCATTCTCAACTTCTACTCCGGCTAAGGAGTTCAAAACTACAGATTTGGTCAAAGCGGCTACGCCAGATTACGATAGAATCTCATCTCCGTACGGTAAAGATGTCTACAGTTACGGAGGTCCGAATTACACTGAAGAAACAACGACAGAGGTCAAAGATATACCTAATGGTACCCAAAAAGTAACAACAACAAAAATATACAGTTCGTCCCCAGTTAATATCACAAGTACAAATACCAAATATGAACCTATAAAACTTGAAGGCATTGACGAATTATCGAAATCTTTCGATAACGATTCGAGATACAGCACTTTGGATTCCAGATTCAACACTTTAGAATCAAAAATCAGTTCTGATACCAGTCGCTCGTTCATGAGACCTTCGGAATTTAAATCTGAGTTTTCTAGTACATCCACAGTCAAAAAACCTTCGGATTTGGTAAAAGAGATAGATAGTATGGATAAGAAGTTTTCTAAGCAGACGATTACGTCTGAAACCATTGAGAGGAAGTCGGTAATGACCAGTTCTCATAAGTCAGAATCTAGTTCTACGGTGACGAAGAAATTCGGCAATTTGTAAAGGTAGATTGACGCGTGTTGTCAAATTTTTCGCTAACATTTCTGTTGCTGGTGTTGCGAATGTCTCATGGGCTACTGTAAACGCTTTCTATCATGGTTTCCAGTATATAAAAATCCGGCAATAATTTTCTATTAGTAAAAAATTAATTGTTTTTGTAATAAGTGTTTTTTTTTAACAACATTTTTCTTAAATAGATTTTTTAACCATAAAAGAAATGTTAGCGAAAAGCGAACTTTTATTGCGTACTTACACAGCAAGCTTTGACACTCGCTTAGCTTTCGAATGTCAATTTTTAGTACTTACACTGCTATAGTAGTTTTTGCTACCATTTACCAGTAAAACTACTATAATAGTAGTAATTTGCGTGATACTGGAGTGCATTTCGTGTCGTTATTAATGTTGAATATTAAATGTAGTTTGTAAGATATTTTTATAAAAAAAAAAACACATTGTTGATGTCTGTATGAAAAAAAAAACATTTTTTGCACCATACACTCACATGCATGAATTCTAATCAACAATTTGTACTGATTTATTAATAAAAAATTGGTTTTAAAAAAAATTATTAACACTAACAGTAAACATTTGTTAAATATATTTCGATTTCGAAAATTTTTGTGAAAAAATGTCTAATGTTAAAAGTACAAAAATTAATTTATTATTCTACAGTTTAATGAATAAGATTTTTTATTAAATATATATTTGAATAAAATAAAGTATATATTTGAATAAAACGAACACATGACTGGTTTCATAATTATTGTTAAAATTATATAAACATTGTTTAATAAAGTAAGAAAAAAAATACAGACAATGCGTTAAGCAAACGGAAATCCGTAGTCCCTGCCTGCCCGTACGGGAAAAAGACGTATGGTATGTATGCGTTAAGCAAACGTAACGACGTTTTTTAAAATCATAACTTTAAAAGTAATTTTCACAATTTACAATGTTGATGTTGCCATAAAAATAAATAAATCATTTCATGTTTTGAAACCAGTCTGTGTCTAACGGTGCTATATTCCAAAAAAAAAAAAAACGCGGTGCCTAATCGGCCTTATTTCGATTCAAAGATTATAATATATTGTTACGGCGCATTTTATCCGGGAACCATTGTCGATATATAAAAAAAAATTGTCATAACAACAGAAAATTATACGTGAATCTCATGTCTAATATATGCTGAAAATTTCCTGTAAACGAACTGTTTTTTTATACTGGTAATAATTAGTTTTTGATAAATAAAAGACAATGAGTTCCCCGATTTTGGCAACACTAAACGCAACTATTCAATCTGATTTTCATTTATTTATTACGAAAAACAAACTGCTACATTACAAAAAATACGAATATATACGATTGAGGACTTATCCAAAATAGATAATTATCCTGTTGAATGATCGAATGTAATAATTGCAGTTTAAAATAATTTCAGTTGTTTTTCATGTTTTTAAGTATTTGCGTTTGGTGTTTTGAAATTTTTTGGAAAAACACACGCGCACACGAAACCAAGATAATAAGAAAAAAAAACAGAACAGTGCCTTTAATCGTACAAAAACTAAAAATTTGACATGAAAAAAAAAAACTAAACTGTTTTATCTATAAATATTTATTTGATTCAAATTTACATTATTTATAACTGTATACTTTTCGTATTGAAATACTGATTGATCTAATTTCATGATTAAAAAAAGTTTCTACATTTGGAAAATATTTTAATTAAAATATGTAATTGTTTATTGTGTGCGCGTGTGTTTGTCCATTACGCCCGAATCACAAAGTGCTAACCCCGCGGGGACCTTATTCTAGATGCCTTCTGATAATAATTATATTGTATTTACAGCTGCAAATTTAAAGTTAATACTAGTAAGATATATGCCAATGATTTAACTAAATAAAATTACAAAAAAAAATAAGTATAGTTTAAAATGCAAATAGGTAGCGAAAATTATTTTACTTGAGCTCATAGTGACAACAAATATACTTAAACATGTTTTATAAATAAAAAATGCAATACCGTGAACTTAATATGTACATAAAACCGGAAAAAATGCAAATTATGAAATTAATTAATATTCATTAAACTATTTTAATACGGTTTTATCGCGTTTATTACTTATTTATTTACACCTGACGTTTCAAACACTTTACAGCGTTCATGGTCGCAGGCAGACTGAACGCTGTAAAGTGTTTGAAACGTCAGGTGTAAATAAATAAGTAATAAACGCGATAAAACCGTATTAAAATAGTTTAATTTAATGAATAACAAACGCGAAAACATAAGAAATCATTAATTAATATTGATAATATATTTGATTTGTTTTCATCACAAAAAAAATATTGTTTAAAAAGGAACCAAAAGTTCCCAAAAAATCTATAAATGTAGTTTATTATATAATTACAAAATATAAATATTATTAAATTTGCAGCTGTACAAAATTAGAGATGTTGATATATATAAAATAATACAATGTTTGCCTACGTGTGCCATTAAACTTTTACGTTAACATTGTGCCTTTGAGTCGTGCGTGACAAAATTACGAGTATATAACGGTTTTGTGCGAGCGAGTTTGACAATTATATTATACAATTCAATTTATTAAAAATATAATAATTATAACACACATTTTAAATAAAAATTCGCCCGTTCATTACCGAATTAAACTTTCAATGTGCCATTTTCAGCCATATATTGAGTGGTAATAATTATATTATACATATATGTATTTTTTTTGTAAATATAAGGAGTGTATATTAACACTTGTAGTGATTTCTGGTGCAATTTTTCTCCTAGACTCTGATTTTTTTGTTCGCAAAATTGTATTTATTCAATAAACGCGAATATTGACCCCCGTATTCATTAAAATTTTAAACGTTTGTTAAGCCCATTTTAACTAAAATATGTTTGTCTCGTTCTTTCAAGTTAAAATATTGATAAGAGAGAAAAGGACTTAACACATTTTAGGTAAAGTAGGCTTAACTGACGTTCGTTATTTTTTATGAATATTAACTATCGAAATTTTAACTCTTATAGCAAGCGTAGTTACGCATTAACGAACTTAGAGCATACATTATTAGATATTTAAACTGTTTTATGTAAGTACAGAATTGTGATCAAATAAATATTTACTTATATAACTTAGTACTTATAAAATTAACAGAATAACTTTGAAGTGTTTATTGTAGTCTCGAAAATTGTGTCAATAATTATAAAATGAAACAACTATTATACATTATTCATTAATATTTATAATTGTAAAATTATAGCGATCGAAATCAACGGAGACTATGATAATTGCTTATATAAAATGCTAATGTATTGTAGGCAGCTTTTTGTAACAACTAAAGCAAAATTTTGACTATTCGTAAAAATGTTTATTTTTCTTTTTATAGCAAGTTAGTGACGGTGTCTTCAACCGAAGTTGCCTGATTCTGCGTACTCGTACTACGACATATTATATTATACTCTTGCTATGTATTGTTAATATATATAATACACGTTTTAGAGTTGACGTGCCTTAGTTTGCGATTTTTGAAATATTTTCCAATATTTAAGAGATGCCCGCTAAAGGGATTCGTCCACTGAAGGTATGAAAACACCAATTCAATAGATTTAGAACATATAGATTATATTGTGTAGCTATTAACATAAGATATAAATAATGTATATTTTTTGCCCTTATATAATGTGGCACAATTTTTTTCTTATTTTATTAATGGACGAAATGAGAATTTGAATCTATTAAAATAATGTGGGCGCGATTACTTCAGTCAGAAGTGACGTTTGGGCTAAAACTGTGTCTTATTAAATAACTTTTAAAATGAATGTAATATTCTTTTAATATTAAATTTAATATAACTCGCTTCCTAGCAATTAATTACTATTATTGCATAATATTCAATGTAGTTTTTATACTTAATTGTGTATGTACTGTAGAATAAGATGATAATCGTATAACGGAACTGTCAATGTCAGAAAAACCAAATAAAAATACTAATTATTTTTATTGTTTAATTAATTTATGTTTCGGATTTGATTTCTTATTGATTTGTTAATATTTTCTGAGATTTTATTTGACGTAGTCGTAGCGTATACTCGCCCTTCGGGGTTGTACCGTATGGAATATTGTATGTAATAAACTTAACTAATTATAAATGTTGTTTTATTCTACACTGTCTAGCAACCATAGAGCAATTACAAAGGAGATGCCGTTTGAAATGGCGCAGTGATGTGATCATTGGCGCCTCGCCGACACTGCAGTGGGCGGAGCTTGTCATTGCTCGTGCTCCACGGTTGGAGCCACGGCCGGAACCAAGCATGTCGCACGTCTGCCTTCCGCCCCGTGTAGCTGAATAAATACTTCCTTACAAAACGCTTATTTCGGCATCTCTTTGTAATTGCTCCGTGCTAGCAACCATCCTACCTACTAATTACACATCTGTCGCTTTGAAAACGGCTAATGTGGTGTTCCCGTATTACCTACAAGGCGAACAAAGTAGTAGATTTTAAAATTCATAGTCATAACAAATAATTTTTTTTTTCTCGTCATAAAAGTATGTTACTCTGCAACTAGGGGAGCAGATGTTGAGTTTTTCTATGGTCAAAGTCTGTTTTATCCTCCTAGTAACATATCTTCGTTCTGTTACCAGGTGGACAGGGTCGGTAGCAAAGAGTGTCGAAACTGCACAAGGAGAAACGTTAATCATTAGTCGGAAGAGATAATTCTATCAAATAATAGGTTACCCTCGACTTAAGACACTAGGAGAACATAGAATTTGAAGAGTTCAATTTAGAGGTGGCATCTATCATGTTTTTAATTATTAAATTAAACTATTTTAATACGGTCTGCCTGCGACCATGAAGCTGTAAAGTGTTTGAAACGTCAGGTGTAAATAAATAAGTAATAAACGCGATAAAACCGTATTAAAATAGTTTAATTTAATGAATAACAATCGCGAAAACATAAGAAATCATTATGTTTTTAATTATTTTATTTAAGTTACCAGGAGAACAGACGATTGAGAGTTTCTCCTAATTTTTAAATCGGAGCATCTCTTCTCAGTAAAGAACATTGTACCAGGAGAACACAGCAGGAAGAGTAATTTTAACTTTTTAATTCTATCTTTTTAAAAGACGCATATCGTCCTAACCTCCCTGTGTACCAGGAAAGCAGAAGTCTGAAAGAGATGTTTAATTCTAAAATTTAATATCGTCATAGCGCATCGATCTCCCTATTTTACTAGGACAACAGAGGCTTGCAAGCGTTGAGCCAAGAGCATCGAAAACGTTCTTTTCTTAATTCCATATAGCCTTCGCATAATGTTATATACCAGGAGATCAGAGGGTAGGAGGAGGTATTCAAATTGTGGCAACAGTATCATAGTAAATAATTTCTACATGGCGCAACAGATGGCGCTAAAAGCGACTTTTTTCTGTTTTCAGTAGATGGCAGTCGTTACGCCCTGTGTCAGATGCCTTTGTCTTTACACAGCCCGAAAAATCACATAATTTTACCAGGAGAGCAGAGATTAGAAAGAGTTATTCTAATTGTGGCAACACTATCATAGTAAATAATTTCTACATGGCGCACCAGATGGCGCTAAACTCGACAAATTCTTGCTGTTTTCACTTAATAACAATCGTGTGTCATATGAATTTAGTCTTACCCTCGTATTAAAAATAATTTGTTAGGCTGGTGTTAGCTAAAATTTAACGTCTCTTTTCTTCACGCTAAATATCGAATAGGAGAGAAAGGGATGAAACATGTTTTAGCTAACATGTGGTTAACAAATGATTTTTAATACGAGGATTATAATTTGACAGTGTTGGGTAAATAAACGATTTGATTGATTTGACTTATTGTTCGAGTATTAGATCTTTAATCTCGTGAATCAACGACTATTCCTGTGAGGTATAAATGTCAAAAATTAGGGTAAAGGTAAAAAAAAGATAAAATTTGCGCAGCGTGTATTTCAATATGACAACATACAAAAATAACACACAATTCAGTCTGCAAATCATAGACGTTACAAACAAGTTAACAAAACTAACTCCATGTGATACATCCTCAGAGT